>CM046294.1:35443078-36043078 GCA_025267735.1 Mactra quadrangularis | reverse complement strand
TTGTTAACCACTTCCGGGTCAGAGATCAAAGCATGGGACACAGAAAGTAACTTCCGGCCTGTGAAAACACGAACGGTAATACAATATCACATACACTAAAAATTTTTCTTAAATTATTTCTTCAATTTCGATTAATGCGTTACCATTCAAAGCTCAATGCTTGTCATACAATGTACACATTTGGTATTTTATGTAATTTTAAGTAAAATCCACTTGTGATGAGCTTTGATTATGCAAATGCACTAACTAAGTCAACTTGGACGTCCAATAAACTTGCATAATTTAATATCTTGGGCTTCAGTGATATTTGAAATTATGTGGTAGGGACAGTAAAAGAGTTACTGGTTGAAAAACCCACTCGGGCTGGTTATGCCCCTTCTTGAAAGTTGGACCAGAATGTCGATTTTGTACATTGATTTGATACATTTGGATATTTTGCCAGGCCCGTGGAAGGTTAGGTGAGTATTGGTCATAAATAAGGAATAAATAAATATTGTGTGCTGGTCGTCGTAATATGGCATTGTTATACCTGCGTTAAGCACAAGAATGTTTATATAAGCTTTCATAACCAAGCTGCATGAAAATATGCTCGCCTGGAGATCTAAACCACGACCGAACAATTAGTAGACCTGTAGACTACCGACTTAGCTAGCCGGGCGGGAAAATTGTATAACTGATGCACTGTCTCGTGAATGTACACATTGTTTCTTCGATATTTTAGATACCCCAGGAAGCAGGGAAGATACGTTCATTGATAACCCAGACACCAGGTGGCGTTGATGGTAAAATATATGTAGGAACAAACAATGGTGCTATATTAGATGGCTCATTACAACTCAAGTTTAGATATCTCGTACAGGTACAGTATAAAGTTAATTTTTCGGGTACATGTACGGTATAAAGTATAGATATTGTGTACAGGCATGATATAAATTCCAGATCGTGGTCCCAGTACAGTATCAAGCTCATCAACACGGGCAAATTACGGTAAAATGTTCGTCGACATGGTTCTGGTATGGTATAAAGTCCACCAACACTAATTATGCATGAAGGTATCTCTGGTTCGGAACCATGTCGATCTTTTTCGGTTTAACGTAAAGTAACATCCCAATTTCTGGGCAAAATGAATTGGAACGTTTCTGAAGTTTTAGTTTGCAATTTAGTGTTTATAAGATTGATGTTAACACATTTTATTGACATAATACATTTTGTAAATAAATGATTATCATATTCAAAGAATATTATATTCAAAGAATTCAAATAGGTCTGACAAAAAATAACCAAATATGTGATCGAGTAGCTTAAAATAAACAATGTACTAGTATTTACTTTATCTTGCTATATATTGTTTCCAGGGTCATTCAGACACCATACAAGGTGTATTTCCTCATCCATTTGAACCAACATTTGTATCAGCAGGTCTAGATCAGGTGGTTTATAAATGGTCACTGGTGAATCATAAAGTTATATGGAGAGCTCATGTTGAGGTTTGTACCTTGATTCATCTTCGGGTAACATTTAGTCAGTGATTACCTCCCTTGATTTTGTAATTCATAGATTATTACGTTCAGTAAGATAAGAATTGTCCAACATTTTTACGGAATTGCTTTGTTCTTGTTTCTATATACTTCAGAATTTAAAGGAATCTAATTTATAGTTTGATATAGTCATTCATATGTTTGAAAGTCTAACAACCGCCATTTAGTTCATTAGAGATAACTTTACAAACAATGATCCTTATAAGTGTAACATACCTGCCAATTCGTGTATGAATTTCAGTCAGTGCTTTCAGCGCTTTGATTAGGAAATTTGTACCGAGTTATGTGTATTACTTATAAATACGTTTGTTCTATAATATTTCAGGCCCCATGTACAAGCCTGGCTATAGATCATCGTCAGGAACTAATCGCTATTGGAACATCTGAGGGTATATTTATAGTACTCAATTCTTACAATGGTATGCATATTGCAACTGTAGAAGTTGGATCAGAGTCGGTCGGTTGTCTTGCCTTTTCTCCTGGTAAGTTGGTAAATGACATAAAGTTTTGTTATTGAATTCTCACAATTGCTTTTTATTATTGTGTTTTACTCCATGTGGACACAAGTTAAGGTCTTTATTATGGTGGTTTATGCACATAACCTAGCATTCCTGCTTTGTCCCAAACGGTCCATAATTACCAAATAAATTATGAAATAGTGTTTTATGCATTGATATAACGATGTAGTGACCTACTGAACTAGTACATACCACACGCCGACATTTGTAAGTATATGCATATAATGAGAGTACATTGCATGAATGTATCGCATCGTACGTATAGACGCGTATCGATCGCACAACGTACTTAAAGACACAACTTATCATAGATTTTGACACATGTATTGCATGCTTTTTCGTGGCTTGATATTACGGTAGAAATTCAGTGTGTCACGTAGAATGGATATTATAATTGAGGCCCTACAATAAGTGCATAAAAATATTATACCTAGTTCAAATGTAGCGTTCATATAAATGGATCTTTGTATTGAACAGCAAAAAAAACTTAATGTCCCTAATTGACTACATTTTTTGCTGTTTGAGTCTAAGTTAAAATCATGATACAATTGAAATGATTAAAGCTTCCTGACACAAACTGTGAGACATCGGATACCGATACCCGAGTGCTAGTAATAAGCTTACATTCTCTTTTAAAAAGCCACATGTGACCCATATATGGACGATAAAGAGGATTTGGTACACTACGACACTTGGTGACAATACTTCTGTGAATTTATTGTTGAAAGCCATTGAAAAATGTATATGGAATTATGAATAGAAAAATATTTCCCTATTCATAACTCATGTCTAATTGTTGACCTGCTACGAAGAAAAAACTGTTGTCTGCTCACTCGAATGTTGTCTGCTAAATTAATATCTTATCCACTGTTAAAAAATGGTGGAAATCCTGTCTGTATGACAAACAGTTTGGAACCAGGCGACGAAAAACATATCACTTACTCAATTTTGTCAGAGATATTCATATATACAGTATTAGTAACGTTATCAATAACTATGCATGGGCCACAATTTATTTCACGTGCTAGCAAACACGAAAAGGCTATGATACATGTAATATTTGAAATTTGCATCTCTATTATGATGTTACCACTATACTACAATTTTCTTTCGGTGTCCAAGATTTATAAGTTGTGTTTTTAAAGCTCTGTGCATTACACACGTATACGTTTGCAAGTTATTCGGGAGCCGATTAACAGCTTTAAAGGGTCGCATAGATGTTTATTGTTAAAGGTTTACCAACAGTCATTTTACTGCATTTGAATTACCTTAATACAAACTGTTACGAGTGACTACCGTCATAACTGTTGCAGACCTGCCAATCATAGTTTTATTCAGGGCGTTCAGCACCTTGATCTAATGAAAAATGCTTATTTTTACTTAGTGCTTTCAGCGCTTTGATTTGATAAAGAAAGATGCTTATTGTAATTAAACCAATTTTGTTGTTGTTTTTCTCAGATGGAGCACTTCTTGCCTTGGGTTGTAACGATGGTTTGATCAGTGTGTATGCAATACATGATCGAGGTCAAACTTATAGAAAATTTAATATGGCTCTAAAGGTAAGTCACTTAGGGTTGATTAAGGCAGAGTGGACGTGGCCAAGTGATTAAGACGTTGGACCGGTAATCATTATAATGCCAGCTCCGCGTTGGTTTGAATCCCATCCAAAACCTGTCACGTTGTTTCCTTGAGCAAAAACGTCATGCTACTAGCGTAGTACTTGGGGACCAGAAAGCCGACTCGTAAGTGATTATAAATTCTTAGTTGTTTCATAAGTGAGAAAATTATAGTATAGAAAAGTGTAAACTAGGGCTGTTTTCACGCTGCTTCGGCAATATGTATCGCGGTACGATTTTATCGTACATGTACCGGTATTTGGTGATATTTTTTTATTTCATAGGAAAATTCTTCCCTTCGCGAAACAAAAGTAGCAAATCGTCAGTTTTTCCTTCGTTCATTCAATTTAATCTTAAGTTACAAATCTTTAACCGATTTGGGCGCGTCACAGTCCTAAATGACCATAAATACTTTAATAGGCTATATTCAATAAGTAGATGCATGTAAAATTTGCATTGTTTCTGTTAAATGCAGCGGAGGCACAACGAATTTGAAAGCCCCCAATATATCGCGGTACGTATCGCGATACGGAGCCAGCGCATTGCAGTATATCGCGATACGCTTATGCCGTATCGTGACAGTCCTAGTATAAACTACTTAGGGCGTATCGTCCTTAAACAAAATTATAGTGCTAACATCAGAAAAAAATTGAGAATATTGTTATTACATTGTCTTCATATTTTCAACAGCTTATACATGTACATAATTGGATACATTCGTTAACCCAAAAATTTTAGTCATAAAATAAATAACATTATTTTCAATCAAAGGGAGATAAAAACTGCTTCTTGTGAACGCTTGCCTTTAGATAATGAGTCTATGATATCAAAATCTAACACATCCAATTAGTTAAAAAGTTGTACTTTATGTAAAGTTCTAAAATATGAATATAAATCATACTTATCAGAGGTGCGTTCAACAGTGCGAGCGCTCGGGGCGACAACGAGCGCTCTCCCTTTGAACACGGGCACCCGCGCGAGTGCTCGCGAGCGCTCGCGATTCAGCTCGAGAGGTGTTTCGCTTAGATATCAAAGATGGCGGTTGGAAAAAATTCAAATTTATTTCTCAAAGACTTATCCCTGAAAAGTGGGGAGCAAACGTGTGTGTTACTTGTTCCACATAACATATCCACGCAATGCATGTGATAGAATTTCATTAGTACAGTGAATGTATCATAATGATTTATATATGATAACAAATGTGAAAGATCTCATGTATCGGCAGAAATTATTGTTCCCCCACCCGCTATTTTCAATAATGTGCTGTTTGACGCCATCTTAGATTTTACAGCGAGCGCTCGCAGTTGTTTAATAGCCTAACAATTTGCAAAGCAGGCGCTCGCTCGAGGGCTCGCATTGTTGAACGTACCTCAGGTGTACAACCTGCATGCTTTGACAACTCTCTGAGGTCCATTGTCAAGCTGATTGTCGTTTCAATATGTCATCATATTACGCCACATTTATTTTCACAGGGACATAACAGTGGAGTATCAAATATTGATTGGTCTAAAGATGGACGATGTTTACAAAGTGTTTCTGTTGATCATGAATTATTATTTTGTAAGTTGGTATTTAAGTGTATGTTTTCTTAAGGTACAAGTCCCCTCATACAAAAGTATGATTACCAATGCCCCGATATGTAGTTCTGCATCTTTTAACCAATACACCGTTGAATCGTATCTCATACATGTATGTCGTATAGTATCGGAACGCTAAAATGAAATAAACTTATCGAAGGGAAGCTACTCTTGCAAATATTAGTAACCAAGAAATTCAGTACCTTAAAACAGTCTGATTTACCTCCCTTAAGTAATTTTAAACTAAGTATATATAATTATATAGTATTTTAAAATAATTATGAGTTATTTGCCCTGTAAAGTGCCGAATTTACTGCACAATACTGCAAACCCTGTTTAATAAAACTGAAAACAGGGCCAAATTCTATTATAGGGACAATAACATTTATTGACCCTTGTCCAATAACAAATTTCTGCGCTCTGATTGGTTTTTAAACAAAGCCAATATCAAAAACTGGTCCGTAAAGAGTTTTTAAATAATATTGTCACTAAATAAGTGATGTGATATATGCCCTGTTATTTTTCCAAGGGCTTTCGTATTGGCCCTTGGCCCTGCTCTTGGAAAAAATAACAGGGCCTGTATCAAATCACTTATTTAATAGCATACATTATTGTATTTCTATTTGGTTTTTTTATCTATTTTACATTATTTTACAACTGCTGTTTCGTATATAAGGGTAAGAATTTAAAACGATGTTTGTATTGCGACTTATCTCGACTTGTACTGTATCGTATCGCACATCAGGATAAATATCAATGACATGAGACCACTTGTCAGTTCTTACTGATAATAGATAATTGATATTATTATCATTACAATATACAATGTACACATCGCGGGTATAGTGCAAATTAGTCATATAAGTGAGTTACAAATGTACAGTACAACCTCTCTTGAACTATTCCCACTGGGGGGACCTAATTGTGTTGCTGTTCAGAGGTTGTTAACAGCTCTGCAGAGGTAAACTAAATTAAAATTAAGCCTAGGGAAATACGGAAATCTGTTGTTGTGCAGAGGATATGTTCTGTAGAGAGTTCATCTACAGAGGTTATACTGTACAACCGTATTGCGCTAAGCCTGCGATATGGGCTGTTTATATCAAATGTTGAAAGTCCTAGTGGTATGTTTTAATCAGTTAATAATCACGAGTACTTGCATCATCTTGTTAACCTATTGAATACGCAAATCTATTCTTTAAAGTACATAGGACTGCTCTATTACACGATCTGTGCTGATATATTCTGTAGAGTTTGACAGTAGTACACATAGTATTTATTACGTACTGGTGCAAATATTTCACCAAAGGGACATTACTCTACATATCTCCATGTCTATAGTTTAAACGAGTTGTATCCCTTGGTAGAAAGTCTCCGCTTTATTCCGTTTCCCAAGAATAGCACTACCTAGCTTTTGTCTTCTTGTATCTGTCTTACACAAATAGGAATAAGTTTGTGATAAGTATTAGCACTTCCAAAAATGCCTGAAATCGCCGTTTAGGCGTGTATGACATCTTCTCCTCCTTCAAGCAATATGTGTCAGCGATTTAGATCGTCTCATGTCTATTTATAGAATACCGGGATTGGCGTGTCCTGTTTAGAATAATTATGTAAAACAATTATTTTGATTCATTGTGCAGACCTTCAGGCTGATAAAAATACATCGAATGAACAGGCGCTGTCCGGGACATGTTTCGACTGCGCACGTAAAACAGCATTAATATGGTAGACTTTAAAGTTTTTCCTGTCTATTTGGCATAGGCACAGTATTTAATTTGTTTTTATCTATTAGCAAAACGAAATACTCGATTGAAGAACATGTTCTGCCCAAATTCCGGCAGCCAATCGAACGTTCATCGTTATGTATATTTAGATTCGTCCGAAAGTAGGGAAGATAAGTTTGCATTTCCAACAAATGCGAGATTTAAATATAAAATAAAACATTCTAAAATTAGTTTTGCCTTTTTCATGGTCATATTCTGATAATGGTATTTTCTGGTAATAAAAACAGGTAACCCGACAAAACACGGCGTCGACGAGTTTATTCACGCACCCCTAATTTGACAATTCGACGTCCAGTTTTTCGTTATATAACCTCAAATGCATCGTTCTGATTGGCTTAAGGCAACCGGTGTCGACTACAAACTGCTCAAATCTTGATGATAGTGTATCTCGCCGTTCCGAAACGGCGATAACCAAGTCGATGGTGCCAGAGGGCGAAACCATATCTAGCGATATGCTCATGAACCAGTCTCATATTTTGCGTTTATAACAAAATAAGTGATTGAATAAAAAAGGGACTACCGTCTAACCAGTACTATCAGTACTTTGATATTTCAAATCATTTTAAACCATTCAACCATGACGATGATATCTACATTACAGGGGATATAGACAGTATGCAGATGATTAAAATACCAAGAATGATGCGAGACGTTGATTGGTTTACCCACACATGTCACGTGGCTTATTATCTATTAGGTAAGTAATTGAGGATATTCGTCGAATTGCTGTAAGATCGACATTTGGAACTCCCCGGCCATTCACTTAAAATAACCTCGGATATATTTAGACGCCATTTTGGAACTACCTTTGCGTCACATGCCTAAACAAAAAACTTTAATCGGTGTTTAAGTAAACAAATCTTTTAGGCGGTGATAAATGTCTCATTTTTTTGCATAACCTTTTCGGGCTTCGCCTCGCGTATTAAGTAAAAACCCCTGAGATATTGTGGGACCCACTACGAATTCTCCGAGTTTATTCATTCAATGAATGGTGGTGGTGTTCTGAATGCTGAGATCGATTAGGTGATCTGAGAAAATTCACTTTAAAGAGTGGCGTACCCACATGATTGTGAATTTGTCATTTTCTAAGATTACGAGTTAAAATAAGAAGACTTGGTTAAAAAGATAGGAATATTCTGTTTCGGTTTCTTTAGACAGTTTATTTACTCGGCACATAGTACATGTGAATAGAGCCTAGAGGTATAGTCCGTTTTTTCTCAACTGCCAAAGCTTGAATAATTTCACGGTGACTGAATGCATTTTTTTTTTATTCTCCCAGCCTTATTGTTATTGAAATATCTTGACTTTAAAACCTATCATACATGTACGACATAAGCAGCTCTACTCAATCATTATACACACATTCGGAAAATAATAAATGCATTAGGACAATTATTTTAATAAATGAATGCACCGTGAAATTATTCATGTTTGACAGTTGAGAAAAAACGAACTTTTGATACATTAGTAAAAACAGTGCATAGATAATATACATTTAAGAAGGCTATACATGTTGTAACATGTATTCATACATTATTCATGGGTAGTAACCTCGTTATGTCTTTCAAGATTGTTATTAATCTGTGAAGGACGCCAGGAGGTTTCTATTTTCCTACCAAATATTCTCTCTCTATGCTCTGCAAAGAGCTTTTTTACACACATGTATTGTGACGTCATCACATATATACATAAACTTTTTCTAGGGGGGGTCCAATATTTCGAACCACAAGTCCACAACCACGTTATACACTGTTTGCAAAATAACGCAACAAGTTAGTAATTAAAACTACATAACCATGAGATCTATGTTAAGCACATAGAACAAATTGCTTCATGTTATTTAAAAATGGCTTACAGTTAAAAATACACTCATGGACGGGTACATTTTAGAAATTTTAGGGGGCCCGGACCCTCCTGCCCCCCTCCCGCTGGATCCGCCTTTGTTGCAGGAATAGCCTATACCACTTGTAGAGCGGAAAATCACTAATTTATACGCAGGCAAGTTGCGGTGAAACCTTGTAAATGTATAACGTACCAGGCGTTCCATAGTTTTTATATAATAAGACATGTACAATCGTGTAAAATACATTCATTGTTCGAACGTCAAGAAATAAATAATTGCCGTATAAATCTGCTTCATCATTAAAGGAATCGTTTTACGCCTAAATAATTGTCTGTCAGAATACTAATAGCCAGTGTAGAATAACTTTAGACATATCGAAACAATATCCTATGTAAATAATGTCTCATGTTGTCCTTTGCGAGCTATGATTGAATTTTTAATTCGTCGTTATTTCTGTATTGTATTTACATGTATACTGCATTTGTATTCATTTTTTATTGTATTGCTTATATTTTGCATTATAATAGATCATGTTTAAATGCAGTTTCATTCAACAATGGCATGAATTTGCCGATTTGTATTGAAAATGTTCGTGTATTAGTCAAAGTTCACCAAGGAATAGAACAGAACCATTTTCCTATTTGTACGCAGTTTACAGGGTATAAAATTGTATTATAACACAATTTAAGATAAATTAAAACGGTATTGTTGTATCATTGGCACTGTGGATGGGTAAAATGTTTTATTACTTATGTATTTTATTGAATGCTTAAATACGCTGCAAGTGTTTTTTTTCTATATTGTGTATTTATGTACAGGGATAGAGAGTTGTGTACAAGAATTACAGTAAATACTTTTAGTCGTTATGTAACATTTCTGCTAAATGAAGTATCGGAAATTCTAACGATAAATAGTTAACGTCCGAATCGTGTCCACTTTGCTGACATGTTTTTGGATAATCGTTAAATTTCTGTGTGTAAAGAATATAGTCGTCGAATGACCTTTATGTTACTGAACTCATATCAAAATGACCATCGTCAGAACATTAGTAAAATAATAATGAAATTACAAATATTGTGTAACCCGAAGATGCTAAGATGGGCGCCGCCATGATTGCGCTTTGCCTGACCCATTAACGATAGTGATAAGGGGCAGGTAATCCGGACTAATCAAGTATTGAGTTACAAGGATAAGCGGCCTTCCATATTGAACCTTGTATTCTGTTAATTAACCTTGGAGTCAAGTGTGCCAAGAGAGCCATTTACTTGATTAATTTAAACTGTCATTCAAGCAATGGGTATTGTATATGTTTTTATGACTACTGATAAGTGAACAGTACTCGATCATTTATTACCCGGATATGATACTCAACGCTTTCAAGATCTTTCCAAATAATCCCTGATGATTAGTATAGGTAATAAAAATGATACTTCACAATTCTTCAAATTTATGACAAGTTTTCTAATTTTATACTTGCAGATTCGCTAATCTTGAAAACAATAAATCATAAATACAATCCCCATATTAAGTGGCTTTGATTGTTTGAATCGGAACTCCTCGGCCATTCACTACGAATGACTCTAATCATTCATTGAATGAATGGTCGAACATTTCCGAATGTGAACGTCGCCTCTTCAGTTGTATGTATGCAGTTTGTGAAATTCTTCAGGTCCAAGTTTTCGCCTCGTGGCTTTAAATATTTATTTGATTAACATTAAAAAATATGACTAGGAGAACATGTTTTTGGCTACATCACTATAAAGTAATATGATATCCGACCAGGGTGCAATATATTTTACACACTGAACAAATACTATTATTATTTGAAAGCAAATTGTATTAGAAATGATAGCAATTGAAGGGGTAAAAGGATTTAAATTCGGTATAATATGACAATTATTAAATAACTATGTATTTTTTGCGCCGTAAAGTGTCAAATTCACTGCACAATAATGCAGTTTTTTTTAATGTAACTGAATTTGATAAAGGCCCTGTTATCTTTCCTCGGGACAGTCAATTTGCTCTTGGTCTTCGGCCTCGGTCGAATATGACTGTCCGTGGAAAAATAGCAGACCTTATATCAAATGACTAATTTAATAACATATATAAAACATTGCCTTGAGGTCAATATGTAAGCTTATAGTATTGTCATGCAATTAATTCATTTGAATGATTCATAGAGAAGCAACAGGCGTTCATGGGATGGTTTAATTTTTCAGTCCACCCTTTTTTCAATTTCTGTAAAATTCACCGCCCTAAATAGCAAGGAGAATTTTCCAACGTATGTTGGTTTTCTTTGATCTTTCTGCTTCTTCAAAATTGTAATGTCGGTAACGTCTTTGATGACTTCGCTTAGATTTTAAGCGACATGATCGAAGGCGTTGCCAACATTGCTGTTCTAATAAAGGTAGGCCGCGTCTCATATCGACTTTTTGACTTGGGTGTAATCGATTACCGAGTACAATTACCGTACTTTATTTAATCTAATAATTTCCCTTTTTATATTGACTTTTTATATTTATTTTAAACGCCCCTGTTTGAATTTTTATACTCGTTTAAACGCCCCTTTTGAAAAATGTTACGCCATGGGGCGTTAAATTGAGACTTTACGGTACTTGAAGTAAGTTGTTTGACAGTATTGTACCATATTTATCATCTTTAACTACACTATTGAACCTACAGAATTTGTATGCAAAGTGTACCGGGAAAAACTGTACTTCAAGAATTTCTATGGCAAGAAGAGGAAAATAAATTATTTTTTATATTTGCCAGTAATACAGGGTAGAATAAACACTTCACCAGCATCTTTTGTACAGCTGGATTCAAATTTGAATCTTATGTGTTAGGCGTAATCATTATTATTGATTTATTAACTTTCAATGTGCACAAAAGTCTTTCCGTATTTCAATACTTTGATTACATGCTGTTTCCTCATGTTAAGTAGCGGACTGTGGCAAGTCCTAATTAAAATTCGCCGCGGACGATTACATTAGGCCGCGCATGCGCGATTAGAGGGACAATTACTTCTGCAAGTAAAGTAGTCCGTATTTGAATATCAAGCAAACGGTAAACTGTGCAATTAAAGTACGTGTACATGTATATCTTATCGGACTTGTAAGGCAAAAGTCCATTGTATCGCATCTGTTTTTTGTATAAGTCATTCACTCCATCAAGACCCCATCTCTGGCTGCGCTATTGGAGCTTTGGTTGTATTATTATTTTACAATAGGATTTAATCAATCAGATTGGTTTGTATTTACGACGTTACAATATTCCTTTTGTATTCATGAATGTACTGAGTAGCAACCTGCGAGCGAAATAAAGACTGGAAGTTGCTAGAGCATAATGGACCATACAAAAGCTTTTACTATTGTATCCGCAAGCTTTTGAAATGTACTAAGTCCTGTTTGAACAATTTTGAATAACTCTTACATAATCAAACATATGTATTTACTCAGTGCACCCGATGTTTAGAAATTCAACGACAAAGGAGTATTGATATTTTTATAAAATTCGATCGAATATAGCAGAAATTATTCAAAACAAATTTCCGTCGTTTTATATTAGCTACGGGTGTGAACGAGCTTATAACGATTTCAAAAGGAAACGAAAAAAGAGCTAGTTCAATATGTATCGATAATACTGCTCGTTTATGCAAATAAGAGCATTTTAAACTTGACCGGTTCCATAAAAATCCATTTTTAGGGGGGGGGGGGGTGAAACAAAATGATTTTATTTTAGTGACAAAAAACCCGGGTCGGTAGTGCAGTTAGTAACGCGCCGGGATTTGGAATCTCGTGTCCCGAAGGGGGGGGGGGGGATACGGGTTCGAATCCCACCCGGGGAGGTTATACCCTTACATAAAAAATTTGACAATAATGTAAATTTTCCTCCATTATTAACATATATGGAGAAGTTGCCGGCCTTGTGGAAGGGTAGGTAAGTACTGGTTATAGACAAAGGTCTAGGAAAGCTAGGTTAGGTGGGGTGGACGCCGTAATATGACCTAAATTGTATTGACGCGGCTTTAAACCCATTAAAAAAACGTGACAAATATTTACAATTACAATTCATAATTAACCGTTGATGGTGGTTTGTCAATGGCTTTTATTGGAATCAAACCAACGAGTTTTGATGGATTTTGAGCCTATGATTTTTTTCATACTAACGAATTTTTTACATTTTTTATTTCGAGCCAACGAGATATTGATGGGTTTCGAACTTACGAGATTTGATAGGTTTCCAGCCAATGACTTATTATTGAATTCTAAATAAATACGGTTTAAATCGGTTTGGAAACCACACGTTTTGATGGGGTACAAAACAGAACAGAACACAGTTACAAAGCTATGAGTTTTTAAGGGTTTCGAACTTATTAGTTGTGTATGGGTTTTACATGAACGAGTTTTTGATGGGTTACAATCCAACGAGTTTTTTATTGGTTTCGAACTTATGAGTTTGTAATGGGTTTCGAACCAAAGAGGTTTTGATGGGTTACAAAGCAATGAGTTTTGATTGGTTTTGATCTAATAAGATTCAGAAAGGTTTTTTTACGAACGAATTTTTATTGGTTACAGCAATCCAATGAGTTTTGACGGGTTTCGAACCAACGATTTTATAGTGGTTTCGAACCAAATATTTTTGCTTTCGAACCAACGAAGTTTTATTGATATCAACCTAATGAACTTTTAATGGTTCAAACCAACGCCAAACATAGCTATTCCATGTTTACCTGTTTAGGATGGCAAACACGCATAGACAAATACTTAATTTGATAATAAAATCAATTACTTAAGTCCATGTCAATATTTGCACAGCTCTTGAAACTGCAGTATTTTTTTCATAATTCGCCTATACATAATTACATAATAACGAACTAATCGAAAACTCGACATCCGATGTTTGTAAAGATATAATTGTCAATCGTATACTTGCATTACTAGTTTTAAATTTACAGCATTTTAATGGAAATTCACAATGGAATAGGCGTGGTTTTAATGCAGATATCAGTTTAAAAGCAGCAGTTTTGTTGATTTAACACATAGTTTTTGGGACGATTTATCGTTCCAGAGACATGACAAATCTTAAAACCATTCTGAATCATAAATATTCATATTTCCACGCCTTTCAACAAAGACAAAGAATCATAATTTATGCATACTTTCTCATTATCATATAACTATACGGAGCTAGGTTGTCTCCCCTACAAACGGAAATTATCGAACAACTCCGAACCGACGCAAACTAGTTTAACGTAATTATACTCATTAATTCCCGTTGTGTATATAAATACATTAATATTTCATACGAACTTTAACCCGACCTGATTATTTATTCTATACCGTTGGTTCCCGGCTCATTCCGCTTGTGGGCAATCTAGAACGAATAAGCAGGGTACTAAAATGTACAAAATGGCGACTTCCGTTTGCATGGTCAGTCGAGACTGTTAAACCTCGGAAAAAGTCATGTCTTGACCACAAATATTTCTCCTGACAGCATAAAAATGAATTTGCACAACATTGCATATGTATTGACTGCGAATGAAGCATAATATTAAACGTAAAAACGTCTTTGTCTCAAAGCAGAAGATGACCTTGTTTCGGAAAGGTAGCGAACGATTCGCACCCAGTATCATTCGCTCGTTGACGATTCGCCCGCACAATAGGGGCGGTTCGTCTCCATTTATTTAACCAGTTATTGTGACTATAACGTTGTAAAGCCATTCGTTTTTGTACTGTACATACACTTTATCATTTAAAAGCATCCCTAATGTGGACAACAGAATTTCACAAGTGATTAATAAACGGCATGTCACATTTTCTTCTTTGACAATTAACCGCTTCCATCGGGGTCCGGTACAACTCAACCCGTGCACAACTCAACCCGAAATTGGGACAACTCAATCCGTGGACAACTCAAACCATGATCAACTCAACCCGAAAAAAAATATTATGATAGTTTAAAATATAATCTAATTGGTTATTTATCATAAAAATATGTATTAACAATAAAAAATAAAATTGAATATATTTCTATCAAGAATTGAAGATATTTGGATATAAAGTACAGTAATGGTGTTTAGAGATTGCATAAGTATTGTGTCAATTGTATTGTATGTATTGAATACAAAATATGTAGTATTCATGTACTGTAAGACTCAGCGCATGTTTAACCGATTATTGAACATTATTTTGAAATTTATTTTCAAATTGACTGTAAAAATTGTGTGATGTGAGATAAAGAAAATAGAATTGAAATTATTAATGTTATGATTTAAAAGCGCGAAGTTGTTAGACAAACTGATATGTTGAATTAATTAGAAAGTGATTATTGATACATAGTTATTGTAAATGCAATTAATCATACTTGTATAACTAGTATGTCTATAGTTTAGTATACCTAAAATATATACATCATTGGCGATACCACTGATTCTCAAGAAAGTGCTGCTTTTTAAAGCATTTTTTGGAAAATTTTGTTTAATAAAAAATTGTTGTTTTTTTTCACATACGAGTAAATTGATGGTATCAATCACTAAATCTTGGTGTAAAAGTGACCAAAAAGGACAAAAAAATCACCAAATATTTTTTTCATATTTTAAGGCTTAAACACCACCGGAGAATCTGTGTCAGATAAAATTGCCTTTCTGGCGTCAAAATGACATGTGCTGGGGATTCTGTTAATAACTACGTGTTGTACTAGGTTATAAACCTTTAAAATGATCCACTTAGCAGATAACATTTTTACTTTAAGCCACAGACAGTTTTGTTCGCACCTACAAATGAATGCGTCAAATGAAGGACTAATGGCTTACACAAAAATATGCGCTATTTCATGAATCAAAATAGACTACCTAAATATATACAGCATTTCAGTCGATACCACTGATTACCAGAGAGTGTTACTTCTTCACAAAAATTGACGATCATTTTTAATGTCAATTAAGGTATGACCCAATAGTGTTAGGTACCTTAAATTATACATCAGCTGAACTAACTATTTTTCTCTTTAAAATGATCAGTTTAAGAGAAAAGATACGTAACTTATCAGGAAAAAATCTTCAATTGAAAACATCAACCATTAAAATACCCTTATTTTCCTCTCTTAATAAGCCACACAGAGTAGGCTCCCCTTATAATCAGTTTTTGTGACCAAAACACGGTATATTTATTACTATTTTCACTGTTTTATAGGAAAAACACTGTCAATGACATACATACTCTTAATAATTACAAAGCACCTTAAATGTGGACACCAGACACTTTCAAGTGATAAATATGGGTAATATGTGTAAACGGATAAAAGATCTCAATATCGACTTAAATATAACGAATGGAATGGATGCGAAAATAACATCATTTAAATAATGCAAACGTCACGCCCCGTCATGTCTTCATCTGTTAGTTGCTTTCATTTTGATATATATAAATTAATACAAATAATTTCGTGCTAGACTTTCAGCAAATCTTTGACTTTAATTCCCCCAATAACCTATATCATCCATGTAAGTATTTGTTAGAAGTTCAACATTACTTAGCAGCATCAAGTTAAAAGTTTGCAGAGAATCTACCTCAAAGTTCTACAGAAGAGCAAACTAGTTACAGCACATCTTAAGAAAAGACAATTACTGTATTTAAAGTGTATACTTTTGTTGTGTATTTTACTTTCAATACCTTTAAATTTGCAAGATTTTTGATAATATTATGTTCTTGATCTAACAACTTATTATTTGTGTTAATTATAAAATTATATCTTAGACATGGTACCTACACGCTTTCAAGAATCGTTCCTACAGCACTTTCAGTGCTTTGATTGAAATTGGTTTCTGGTATTACTGTACTCATAGCACAACTAGTATTAGCATTTCCAAAAATGCTTAAAATCGACGTTCAGTCGTGTTTTATGTCTTCTCCATTGATGTATATATATGTGGTTAATATTCATTTGCTAACGTGGCGTAGGTTATGAATGTAAAATAAAATTGCTTTTCGATGAACAAGTCTATGTACAATATATTAGTTATCTTTGTAAATTTTACTTTTTTTCGATCAAAAATAGTGTAGTGAAAGTGTTAATGTCTGCTAAAATATTTAGAGGTATGTAGCATTCCTAAACCTCTGCTGATGCCCGCCATTGACTGTGCCCCAGCGTGATTTCAATCAACGACTTGTTCATTGCGCAAACGCGTTCATTTACACACCACTTTTTTACCTCTTCACGGCCATTTTCTAATCATGTGATTTCAAATACATCGTTTTGGTTGGCTTAAGACAATCGGTGTCGATTAAAAAATGCTCAAATCTTGGTAAGTGTTTATATCGATTTCAGGCGCATCGATAATTAACTTATCGGAAAATAAAAAATAGTGCAAACATTGGTTACTTACATAAAAGTAAGTAGATTGCTTAACTTAGCAATAGATTGCAGTAACACGAAAGTGCTAAAATTGATAGCTTGCCGTAGCATGAAAGTGCTAGAACCGATGGCTTGTCGAAGCAAAAAGTGCTAAAACTGATAGCTTGCCGTAGCATGAATTTGCTAAAATCGATTTTTTGCCTTAGCATGAAAGTGGTAAAACTGTTGTCTTGTCGAAGCATAAAAGTGGTAAAACCGATTTCTTGCCGTGGCAAAAAACCCTAAAAACGATATATTGCGGTAGCAAGTGCTGAAAATATGACTAGCCGTAGCATGAAAGTGCAAAATAACGGTAGCTTATCGAATCATAAAAGTGCTAAATTGAATGAAATGTCATATCAATAATATGTTTTTACTAAAAGAAATTGCTTAGTACAAGAGAACGTGAAAGAATACTGAAAAACGTTTCGTAATCTGGCTGAAGTTAAATTGTTTAAACGTATTACATTAGATCGATGGTTTTGTAAATAAAATTCGTTTCATTATTGACAATTCTCGTTATCTTATTTACCTATATTTACATTGATATAGTTATTGGTAACAGCTTCTAGATGAATTGATTTTATATCCGTTTTACAATTTCTATCTTTACTTGTTTTTGATAGAATTATTGCGTCTTTTTTTTCTTAATGGATTTTATTCAAGACATTTATACTGATAAATTTCGCCAGCCTGCTAAGTTACAGGTACGCAGTGTGTCACCAGGTAACCACATAACTAGGTAGTTGATTAAGTGGTTTACTAGTTAACGTACTTAGATAACTATAGTGCGTACATATTGACCCCGACCTGACCTTTATGCAAGAATATTCATAACATTGAATACGAATGTAGTATTAATGCTCGATTACACATGGATCGTGAGGATTATGAGCTAAAACACACAAACACACTTGTATAATTTTACGATCGCTGCCGAAGTGTAGAATAGGCGTGGTACTCACTTTCTTTGGGATATGTGTAGATAATTATTAGATGTAAATGTGAAAGGTCAGGTCGGGGTCAATATGAACGCACTATACCTACCAGTTAGGGATATATTGTATAAGTGGTACGTGGTTAACTAGTTACGTAACTAGTTACCCAGATATTAAACTAGGTCGAGGGTTGTCCGCAAGACTGTAATAACTCGCTCTTTAACGTACGTAATGCACTAACTACAGTCTTGCGGACAACCCTCGAGTAATTAAGTGGTTACCTAGTTACGTAACTACTTAACATGTTATCACTTATCTATAAATAGCGTTGTTCTGCTTCAATGTATTGATCCACAGTCATCATTTAGTCATCGCAGGCATTAGATATTGTACAATATCTATTTATAGATGAGTGGTTAGTGATTATCTAGTTAATGTAACTAGATAATCACTTAATTGACATGTTATATTAACGTAACTTGTTAATCACTTACTACTAATACAAAATATCGCCAACTGATAATTAGTAATCTAGTTACGTGAACTAGATAATCACTGAATTAAATAGTAAAGCATCTAGTTAACTAGTTACGTAACTAGTAAACCACCTTTTAACTAGTTAATTATATGGTTATCTGGAGGCAGGAATATGCCACCATACTATCCAGATGCTACCTAGGCCTAAGTAAATAAACTTAAACAGTCATTTATCATTAATTTAATACTTATTAACATTGCATAGGCGGAGGAATCAGGGGGGCCCGGACCACCCTCCGGAAATTTTCTAAATGTAGCCGTCCATGAGTATATCTTTTTAACTGTAAGCCATATTTAATTTGCAAGAAGCAATTATCTCGTGTTCGCTTCGCTCCCCTTTGTGTTTAACATAGATCTAATGGTTATGTAGGTTTTATTATTAATATTTTGCGTTAATATGATAACAGTGTACATATATATTGTGGCTGTGGTTCAAAAGTTTAGACTCCTCCCTGAAAAAATTTTGACCCACCCCCGCCTGGAAAATGTTCGACCCCTTTAGAAAAAATTCTGGATCCGCCCCTGGATTGTGATATAATTGTCATAACAACTTTATTTTCAGGACCATGGACGAACATGGAGAAGAATGAAACAGTTAAAGTTGTAAATAGATCTAACTATCGAGACTTGTTGGTGACTGGAGATTCAAGAGGACGTGTCAGACTTTATAAATATCCTTGTTCTAAAGAGAGGGTAAGTCAAGTCTAGGGTGTTAAAACAAGATTTGTGTGGTATGCCTATTGTAAACATGAAACACTATTAGAACATTATTACATAATCACATCATCACATCATCGCAATTTGGGCTCTGTTTCAAATTTCGCTTAAAAATCGTTAGTCGACTCAAAATTTGCCTCAGTTTAATTATTGAAACAGCATTATTATTATATGCTTTCCAGTGGAATACCGGGATTTATCGGAGAAATAAAAATCGATATTCCACTGTTTCGAAACAATGAAAATAAATTTGTTACATGTATTTTTCTGTTTGGATGCACTGTTCTGATGATATATCATACTTAAACTTTAAAAAAGCGAGTTTGAAGCATATGATAAACAGAAAATTTGTTTATTTCAGTGTAAGATCTATTTATTTCACTCATGAGCTACTGATATTATATTTTCAATCTTGGCTACGTCACTTGTGAAAATATTGCATCCTTAGCTCACTCGAGAAATAAAAAACCGATCTTACACCGAAAAAAACAAATGTCTTTTATATTATTACCATTTATATCCACAACTTATGGATCTAACCAGCTTTATGCAGCTTGTTCTAATGGTTCATGGAGTAATGAACTTGACAAAGACAATTTTGTATGATGATTTTGTTATTTATTATACACAACTATAAGTGACGTATGTAATAGAACATTATGAAAAAGAAACATGACACGCGTATTTACATAGCTGAGATAAGCAAATTTATTCCCCTTTCAAAATCTTGACTACAACATTTAGTAAGGTGAATTTAGGATGCATTGTTAACTGAACTGACGAGAGGAGAAAAACGATCATACAACAAAATGAATGGTTTCATGTACTTCGTGACGTTTTTATTGCTTGTTCAATGAAATAAGATTCATTTTACACAACTTGACGTTGTGGAGCCTCTATCGGGTTCAAATATAAAATGTAATCATAAATTATGTTCATAAATTGGTCACATATTGCAGCGCTGTTAATTTGGTATATTATAGTGTGTGTTTTACAGCGGGTAAAGTGGGTAATGGAAGTGAATTTGGGCCTCATCCTTTTTGTAGGAGCAGTAGTCCAGTGGTAGGACGCGCGCTTAGGGATCGATAAGTCCTGAGTTCGAATCCCACTAGGGGAGTGTGGTATAACTACGTTGCGCCAATTTGTCAGCTTCACTAATAAGCGGAGTAAAAGTCTCCTCATGGATATTGAAAGATAGATACCAGTAGCCCGATTAACAGGGATAATAGCTTTAAAGTCTGTGAACGTGCGTAAGCATGAAACTTACACTATAAAATGCCATCACATTTTTTTAATTGTCAATAATTGTAACTAAAGAACACGCACTTCCAATAATGTATGCACTGGTAGACTAAAAATAACCTGAATTGAGTTGACACAGTGTTTAACCCAGTTTAGAAAAAGCAAGGGACATTATAGGCCATATTCTTAGTTAAAAATTAACTACTATTCCCTATTCTTTTAAAATTGATTTAAAGCCTCTGGCTTTGCACGTTTTGTTTACTTTCATATTTTAAGCTCATTGTCAATGCAATCATTATGCACGTCTCAAGTATTACATTTATAGATACTATTTCACCAATACCCTGTAATAAAATACCAGTTCAAAGATACTAAACATATTTAGCAAAGGAATCATTTTTTGTATTGCGAAATTTAAGGTTTTGTTTGATTCAAAGGTACCGCTGAGTGTGCTTAATATATCGAATAACAGGCGCACAAACATGTTCGTCGAGTTTAACTCGTTATTCAATTAAAATGTAAACGACTTTGTGCATGTATTCTAGACTTTCAAATTGGATTGAGACGAGAAGCACGAATAAGCTATTAGTAATATACACTGATTATAAATCATGTAGGGCAGTTGTCAGTCGCTGACGGAAGTGTGCGCTTAGTAGTTGGTTAACAGCTAAATCCAGATATTTAGCCTTTCCAGGAACAGTGAGTATATAGGTGGACTGACCGCCGTGATAAAGCATAAACAGTGTGTTGCTACGGCTTTAAACCCAACAAAAATACAATTGGTGGTAGTGTAAAAATTGTAGCTTGTCAACTAAAAATTTGTCTCAGGTCATTTTGCACATGCTGTACAACTAGGGTGTACACGTCGCCATAAAAAAAATTTGACAACAAATATGTACATATGTTATTTTATACCTCTGTAACACGTTTTATTGATATTATTTCGATAACTAGTATGTTTTACAGAGTCCAACTAATTGTGTACATGTACTTCGAATCGAATCAGAAAAAAACCCACACGGGGAGGTTATACCCTTCCATGAAAATTTGACAATAATGTCAACTTTCCTCCATCAATAAGGTGTATGGAGAAGTTTTCGACCTTGTGGAAAGGTAAGTGAGTACTTGTTATAGACAAGGGTCCAGGTAAGCTAGGTTAGGTGCGCTGGATACCGTTATATGACCAATACAAAGTGTTGCTACGGCGTTAAACCCAACAAAACAAACAAATAATTGTGTACATGTACTTCGAATCGAATAAAAAAAATAACAAAAAGTTTGTTGACGTAATTGAGTGATTCAAAAATCATGTCACACATATTTCAAAATATACAATCATCCGTTTCGGTTTCACGATCGTACGATTTCGATATAATGCGTTTTTGTACAAATATTTACACGTTGTTTAGCCCAACCCTTGGCTTATGATATAATGATATAACGCTGATAAGATAAATAAACCTATTTTATGACTGTACTATTGTTATCATGATGGCTCAATTATGGTGGCATATTTCTGCCATCAGATAACCACATAACTAACTAGTTAATTAAGAGGTTTACTAGTTACCGTAACTAGTTCACCTCTTAATTGACTAGTTAGTTATGTGGTTATCTGATGGCAGAAATATGCCACCATTCTCACTACATTACATTTAGATAAATAAACTAAAATCAATTGTACAGTATCCCTCAATTAAATTTTGAGAAAAATATATATCTTGCATTACAAGTTATTTTACCAGTCTACGCAATTAGTGGGTCTCTGGTTGCCCAGGACAACCATTATTTTAATTCGGGCGACCAACACCTTTTTTTGGGGGGGGCAACCAAAATTCAGCAAATTAGATATAGTGCTTGCTTTTGAAATAATCTGTTCGGTTAACCACTTTTATACCCTCATTTCGTAGACTGTTTTACTAATAATTAAAGCTTATTCATGTAGTTTGACAAACTCCCATTCGGAACTCCTCGGCCATTCGCTACGAACAACCCCACAACGGTTCTAACTCCTAGATTAGCCCTACCTCGAAGTTCTTCCAAAAATCTCGATTCGTTCAAAACCTCGAGATAATCTAGAAAACTAGTCCCGTTGTGGGGTTAGGAGAACTACCTCTATAAATAGAACTTTTTGCTGCTTAGACTGCACTAGGTCTGATAAAAATCGGTTACGTATAAATTTTTGCCGTGTTAGGAATCATATAGGTCACGTGCTTCCCCATGTTTTTTTTGCATAAAACGGGTTTTGTCGAATAACTTTTGACGGGCTCTGTTTGTAAAATTGACGTATGTTACATCTAAGTGAAAAATTGTTGATAAAACTGATCGAATGATCTATTTGATAATAAAATGTAACAGTTATCGGATCATCATTATTTCGTCTATGACGTCAGTGACTTTGGTCACGTGATTATGTACCCTGGGCTTTGTGGTATTGAATTTTAGATGAGTGGTTCTCAAAAAACTAATTTTGTATTGTCATTTAATTCAACCAGTATGCCAAATATCTCTGTTATAAGTCTGCATCGAAACCGGGGTTTAAAGTTGTATCATTTAAAATCCCTTATTGATAATTCACAGTCATATCTATAATTGAAATCCACGATAAATAGTTACAAAACAATATTTTCTTTCATAACGACGTGTTAATCAATTTGCATGCATAAACCCACCACTGATCTAAATGTACTGCATTTATGTTAAATAATCCACCCCGTAAAATGATACGGAAAACTAGTTTGACCAATAGTAAGTACAGAAGTACTAAAATAAGTATTTAAATAAGCGGGGTTGACAATAGCCTCTTTTTAATTAGACTCTATCATTTTCAAAGAGATTTTGGGAATCTGATGGAGATTTTTAGCAAAGGGGATAATTCTTAAGTGAAAACCCATCGGAACAAAATAAATGACTTTGGGCATATAACGTATAAAAAAATATTAGAATTTCGGCTATTTCGTCGAACGGCTTATGTTATACCACAAATCGAAAACTATCGACGAAAATGCCTGACCAGTTCAACCTGCGGAGTGATACACGTGACTCTGATTTACTACGCAGTCGATTTCTAGGCGATAAAAGTAGTTCCGTCATCTGACTCGGTTAGTGACAGGTGTTTACTTATATTGATAAGCGTGTGGAAGGGGCGTAGTCAAATATATGGATAACTAGTATCTGTAACTGTTTAATGTAATGATACTGTGGTCATTCATTGTATTAATTAAAGTTTAAGTTGTATTACAGTATTTTACTATATTTATCATATTTAACTACACTAATGAACCTACAGAATAATTTTGTATGCAAAGTGTACAGGGGAAAACTGTACTTGAAGTTTGTGAATGGCAAAAGAGGAAATAAAATCTTTATAATATTTGCTAGTAATGCGGGGTAGAATAAACACTTCGCCTGCTTTTTTGCCCTGCTCTATTCGTACCTGAATCTAATATGTAAGGGGTAATTACTAGTATGGATTTGTTAGGTTCCAATGTGCACGAAAGTCTTTCAATACTTACATTTTCGCAATGTGTAACGGTAGAACAGTCCTGCTTATCAGGGGAACAAACATACTGAAGTCTGCTTTTATCGAACAAGAATGTGACCTGGTTTTCGTGAGACTTTTAAATCGATGTTATGTTTGAACTAAACATAGGTAAACATTTTCTATTGATAGTAAAGTTTTTGTTAGACTGCTGTGTTTTCCTAAAAAAATAAGTTTCTTTATAAAGAACTGATTGCATTGAAAACTCAACAAAACGTATTATGTTAAAAGAAAGAAAATGTCAATAGGAAATACATGAGACCATGCATATCTAGTCAGTATTTCTTCAAGTACAGGAAGGAATTGTGGATAACAAATGCGACTAAATCACAGGCGTGGGGTATAAATACAAAAAATACCCTGCTAATGATTAATTATTCAATATTTGCATTGATAAGATTAGTGTTACTCAACTGTCAGTGGTGCGTACGTAAACACCTCTGAACTAAATACCAGGGATGAGACGATATGACGATATATCGATACAATATCGATTCGTTGAGCGACGATACATATCGTGGCCTAGCACGATATAGCGCAATACAACTGTGACATTCGTAATCAGGAAAGTCACTGTATTTCCAGTACTTGACAGGTTTGCCGTATTCGTTCAAGAAATATATTCTCTTAGCTGTTTGTAAAACGAGTTCAGTTACAACTCCGTCCTTAGACGTCTTAACTCGAAGTTTAAGACAACTCAACCCTCAGGTAGTAACATCTCAATCTATGGACAACCTTTGATCATAAATATTTAAAGAATGTGAATGTTTGTGATTTTACAATATCAACCCGTATCATATTCTATCGTATCGTATCGTAAATAATTATATCGTCTACTTTCGTATCGATACGTATTGTATCGTGTGATGACTGTATCGTCTCATGCCTACTAAATACAAACTACAGTACCTCTGTACTCACTACCAATATGTATAGTTATCCCAAGTATCCGAGGTTATCCGAGATGTGCGTGTATTATCAAATATATATTGAGTATTTAAATCAGCGGGGTTATTGTAAACATCACTGAAAGTTGAATAAAAACTAACAATACATGTAGTAGTATAGTATAAATGAAAAATAAATCAATGTCTAAGTGATCGTAATTTGTTTACATCAACACTGGATAACGCATTTTGTTTGGTCATGTGACGTCAAAAGTAGTTCCAACATGGCGTCTTAATATGTCAGAGGTTATTCGTTGTAAATAGTTTATTAATACTGGGTTTAACTTTTTTTATTATTTTACGACATCCAGCGCACCTAACTTAGCTTTCCTGGACCCTTGTCAATAACCAGTACACACATATTCTTCCACAAAGCCGGAAACTTCTCCGTATATCTTTTTAATGGAGGAAACTTGACATTATTGTCAAATTGTCACGGAAGGGTATATATCCCCGTGTGGGATTCGAACCCGTAACCCCTTCGAGGCGCGCTACCAACTGCGCTACCAACCTGGGTTTCGTAATGAATGGCCGAATAATTGAAAATTGAGCG
This sequence comes from Mactra quadrangularis, assembly GCA_025267735.1. Classification (NCBI taxonomy): domain Eukaryota; kingdom Metazoa; phylum Mollusca; class Bivalvia; order Venerida; family Mactridae; genus Mactra; species Mactra quadrangularis. The sequence goes on along the minus strand of CM046294.1, from coordinate 36,017,336 downwards.
GAGAAAGTATGTTCCATGACAATATTTACATGTGCAGTACATGCAGTTAGTTAGAGGATTGTTAGACCACACATTTGTAATCACACCATAAACATGTCAAATTGTCAATATATGCTTCATGTTGCTAAACTTGTTTGCAATCAACTTGTTATAGCCCACTTGTAACTTGTATATTACATTTGATGTAGTAAATTCAACTGGGCTCATTCACTTGAACAACTGCTTTGGACAATTTTCAAGAACATGCTTATACCTCACAGGGTTTTTAGATCTATGATACAAAATAAATATGCAATATGAAGAAAAGTTCCTTATTAATATAACAAAATAAAAACTCTTTATATAGACTACATTGACAGCCCTACTAGTCTGCAAATATATGCGATGACAATATTTTGACAGACTAGTTGTAGTATTTAGCCCTTTCACATTTTTACAAAAAAAGTAATATTGTTTTATTTACTTTCAGGCCGAGTTCCGCTTCACACATATTTACAGTTCTGACGTCACAGCAGTATCTTTTACACCTCATAATAGTCACGTGCTCTCGTGCGGAGGAAACGATTCTGCGCTCGTCCAATGGCAGCTTATTGATGATTAGAAGAACTTATCACGTGATCAGTGACATTGACCTCAAGTCGCCATTTTGAATATTAATTACTTTGTTTATTAGTGTTTATGAACGATAACTATTTGGGACTGAATGAACAAAAACGCATTGGACAATTTTATATATAGAAATACTTTTAGGACATTTTATGTCCAACGTTGATTAATCAATAGTGCTGCACACATTATGAAAATTTCTCCTTTCTGACTGCCTAAAACTTGCTATATGATCCTTCTCGAATTTACCCTACCTGTTTAGAAAACCCGTGTATAGAATTTATTTCAAGTTTAGCCTAAAGGCGAAAGGACCATTTGCCCTGTTACAAAATCGAATGTAAATACCATAGTCACACACTTATTGACAATTATTCCGAGCTGCTGAGAATTTTAATCCGGAAGCGTTCATAGCACTGGAACGCAAATGTCTGCGTAGAAAACAGCCGGGGAGTTCCGAATGCTTGAATGTGTGGCCACTGGCATTACTAGACATTTACTAACAAGTATAATCAAAGAGACTGGCAGCATAAACACGTCAATTTTATTTTATTTCGTAATAGTTCTTTAGAAATTTGAAATTGGCGTCACAATGCTGCACAAGGCAAGTAAATATTAATGTCCATTGAAAATAAAGCTTTCGGGACGGTTGTGATATAAGAAGAACAACACTATATATACATTATGTACCATGACGACCGCATATGCCTTGAAATGCTTTGTTTTTTGCTAACTCTGTGACAAAATACAATCGAGTGCTTACAAGTTTAAGATAGCTTCATTATATAGATACGACCAACAAACTAGCTTGGTATTGATGTACTGGCGCTTTTACCTCGGGCACTTGCGGGTCTAAGTACGAATACAGGGTTTTGTCATAGCTTAGATTCCCGGGCTTTATCAACATAGAACTTCGTTAAGATTTACATAAGCTATTTTGTTCAGCCATTTCTCGCCCACGTCTGAATCAATTTGGGTGGTTGCACGCCATTGGCGAGTATATATGCATAGAGTATAGGGAGATAGGCTTATCGGGTGGAAGTGAGTCAAACTGACCGCCGCTATATGATGCCGCTATAAATCGTTGAAATACGGCTTACCATATTTTACATTACCTATGAATTGCTTTTCATGTTTGCCAATCTACCGCGGTTTAAAAGCTGTGATTTTATATTAGATCAATATGTTTTAGACTAGTAGAATTTTTCGCATGTTTCGACTTATCTTGGTTTGAGTCAACGTCGTTTTTTTATTTGTATGTCAGAAAATGCGTCTGTAGTTAAGGTGTCAAGCGTTTCGAAATGTTATAATTAAATGGGGCGTATTACCTGTAATTTGAAATTCGAGCGCATCACCGAGGGATTGAATTATGCAATAAAATTTATTAACAAAAGAAGTTCCTATACTTCGGCATTACTTTGACATCAATGTGCCAGGGCTTCAGTTGGGCCCTACCGCTTAGGCGTTCAAGTGATAAAAGACGAAATTGTAATCTTACCCCTAATTTGATGTATTCTAGAATTCCGTCTGTAATTGTTATTTATTCGTTATTTATTGAAAATTTGAAATATGTATTTTATATTTTATATTTGCACATACTTGTTAAGAGTTAGTTTACGAGAAATAAAAAATGTATGGAAATTTGATTTTGAAAAAGGATTGCACCTATTTATTATTTATGTTTTTGCTCAATAAAATTTATAATAGGATAAAAATTGGTTTTTTTTGTTTATCATATTACGTAATAAACCAGTCCTTAAACTTAAGAGAGTAGGATGTACGATGTATTTAAATGGTAGAAGACCAAGTGGAATACGTCAACATGTTGCAAATACGTTGTCGGACATGATGTTTTAATGGACTATATAAGGTCGGAATTACATGTATGAAACAAATCGTCCTAGCTGTTTGGATAAGTCATCCACGTATAACCGTCCCTTGTTGGCTTAATATGTAAAAATAAGCGATTTGACCAGGACATTGGTCGAGGTAAAGGCCATTAATAATAAACACAAGCTTTAAATAACTCTGTATCACTACTGCACAACAAAACTGTAAACACAAGAACACACTTGAAAACAAACCGAACATATATCCACTGTCTGTTCCAAGGTGGAAACCCCATTAGGCTCGTGTTTTCGTTATTTGTTTGCGGCGTTCATTGTACAAGAAATGTCCATATTTAGCTGCGTAGAATGTCTGCGGTTTTTTTTTGTTTCTGTTCCTGATGTTTGTATTCATCTCTCCTTAAACATTTGACCACTATGCTGAATTCAAGGATAATTATTTACCTTACTAGTTGTAGAAATCACGTGGTTCTAGATTGTGAAAAGTGCAAACACGTAATCTATAGAAAAGCAAACTCCATGGATTGATTACTGTACATTTACTAAATCAATAAGTACATTTAGTATTGTTTTGTTAAAACCAATATGTCACCAAAGTGAGAACATCCTAGTTTATTGTTGCATTCGTTTTGACACCAATATAGTTCAACCTGGTAAACACGACCACATAAAGAACCAATCTCACAAAACAGATATCCTGTAGAGCGCTGATGTACAGTATCTCTAAGGTTCACATAGAGGGTCACGTCGAGTTGACCTTTGTGTCGATCAATTAATGCGGCGTAGCTTTCATCTAGACGAAACACTATTTATAGTATTTTGATTGTACGTATTTCTATTTTTAGACCAAGGTTTGCGGGCTAATTTGACGGTGGTGTTATTTACAGGCTGTGATTAGACGGCTCATTTAAAAATTGCGTGACGTAGACGATGTACACAAGTTACTAAGCATAATGATTGCGTCATGAATATTATAATGAGAAAAGGTTAGTTGAACGTGACCCTCATGACGAAACAGCCAGATCTAAAGCTACAGTCCCATAAACATAAAAATAGCCGTGAGGGCATCGTACGGGCGCCATGCGATCAAGCTCCGCAAGGATCCGTACGAACTCTTGCGTATCCGTACGGACGGTTACGTTTTTACCAGGGTCAGTGAGATGAGCCCAGGATACACGTATCATTTTCAAAGTCAAACCGTGAACATAATCGTGGCCAAGTATGGATTTAACTCACATATCTTCCAGCTACGGCTCCGTTCGGGTGTGCTGTTCTGAGCTATGTGCGTACCGTCACCTAAATACGCAAGGCTTCCCACGACCTTCGGCTGTCTGCTCGTACGGGTCCGCAACAAGCCACGATTTTATGGGACTGAGGCATAAATTGGCGAGTAGGCGAGCGGAAATTCTAGATCGGGTTTAAATCAGATTGATAAAAAACGGCCATTGTATGGCAATTTTTTTTTAATTTTACTTTACTGCCTATAGCACATTAACTTCGTTGACTTAAACGCTTTAAATTTCTTAGATAATAGTAAATCAAAGCACTGGAGTGCTGGAGGAACGATGTCCTGAACTGATTTAATAAATAAAGATTATAATTATGTAAAAAATCAAACTTTTGCAGCAATATTATCTATAAACGATGTATTAATTATCAATTAATTGAATTTAACAAAAGCAGCCCAAGGATAGAACTAGACTTTTCAAGTGATTTGCTAATTGCAAGGTTTATCTTGGTTTTATCAATTTCCGTTCAAAACTGCAAACAAGTATTAATTAGTCACCAAATCAAAGCACCGATAGTACTGTTGCGGCAGTGACGCTGAAAGTTTGAAAGAACAGTGGTGCTTTTCACAAAAATTCTTACGAAAAAGATCTTCGTATGTCAAAAGCAAGAAACCTTAGTAATACGCTAATTTTTTGGCTTAACAATTCTAAATACTGTAGAATTGTGTATATCTTTTTGTTTCAAAGTTATGCTTATTATCCGTCTGACTTAGAAGTGCTAATTATATGAAACTGACTTACGAAAATTATTTTCATAAGATGTTTTGTGAAAAAGCACCACTGATATGGTCACTGACACAGTCATACCTAATGCCCATAAACAACACGTCAAACTCAATATTAACTCACAACTATTGTGAAGGTTTAAACCCAGTCTCAACAAAATTTTCGTCGCTGATTTCATATTTATTTAGGCCAACAGAACAAGCCCATTTTCTTCGCTGGCGTGTTGGCCAGTTACAAGTAATCACATAATTATATACCTTTTCACTAGTTAACTTCTCCATGGAAGTACATTTACATGTAAGTCAGTCAGACTTATCACAAGAAACAAACATATAAAAATTACTTGATATTATTAAATTTTGTTGCAAAGTATAAATTGTATGCGAGAGAACTTATCTTCTTAAATTAATCGGACACCTGCAGACTGCATCGCGTTATCTTTGGAACTTTACTATTGAATCTATCGTTTAAATTTATAAACCAGTCAATCGCGGTGGTCGTTTACTGCCATTCCATCGATTGGAAAACCATCGATATTTGAAATTATTGCTTATGTACAGTACTCCATATCAAATGAACAACATTTATGTCCTCAATATCTGTACGGCCGCTCACACAATGTGAAATTAAATTATGTTTGTCTCTAATAAGACTAGAACTACATGTATTTCTTCTTCCTTCTAGAGCTATTTAACGAAATGGGTTTAAAGAGACGGACGGACCCAGAATAAACGAAAAGTCGTCAAAAGCCTGATCGATAACAGACACGAACATAAAGTCCCTGGTCTGATATAGGCAAATAGCCATATTTTCGTCGAGTGCGCCCGACGGGCCCAATAGACGTTTGACATTATTCCATTTGCGTACATAAGGGTGCATTTGCGCAATGGCGCGCTTTAGATTGAACACTGGATTTATACAGTTAAATCTCCGATTCGCCAATGTCTGTTCCATTTCGTCCATTTGCGCAAAATTCTCCACGCGTGTTTAAGTCATATCCCGTTGTTTTATTGCTGATAATATATTAACGCCCAAAAAGTTATTGAACAATTAAAACTTCATTTCGCTACTGACTGTTTCATTTCGTCCATTTTGCCCCCAAATTCTCTATTGCGTGTTTTAGTCATACCCGCAGTAAATCAGTCGATGACTGTTCCAATTAGTAGATTTGCACAAAATTCTCCATTGCGTGTTTTAGTCGTATCGTGTTGCTCTATTGCCGGATGAAAAATCAAATTTATGGAAATAAGTCCCAAGCGATTATCAGGATAATATACTAACCGGAAACATCCGAATCAAATTTTGCAGTAATGATATGCGGAGTGGATCGGGGTTTTTGCTTATATTCAATGCTGGGAGCTGAAATTACGGTTTGTTAACTCTGGAACGATGTTTAGACATCGTTCCAAAAAGTTAAAATGCTTTTTAAAATCTGTTTCAATATACATGTTCAGCTACCTTTACAATTGTGTACGATAACATCTGGATATTGAAATCACCTTCAGGCAAACAGGTGGTCCTTTCTCAGTACCCATTTACATCTGGGTGGAGTGGAACAACTGTAGGTAAATCTCTTGCTCAAGGAAATAAGCAGTGCCCCTAGTGGGGCTCCAATCCGAGATTGCTCGATCCTTAGGCGGTTTTAGTAGTATTATATAAATTGACTAAAATAGGGTAATTTTATTTGGATACAATTATTTGAATGAAAAAGGTCAATAAAGTTTATAAACACGATAATACTGTATAACCATAATTTATTAATGTTGTTCAAATATTCAAATATAATCCATTACAATTTGTTTTGCTAAATAATTAAAATACGTTAATAAACTAGGTTCGACCGGTCAACAAATATTAGCTAATTATTGAATTATTATTCTACAGAACAGAACAGAACATACACTTTATTTAATCAAGGTTATGTACAGCATGGGATTATTTACAAAACATACGTCAGCTGCATTGTTTGTACACGGATGTTGACCCTTTAGTTATTGAGAATAAGGGGTTGCATAAATATTTTTTCTTCATACAATTTTAATCAAATTTAGACAGCCCCTCTCACACCAGATAACCCGCTGCAACGGTGACACGAATCTAACATCCGTGTTTCTGAGACACATGTAAAGTTAATTTTGAATTAAATAGGGGTTTCGATTTTTTATATTTTATATTTGCGTTTGTTTCTTAAATTCTGCATTATTAATGTAATGTCATTATGCATTTATTAAACGTTTTAGAAATTGTCCGAACTATAATTTGGTTTGAAATAATGTCCATATCGGTTTAAGAACATGATTAAATTTGGGATCTAATTTTTTCCCACGAGATCAAAAGTAAATTTAATAAAATCCAAGGCGGAGTTTGGCCTTAAAGACTAAGCTTGAACATTTTTGCCTGTGTGTGTTATTAGGGATAGGGCATGTTATGCCAAAAACTGGCAAAGAGGCATTCGTATCAATTTCTGGTAAATAAAGGGTCCAGATGTTATGTGATTATATTTAGGGGTTAAAGGTCCACTGACCCTTCAAGCTTGATCCTTCAACTATTGATCAAATGTTATTCAAACAATGTATAATGTAAATACAAGCCATATTTGTCTTTTCTATTGTTTGAACTTTGAAGAAGCCATTAAAGCTTTTTTCCGGTATGACTTTGCATAAACAAAATGTTTTAAACCATTTGATACTAGATACAAACTAGAATTATTGATGATTAAATCAAATTGTGCTTTCGCAGCGAATGGCCGAGAAGTTCCGAATGTAGCGTTACGCAAAGTTTTAGAACGTTTAGGGTAATTGAACAGGCTACAGGTTCAACCCATGTTGATTTATAAAAGTGTTTTATTTTATTTTATTTATTGGATTTGACGCCGTATCAACACAATTTAGTTAATTTCACGGCGTCCAGCGCACCTAACCTAGCTTTCCTGAACCATTGTCTATAACCAGTACTCACCTACCCTTTCACAAGGCCGGAGACTTCTCCATATTATCTAATCAATGGAGGAAAATCAACATTATTGTCAAATTTTCATGGAAGGGTATGACCTCCCGGGTGGGATTCGAACCCGCACCCCCTCGGGCACGAGATTCCAAATCCCGGCGCGCTACCAACTGCGCTATCGACCCGGGTAAAAAGGTTTTTTATGTGTACCAACGTTTCATAGATTTAATGTGGGTGTAACATATAAACGAATGTAAAAACACAGACTTCATGGATGCCGATTATTCGTTGCTTTAATTGACCTCCATTCATTGCAGAACGTGGGCGTGTCATAGCTTTTGTGTCGTTATTTGGTTTCCTAGTAATCTATAAATAGCCAGTTGCATGTACAAGCAAATAACTTCGTATTCGTTTAACAAAGAGGGATGTTCTTGTTCAAACACACCCCTTGCACTTTTTTCTCTAAAGTAATAGTTCTTTTACTTAAATCTCGTAACAGCTCTGTACATGTATACCTATTAAAATGAACATCGGAGAGTTTAAGAAACAGGGCGGCGTATTATCAAAAATCCGACGATGATTTAAGATTACAATATAGAAGAATTTACGACAAAGATTGTCGTAAGACGCTTGATATTACGGCACCCAGAGGCCGTATTTGGCTTTAATTGGCTTAACCAAAATATAAGCAAATCGTATTTTGTCCACGCCTTTGTAAGCGTAACTCAAAATCATACATGTATTTGCATACATTCTGGATCATAGCTTAATGGCGGATCCCGTGTATAAGTAAGTCCTTGTGTATTTAAATGAGTGTTCTTGTTAAGGTTTCCTTTATTTGTCATTGTACTTGAAATACAAAGAATAACACAGTTTCTATTAAAGAAGTAAACACTAAATTATGTTAAGATGTATATACAATCAATAGAATCAACTTAAATATATTCAAAATATATGATTTAATTAAAAGTCACTACTTATGATCGCTTATACATTCTTATATCCACGTCTTGACGGTTCCAAAACACTTAAATACCGAGCAAGTACAATTGATAACAAACAAACTCTGTTTACGAAACCTTGCGTTATTTGATTATATTTTAATAATATTTTGAAATTTAGATTGATCAATATTCATAACCATGTGGTTCATCGTTTTAGAACTAAAGCACTGAGCGTCGTTGCTTAAACCAAGAAATCAAAGGCACCTCTATTAAAATAAAATTCAAGTAAAGGCACCTCAGTCTATTAAAATCATTCACAGTAAAAATTATCCATCAGTTCCATCAAATCAATGGTCTAAATAGCGGAACAATCTTCACACAGGGTCCTTTTCTTTTTAAAATTATGCCATGCTATACCGGAATTTTGTTAAGCGTCCGATTGCGCGTAGGTTTTAGGGTTTCCAATAAAAAAAGAAATTGTTGGTGAAATTTTCTCAAATAATTCTGTTGTTTTGGGATTTGACTACTGATTTTTCTCAGGAAGTACTAATAGTTCCTTGTTTGTATGTGTATTTGATTAATGAAAATGTTTTTTGTTTCAAGTTCAGTATTGCGTTTAGCATAAACATAATAGATTTTTTGCCAATACAATATGTACAGTTTGAAAGAAAAAACGTACATACATAATAAAGGAAAAAAGAAGAAAAAAAGAAAAAAGGGAAAATACACATGTACTAAGGAATGAATTCATAGAAACTGACTTTCATCGAAAAATAAATGTCATTTTGGTGATAGCTAATTTGCATTAAGGCCGAAGTCGAAAACTTTTCGACATTTTGCGTCAGCGTTGCGACATTTTGCGGGAGACGATTGTGACATATTGCGTCGATTGCGACATAATGCGTCGACATTGCGACATTTTGCGTCAAGTGCGACATAATGTGGCGTTGCGACATATTGCGGCTGTACACCCATTTTTCACATAATTCTTTAATATACATCGTATAATTTTTATACTTTATCTTTCATGCCTCTCTATGTCCAACCGTGCAATAGTCTTGGACCACAATGGAAATAACGGGTTCCTATTTTGTGTTATCCAGGTTATTCATGTACTTTGACATAGACCTTGGCTTTTCATGATTGATCATATTTATTGTTAAAATCATTTTTGATGTTATGTTTTATGTATGTTGTATATTTATTAACAGAATAAATCAATCTATCTAAACTAAATTCAGAACTCAAATTTGTGTGTTTTTCAATTGTGCGCAAGTGGGGCAAACAAAGTTTGTTACACATTATAGCTAAAGAGTACAGAAACAGATTATAGGTGCTAGTTCACAGATTTGATTTAGTTTTTCTATAATTTCAAAACTACATTCAGTGTTTGTAAGTGTGTAAAAAAATAGTAATATTTTATAACAAACTGACCAATAGGTTGCAAGAAATATACAATAAAAGTCACAAAAAGCACTAAAAGCGTCTATACCGTGACATACGGGGTAGATATTTACTACATAAAACACCATCATTTTTAGTTGTATGTCAATTAGCACTAAAATTGTCATTATCACAACACTATTTTCCTGCTTCAAAAATATTGTCGATACAATTTTAGATAGTTTAAGAAAAAGTTGAAATCTGTGAATGTGTACCTTTAAATCATGTTGTTCTTTGTAATCAAATGTTTATTTATGACAGTAAATGTTTATTTGTAAGGCAAGGAGAAAAAAAATATTTGAATTCTGGAAATAGCCAATTACATTCCAGTTGGAGCTATTACAAGACCCACAATGTAACCATTGTGTGACTCGCTTTTTGCATATAAGAAATGGACCATCTTTAAATTGCGAGTTTAAATAACTGGGATAACTTTTAAAGTATTTTTTTGTTTATCAAACGTGAGTAAATGATTTGCAAATATTGACAAAGTAAAAAGTGTCTTGAAAGCGTATGCATTGAATGTCATAATTCAGGATTGTACATGTATCTTGTACCTGAAAATTATGTAATGTCATATTTGAATAAAATGTAATTGATTTTGGTGCATTTTAGATAATAAGTTCAGTTGTAAATATGTTCGTTTTGTCTGGGACAGCCTAGCAACTTGATATATATTTGCTTTGAATAAATAGAAATCAATACATGCATTGAATCATCCATTTAATAGCTGCAACCATGACGCGACTGGTTGGTACTTGATAAAAAAAAATAATAATGAATTAAATAATATTTTTAAAAAATCTTTATAAACTGTTTGATTACATAATATGAATAAATGCATTATAAAACTCAAACTGCTTGATGCGAGTATTTTCTTTATTGAACGAATGTATGTAAAACAACGTGACGTGACTGATCAGGGCTGAGTTCAGTTACCGCGAACGTTACAGAACGTTACGTAACGATACATTCGGAACTCCTCGTCCATTTGCTGCGAATAATCTCGGACATATTTAGACGCTATTTTGAAACTACCGGTGTTGAAGTAAACAAATATATGGCCGAGGAGTTCCGAATGTATCGTTATGTAACGTTCTGTAACGTTATGTGTAATTGAACACGCTACTGTAATGTTTGTTTTGTACCCAAAGTTACGTCTACATTGAATGATTGTATAATCAAAGTACTGATAGTACTGATAAAACGGTGCTATTAAAATTGTAAAAAAAAACATTGCTAATGAACGATGCCCTATTGGAAAAATTGATAAAAATTATTAAAATTGTGCGGTATTCAATGAGTGTGCGTTTTCACAATTTAGTGTGCGGTAAATCGAGGGACCCCTTACTGCCACCCTGTAATCCCCTTTTGCAGCTCATTGAAGTCTACGTTACTTCACACGCTGCCTTATTGAGCGTAGATTTATGATATTGACCTTTACTATGAACTTTGAACAACCAATGAAAGTTTACTGAATTCGAATTTGATCGAAAATTTTCATACACATTTTCATTGGTTGAAACAGACGATAAAAAGTATAATTAGACGGGTAAACAACGCCATATTTTGTTTGATTATACTAGTGACGAATGCAACATAGTGTGGCTTCGGTTTGTAGTTATAATAAATATGCTCTGTGTTCACAATATAAAGATCAGTGATACACGGGTACAAATATCAATGTTCACTTTTATTTTGGTTAATTTTCCATTATTTCACTTATGCAAAACTGTCCCAACATGTTTGCATATCGACATTTTGAAATTATAGGCGTGAGAAAGTTTTGCATTCTAGTAGTTGATCACACTTCTACTTTTGAAAAGCCCGTGACAGTCATGCAATTAAAACGTGTATGTTTCTCTGTCTAAATAAAAAGATATATCGGTTTGCACATAGTCTTTTAGCAGGGGTAGAAAGTGATCGAGCAAATCAATCAAACCGATACACAGGAGAGTAGCCAAACCGCATAGTCGGTTATCCCAAGATACATTACTCCGCTTATGCTGCGTTATGTACCGTGGACCATTGGTTAGAAAAATCTCGTTGTCATGAATAACTAATCTAATGAGGCAGTTTCATTGGTTCCGCAAGGAAACCACTGCAGAAAACTAGCCATTGAAATTCCGTTTTATATCTAAGGTTTGGTTTTCTATTCAAAATTCTTTTTGTTCTAATGCGGGTGATGTATGACGTTGATATTATAACGTCATTGTGATGACAGAGTATTTAATTGTAACATGCGATCTGATTGGAAGAAGATTGGTCTCTCTTGCTTCATGCAAATTCATGAAAACGAGATTTTGCTGGTCAAATTGCCCACGGTACGTATGGAGGTAACCGATGAAAATATATTAGTAGTCTGTTATCGTCTTTTTATATAGATGATCCTTTTCAAAGTTCATTTGGATGATCGAGGGGTCGTAGGTTCGATTCCCGGGCGGGATATACTTTTGTGGAGCTTGGTCATGAAATACTTTTCTACGACCATTCTCCCTCCTACCACTTATTCTAACTCATGAAGGGGAGAAGTCAGTCACTAACGGAAGTATGCGGCTAGAAGTTGATTAACAGCTAAATCCAGAGATTTAACCTTTCTAAGTAGGTGGACTGACCGCTGTGATATAACCTATATAATGTGTTCCTACGGCGTTTAACCCAACAAAAAGAAGAATTATTAAAAATCACCACCAATTGATTTTGATATTTAAAAAGACATCAATAAATTTAGGTCAATATTTTAACAATTAAAATAAACTTAACTAAACACAGAAATCAATACGTTGAACATTGTATATTTACTTTTATGTACAAGTCCCATATACAGAACTCTGTTTATGTCTACAGAATGTTTCTCGGAAAATGGTATTTAATGTACATTGTATTTCTAATGATTTCCGTATGTCAGTTTTTCAAATTATGTTACATATAATTTGTATGTCAAATCAAAGTATTTTCATATTAAAGGAAAAAAATAACTCACTTTTATTGGGTGTTTTCACCATGTACGATTTGAAAATAATATTTATTATTTGACAACATTAAACATGCACTTCATTAGTTTCCGTATATATTAACGGCTTAGTTCGTATACATTCGTCAAGTTTCGTTGCTTTACACAAGGTATGGATGAAAAAGTAACAATTGTATTATAACAAACGGTTTGTGGTGCAGAGGTACTGACTTTTCAATCGAAATAACTCGGGTTCAATTCCCACACAGCTATATATTTTTTTGTTATTTCGCAAACACTAGTAACTTAGTAGCAACACTATGACTTAATTATTACTTTTACTAATTGACTGAATATTAATTATATATCACTTTACATTTGTTGTCTCTTTATTATCATACTTTTTATTCATATTTTTATCATAATTTTGTGTCATGGTTAAAGACTGAAGGACTTGCAAAAATGAAAACGCCCATTATAAGTGTTATACACATTCGCTCAGGTTTTAAAAAAGATCATGGAATCCGTGCGTCGTCGTGTTAACAAGTATTTGTAAAGCATGACATTGTACAATGTACCGATTATGTTTAAATTGCAAAAGATAAGGTTTTATGTGGGATCGAACCCGCAGCCTCTTGGTTGTGAGGGGGTACGTTTTATCACTACACCAAGGCAGCATATTAATAAACATCTAACGATAATTTAACAATACAACAAAGAAGGATTTACGACTAAAATTGGTCGTAAGACGCTTCATATAGGTCGTTTAGGATAACTTGAGACAAACGACTTAGTTTGTTTACAAATTTTGGACTCCGGTATTACATTTAAAAGGGAGGTCAGTTGATTTTGTGTAATGAGAGTATTAACCATGTAATGCGTGGAAAGTGTGTTCTCGTAATAAATTTAATACATCAAAATACACTGATAATAGTCGGTAATAACGTATACTATAGCTCGTTTAGGATAACTTGAGACAAAATACAACGATACCATTTTTATACACAGGTGGATTTAGGTTTAGTACACGTAATTATCGACTATTATCAGTGTGTTTTTGACGTATTAAATTTAGCACGAGAACACACGTTCCACGCATTAAGACATGCTTAATACTTTCATTACACAAAATCAGCTGACCTCCCTGTTTTATGTAATACCTGAGTTCCAAATATGTAAACAGACTGAGTCGTTTGTCTCAAGTTATCCTAAACGAGCTTTATCCACCTGTGTATAAAATTGGTATTATTGTATTTTGTCTCAAGTTATCCTAGACGAGCTACAATACAGGCCCCAAGTCCTTAGATGCCTCTTTGTGTCCTATTACTAAACCTTACAAGTAATACACTGGGGTCCAACAGTTTCTCTACACATTTAAATTTTGTTGTTATTGGTAAATACCATCAATATACTTCAAATGTCGCTTATAGTTTCACAATTAATGTGCAGTTTCGAATGAATTCTCAATTATGTTCTTTAATGCATTAAAAGAATTAAATATATGTAATAAACATATTAAACAAATGTGTCAGCAATATTTTTGCAATAAAAAAAAAATCATGAAAATATGAAAAAATACAAGTGTAAAGAAACTTTTGGATCCCAGTGTATATTCGTGAGTTTACAGATATTTCATACGGAAATTCACGACTATGCATACAGTGCATGCATGTTTAATGTTGCCAAACAATACATGTGTTTACATATAATTTGTATGCCAAACCGGAAATTAAAATAGTTGCATATTAAAGGAAGATAATGACTCATTTTATTACGAGTTTGTATACACCAGTTGAGAACCACATGTGATGTTTTCATCATGTCCGAATTTTGAAAAATCGGAATTTAAGATAGGGCACGTTCCACAAGGCGATCGCTTTTTTTTAAATCGATTTTTTGTAGCTTAAGAGGTCTATTGAACGGTTTGCTTCAAGCTAGCAAATCCAAGATGGCGAGTTTCTCATACAAAAAGTTCAGAATTGTAACAAATGAAAATATTCAAATCGGTTATCACCATGATTATTCTATTTAACCACTTAGACGAAATATATGCATTAAATAAAGAATATATCAGTATTCTTGAAAAAAGAAACACTCTCACAGGGGGCAGCCATTTTGAAATAAGCAGACGTGTTCCGAATGATACGGCTAGCAAGAAAAAAAAACGTGCTACGTATCGCTCGATCAATTTGCTCGATCGTAGCAGACCGTTCAATAGGAATCGCTATGTAGCGATACAAAGCGTTCGACTTGTAGAACGTGCCCATAGTTTCATATTAAAGGGAGATAATAACTCACTTTTATAAAAAAAAATTTGCATAAAACAGTTGAGAACCAGAACTGATGTTGGAAAAGTCTCTAATAATATTCTCTGAAATAAAGAGATGCATCTTGAATCACCAATATACGACTTCTAGCGGTCATTTTGGTATATATGCATTTGATATAAAACCCGGGTCGATAGCACAGTTAGTAGCGCCAATATTTGGAATCTCGTGTCCCGAAGGGAGTACGGGTTCGAATCCCACCTGGGGAGGCTAAACTCTTCCATGAAAATTTGACAATTATGTAAATTTTCCTCCATTAATAAGGTATATTGATAAGTTTTCGGTCTTGTGGAAGGGTAGGTAAGTACTGGTTATAGACAAGGGTCCAGGAAAGCTAAGTTATGTGCGCTGGACGTCGTTATATGACCTATATTATGTGTTGCTACGGCGTTAAACCCAACAAATGTATATTTGTTGGGTTTAACGCCGTAGCAACACATTGTATATATATATATAACTTTTTAAGTCAGACTTTGGAAGCCGGCTTTCCCTATCAGACTGTAGAAAATTATCATAAGGCAAATCACAGACTGCAAGGTTACGTGTAAATGTACTAATTCATAGATTTTGCTATTTTTTTCTAAAATTTCAAAATATGCCATTCAGTGTCTGCAATTGTGTCGAACTTAATTCTTATTATTTCAGGACAAACTGACCTATATGTTGCAAGAAATATACAATATAATTCACAAAAATGCACTAAAAGTGTCTATACCGTGACATACAGCATAGATGTTTTACTACATGAAACACCATCATTTGTAGTTATATGTCAATTTGGACTAAAATTGTCATTATCAGAGCTTTGTTTTGATGCTTCCAAAAATGTTTCCATACAATTTTGATAGTTTTAGAAAAAGTTGAAATTGAAGTTGATATCTGCGAATGAGTACCTTTAATGGATGGATGGGTGACCTCAGAGCCTACCTTTGGTTCAGTGCTTATGACCGATATACTACGAAGGATATCCCTTATGCAATACCGATTACTAATGCCTATTATTATACCAAATTCTGGATTAGACGCTTAAAATGAAACATTCTTATTTATATTAGTACCATTTTGCGCTACCGTAGTACGTTCTGATGGACTTGCTATGGTTTCTTGGTCATTGTAAATTTGACTTATCATCAAATCTCTTTCATCCAGAGGTGTTACTTCATAACCATCGGTTCTAGTTTAAATCTTGTAGCTAAAGACCACCATTTTGTCACTTTAGAAGTCGATTCATATAATAATATAAATGTGTGACGTCACTTCGGATGTCAATCCCAATATTGATTTAAATATATTACTTCCCTTTTAGATTTCAACCCAATAGGGATTTTAGTTAATGTGTGACGTCACTAACCCATGTCAATCCATATTAGGATTTAAATATGTTACGTCACTTTAATATATGGATAGAAATGTTTTATAAGTGAGTGATGTCACTTTGAATAAGTATCCATGAAAGGATAGAAACGTATGACGTCACTAGTGACACTACATGTGTCGATCAATATAAGGATATAAGTGACGTCACTTCCAGTGGTGAT
Organism: Mactra quadrangularis; assembly: GCA_025267735.1. Classification (NCBI taxonomy): domain Eukaryota; kingdom Metazoa; phylum Mollusca; class Bivalvia; order Venerida; family Mactridae; genus Mactra; species Mactra quadrangularis. The sequence goes on along the minus strand of CM046294.1, from coordinate 36,000,720 downwards.
CTTTGTAAAAATAAAGCTAAATCATTGTGTGATACACAGTATTAAATCTTAAGACCAATTCAATGTCAAAAGCATAAAACACTTAAGCATAAAAATGTCATTGTAGAATTTTAGGCCATGCCAATTGGAATTCTGTTACGCGTCAACTCTAAATTTGACAAATCTAGGTACCTATTTACAAAAACACACAAACCGAAAAAAAACACAAATATTTTAACGACAAAAGCAATGCATTTTATATATTGTATTTTTTCAATGAAATTACATCCTCAAAATATGAAACAACTGTTTGAATTTAATATAAAATGACTGGTGGTTTTTTTACGTAAAATATATATTGTATTAATGACGCGGTTACGATGAATAACGTCGTTGCCGAACACAACTTTCCTTGAATTAAATTGTCGTATCGAATCCCGGAACATCGGAATTATTTAAAGAAATTTTCCCGACATTTTTTTTTTACCGAGGACTATAAAACCTACGCGAACGCTTAACAAAATTCCGATATGGCATGGCCCTATTCAACTGTCAGAGAAGCTTGCATTTATCCTGCTGATCTTAATAAACACTAAAGAACTTCTGTAACTAATATCGATCTCGATAAAAATAGTAATCTCTATGTATGTACAGGTGTTATCAGTCATATATCGAGTATTTAAATCACCGGGGTTAATGTATGCGCCACTAACAGTTAAATAAAAATTATAAATATTTTCTTGGTGAAAGAAACAAATAGGACTCGGTTGGATTTCTAACTTATACATAGTACATGTAGAAAACAAAATACACGTATTTCTTTATTTGTTTTATTTAAATAAAAGTGTAAAAACGTATAATATTAAATAGTGAATAAAACGCATGAATAAATAAAATGTGTAAAAATAAAACTATTTCATTTCTAAATTGTCATTGCATATCAATATGATATTGTATTATATAAATATACATAAATAAATATTTGTACTTTTGTGCAGGGGTTGATCCAGGATTTTGTTCAAGGGGGGGCAAACTTTTTATAGGGTGGGGTCCAAACATTCGAATCACAACCACATTATACACATTTTGCAGAATAATGCAACATATTAATTATAAAACTACATAACCATTAAATCTATGTTACGCGCCGAGGAAAATTGCTTCATGCTGCATAATAAAGACTTACAGTCAAGAAATACACTAAGGGACAAGTACAATTGGAAATTCTAGGGGGTCCGGACCCCCCTGACCCCCTCGCTAGATCCGCCTATGTTGTGAGTTCACATATAGCATATAGCACATTTTTAGCGTGCGACAAGTTCTATGGACATAAATGGCGTTCCATAATTTCACCAATAACCATTACAAACTTGACATAAGATAACATTATGTTTCCAATATTTAGAAATTGTAGTGTTCGCCTGAAGCGGGACAATTTAATTTGAGAAATATATGTAGCGCCATATGTCATGCCCAGTACATTACAAATAAAACTTGAATGAACATGGTATAGTATGTTCCTAAAATATATAAAGCTGTACTACGTAAGCCTTTATTAATAATGCAATCTTAAATTAACTTATTTTTACCGTTCATTGGCAATAGGTTTTAGCCTGTCAAAGAAAAAAGGGAATTTTTCAAAAGTCAAATCAGCATAATGTTTTTCCCCATGGTTTCAAATCAGTGTAACACATTATATACGCTATATGACGGCGGATAGTGATTCTGCTCACCGTAAAAGCTAAATCTCAAAATTTAAGTTAAACCAGATTAAAACAATCAATATCATGATAGCTACAAAATATTATCTCATCAATACCTATGACATCGCATGGAAACGGTGTTTCTTTCAAAATATAATTATACAAAAAACTTGAAATCACTCTAAGCAATGAACAGTTGCACTTTGCAAATGACACCGCTAGCCACTTGAGATTAAAAACAAAAACCTACGGTTGCCAATAAGAAGTTGAAAATGATTAAGTAAACGCATTAGTTTAACATAACGTTTTGTAAGAAATACATTTTTTGTTAATTATTCGACGAGAGGGTAGTTTATATAATCTTAACTTTGAAATAGTTTCAAAAAACAAGATAGCAAAACATGAAACAACCGACATAGACACTTAATATAATCTTAGTAACTTAGTATAATCTTTAGTCTTGATAAATAGTCAAAAAAGATAAAACTTTAGGTGCCTTTTCAACATTATAAGTTGCATTTAGACTATTATCAAATATGGACTGGTTATGATTTTTTGACAGGGATTTGTTAAGTTCAACTGACCTTTACTAGATTACAATATTATTCATAACGCCGCTCGCAACAAATCGCATGCAAAACGTCAATTAAGATACAGATTTATTAGATTTTGATAAGTGCCGTCACTTGAGATGTTGTTCAATATTTGTTTGTTTGTTGTTTGTTGGGTTTAACGCCGTGGCAACAAATTGTATAGGTCATATAACGGCGGTCAGTCAACTTACTCATTCCTCCAGGAAAGGCTAAATCTCTGGATTTAGCTGTTAACCAACTACTAAGCGCATACTTTCGTCAGTGACCCCTTGTCCTACATAATTAAAAATCATTGGTAGGAGGGAGAATGGCCGTAGAAATAATTTCATGACCAAGCTCCAAGAAAGTATGCCACGCCCGGGAATCGAACCCACGACCTATTGATCAGTAGACTAGCGTGCTACCAACTGAGCTAGTCAAGCGGCTTCGTTCCATTTAAGGATAAAAAAGTTACGCCATTTTGAGTGTCGACGGACATACGGATAATTATAAGCGACATAACTTTGGATGTCGACCCTCATAACTAGTATACTTAGTAACGTCACTTTGATTGTCTATGGACATACGGATAAGTATGATTAACGTAATGAAATCGTCAGCGTAAATAAAAAAACTGTGAATGAATGAGTTGAAATAACTTACAGTGAAAAAATGATTGAGTATTTAATGTTTTCTTTGCAATGACATTGGCTTAATCAAATTCTTATCTTACACTATTGTCTGCGGGTCAGGCTGAATAACGTGCTCATAATCAGACAATTCGGAGATGTTAATTTCTTTTTTCACTATGTCAAATGCTATCTTATTTCTATCACGTAAGCCATGAAGAGTTGCTAAGGCCTCGACGACCATTAAAACCGGGACCATTGTTTGGGCCAAAAGCGAAATAGATATTCTAAAACATAAAGAGTATCTTTTGTGGCAAAAAGATTTAAAATTACCAAATACTAACAAAAATAATATATTAGCTGTCATTAATGAATACATTAGCATTTGCCACTTCATTAAAGGAGTAGGTATTATTGATGACAAAATAACACCGACGACATTTGTCCATAAGAACATGTTAACAATATTCATAGGTAAAATAAAAATCTTACAATACAAAGGAAGAGTATTTGACCAAACTATATGATAATGTCCGATAAACCATCGCTTCCGTTGTTTTATATAATCCGATATAGAAAATGGACTTTTTTCTTTCATTATTCCATGAACAAAGCCAAACTTGAACCCTTGGGACCAAGCACTTAATGCAAAACGTAGGTCCTCTGCAATGCATTCTTTCGGTCCAAAGTCAAAACCAACTTGTTGTTCGATTCCCATTTTAACCACGACAAATGAGCCTTTAAAACCGAAAACTGGTATGTTTAGAAATTCAAGTCCAAAGCGAAATAGTCCATGGTCAATTGCAACCCTTACACCGTCCAAAAGTGTCGTAACCCAGTTTTCAATTCCACATCCAGCATATGTTATCACTCCTTGACCAATGTTCGAATCTGGTTTAGATATAAAATTAACAATGCCATGAACCACACCTTCAGTGAGAAGGGTTTCCTCGTCCAAATGCACAATCCAATCGTCACGAGACAATATATTTATATTTGTTGATAGGCAATAATGAAGGGCTCTAGCCTTGAACAATGAGTTGTTTGGGGTTCTGTAATCCGCGGGTACCACTATCTCTCTAATGAAGTTGGACGTTTGAATATTCAAACATGTGTCCGTCACTATTTCAAACTTGAAATTTTTCAGTCCAACTTTTCTACAAGTTTCTAGGTTCATCTCTGTAATGTGAGAGACAAGTTTTGGAAACAACCCTCGAGTGACCACTCGGAAACAAATGAAAGGCGTGTCTGTTGATAACGGTTGACGTGAGTAAGTTCGTTTAAATGGATTATAAATAACCAATCCAACGATATTAAGAAAAGATGATGGTATCGAAATATATGTAGTTGCATATATACAGAAATACTGAAAAAATGTTAAAATATATCCATTTTTTGATATTACATCGTTAAATGTCATTCCATTTCTGTTGTATAGGTAATTACCAAGTAAAAGTCCCATGATAATATAAAATCCTAATGTAGAAAGGAAAAGCGTATATTTCAAACGTTCTTGGAACAATCGCCGACCAAAACACGCAATCAGTTTTAACCTACCCATCGTTGTAGTATTTATGAAATCACATAAACAACTTCTGAAACTTGTAAATATCAACTCCTTGTTTTTAATTGCCTCCTAATGAACATAACTATTTATTTTTAGATATTATTTGTCTGTATTTATTTGATAAACCTAAGCATGAACGGAAGGCTTTCAGTTTTGTCTCAAACTAAAGAGTAAGATTGATCGTTTATCAAAAGTTCAATTCTTTCGATATCAAGTGTGTCTGTGCCAACTGTTATCGGCATACAATACTCACTTATATTAAATAGCAGTGTACTGTTACGTCATAATGCGCTTTATGAAATGCATTTTATGGAACGCCGCAGCTGTCTTATATTGAAAGCTGCTTTGGGGACTTTTTTGCAGACTCACATACCTACGATTTGCTTTATGGAATGTGCTTATAAGAGGGCTTAAAGAGAATTTACAATAGCTTATATTAATGTTGTGGAAAGACAATGAATCGTCGTTTATGTTTTTTGTAAAACACTTTAGCTTCAACAAAGTTTACGTTAAATTCACTTTTAATAAAGTTTACAATTTTCTTGTTCATAATAAATACATTACATAGTTTTAAGACGTTTTTTCTGCATGCGAGTATTCTTTTAAAATGGTAAAATATCAAATAAGTACAAAGTATTTTGATCAATTAAAATCCGTAGTACATTGTATCATTCAATTTTGATTTGTGCTATATTTATTCAATGACTTAATATAACAAAATAGTTTTGCCATGCTAATAGTTTTCAGCTTTAATGTCATTTAATATATTGATATTAATGAGTGACGTCACAAGGGATGTCTATTGATACTCACAACATATGACGTTGCGTGGAATGTTATTGCATTCATAAATAAACTTTAAGACGTAAGTTAGGATTTATTTGTACCTAAACTTATATTAATCAGTGACGTAATTGGGAAGTACTTGTGTACGTAAATGACCACTGTATGACCAAATTTATTAAAACATATAAGGGCTTGGGCATTAAGTAGTTTTTCCCGTGTGATTAGCTAAGTTTTATTCTAAGTTCACACAATTAACTGACGGTCAGACTCTATAGAGTGCTTAGAATCAGTTATTTGGGCGTCGACGTTAGTCTCTTTTTTCACTATGTCAAATGCTATCTTGTTTCTATCACGTAAGCCATGAAGAGTTGCCAAGGCCTCGACGACCATTAAAACCGGGACCATTGTTTGGGCCAAAAGAGAAATAAATATTCTAAAGCATAAAGAGTATCTTTTGTGGCAAAAAGATTTAAAATTACCAAATACTATCAAAAATAATATATTTACTGTCATTAATGAGTACATTAGCATTTGCCACTTCATTAAAGGAGTAGGTATTATTGATGACAAAATAACACCGACGAAATTTGTCCATAAGAACATGTTAACAATATTCATAGGTAAAATAAAAATCTTACAATACAAAGGAAGAGTATTTGACCAAACTATATGATAATGTCCAATAAACCATCGTTTTCGTTGTTTTATATAATCCGATAATGAAAATGGACTTTTTTCTTTCATTATTCCATGAACAAAGTCAAATTTAAATCCTTTTGACCAAGCAGTTAATGCGAAACGTAGGTCCTCAGCAATGCATTCTTTAGGTCCAAAGTCAAAACCAACTTGTTGTTCGATTCCCATTTTCACCACAACAAATGAGCCTTTAAAACCAAAAACTGGTATGTTTAGAAATTCAAGTCCAAAGCGAAATAGTCCATGGTCAATTGCAACCCTTACACCGTCCAAAAGTGTCGTAACCCAGTTTTCAATTCCACATCCAGCATATGTTATCACTCCTTGACCTATGTTCGAATCTGGTTTAGATATAAAATTAACAATGCCATGAACCACACCTTCAGTGAGAAGGGTTTCCTCGTCCAAATGCACAATCCAATCGTCACGAGACAATATATTTATATTTGTTGATAGGCAATAATGGAGGGCTCTAGCCTTGAACAATGAGTTGTTTGGGGTTCTGTAATCCGCGGGTACCACTATCTCTCTAATGAAGTTGGACGTTTGAATATTCAAACATGTGTCCGTCACTATTTCAAACTTGAAATTTTTCAGTCCAACTTTTCTACAAGTATCTAGGTTCGTCGCTGTAATGTCAGAGACAAGTTTTGGAAACAACCCTCGAGTGACCACTCGGAAACAAATGAAAGGCGTGTCCGTTGATAACGGTTGACGTGAATAAGATCGTTTAAATGGATTATAAATAACCATTCCAACGATATTAAGAAAAGATGATGGTATCGAAATATATGCAGTTGCACTTATACAAAAATACATAAAAAATGTTAGAATATATCCATTTCTTGCTATTGCTTCGTTAAATGTCATTCCATTTTGATTGTACATTAAATCACTTGTAAACACTCCAATGGTGATATACAAAGCTAAAGTTGCAAGAAAAACTACATACTTCAAACGTTCCTGGAACAAACGCCTTCCATAACACCAGAACACTTTTATCAAACGCATTTTCTTCAGATGTAAATATTTCTAATTTTCTTTCTTAGTTTAAAAAAAAATCTAAAAATACATCAATATTTTCTTAAGTTTGTATATACCAATGTCTTTTGTTTAAATTTCACCAAATGCACAATGTGTATGTTTTTCTAATTTTAATAGTGTTTTTCTTCGATTTATTCCATAATCCGAACCGTGGGCGTTATTTTCCTTAAATGAGATCTCAATGTAAAATTACAGTGATCGTTTATCAAAAGGTCGATTGTTTAAATGCACTCAATCTGTTATTGCGGATAGTAGTACACTTTACACAGTCAAGATTAATTACTTTGAATGGTAACGTCATATGGCGCTTTACATTGTTTGAAAGTATGGAACGCCCAAGCTGTCTTATTTTTGAAGCGGATGATTTTTTAATTTTTCTTTATGCCTGTCAATAATATTATTCTTACAGAACTGTTATCAAATACAATCTGAATTTATATATAAGTTCATTTAATGCATACTTTATTTGAAAATTGGACGTTCAATTTTAAGCAATTTAAGTGAATATGACAATATATAGTTCAAGAGGTGTATGTACAATTTAATATGCTGACATAAAGTCAATGCAATACCATCGGATCTTACTGCGGTAGCGAACTTTAGACTTACTTTATTTTCATGAGATTACATACAAAATACTTGACTTATGTCGAATATTACTTTGGTTTTTTTACACGGAAGGAAGGATCGTTTTTTACGTTATAATGTCATAGCTTGGCGTCTTGGAAAGACATGTACAGCTTTTAAGGCAAATAAGGGGATAAATACAAGGGTATCCTGTTTTCCGCACGAAATGTTGAAAATATAATACGATCATTAACTATTTTGACCCAAGATTTCTTCTTCTTCCGCCTATGGAAACGTAGAGATAAACATAATATTATTTCTTATCTTAATTTGTTTAAACGTACATGTAACAAATTGGATTTTCACCTTAAATCCCCACTATCCACTGTGCTTTCATGTTAATTAGCGTTTTGGTTTTTTTAATATTTTTGATTTTTATTGTTTGCTTTTAATTATTATAACCAGTTTCACATTGAAAATATACACTATAATAATAACTAATATAATGAATGCATACTTAGTATATATTCAATAAATTCTAAACATTACAATTATATGAAACTAAGTTAATATATTTTATATCAACTATATAATAGGCAGTAATACTACATGTATATAATAAATTCAAAAAATATAAAGGTAGTAGTTTATAGTAAAGTTTCAAATGTTAAAATACAATGTACCTGTGTCCAGTTTTCTAAATAGTTAAACATGTTAAGGTGAAAAATCTCATTAAACCAAGTTACAGTCATTAATACTCTTTAAAATCAGGGCAGAAATTCCCATGATGCCAATAAATGATAAAACATATTGTTTTTCATTCATTACAATGTATAAATCATCTTGCATTTACTAGATTTTTCAAACAACATTCTGTTGCAGTATTGTTAATGCATAAAACTTATAATGGGAACGAGTTATTATCTCCCTTTGATTTGAATTTATAATGAAAGTGAGTTATTATCTCTCTTTGATTTAAAGTTATAATGGAAGTGAGTTATCATCTCCCTTTGATTTGAATTTATAATGGAAGTGAGTTATCATTTCCCTTTCATATAAATTTATAATAAAAGTGAGTTATTATCTCTCTTTGATTTAAAGTTATAATGGAAGTGAGTTATTATCTCCCTTTGATTTGAATTTATAATGGAAGTGAGTTATCATTTTCCTTTGATTTGAATTTATAATGGAAATGAGTTATTATCTCCCTTTGATTTGAATTTATAATGGAAGTGAGTTATTATCTCCCTTTGATTTGAATTTATAATAAAAATGAGTTATTATCTCCCTTTGATTTGAATTTATAATGAAAGTGAGTTATTATCTCTCTTTGATTTAAAGTTATAATGGAAGTGAGTTATTATCTCCCTTTGATTTGAATTTATAATGGAAGTAAATAATAATCTCCCTTTGATTTTAACTTATAATGGAAGTGAGTTATTATCTTCCTTTTCATATGAATTTATAATGGAAGTGAGTTATTATCTCCTTTTGATATAAATCTTGAGCAATTTTTAATGTGTCCATATAAAATAATAATACAAAAAAACTGACAAGGTGAAAATATAGAAATACAAAATACAATAGAATGCAATGTTTCTAACTATTTATTGTGGTTATATACAGAGTGTAGTATACTTAACAACCTGTCAAACTCCACATGTTTAAATACTTACTGTTTCTTTTCGTTTAGTCGTAAAGAATTTTTCTAATTCCATGAAGCACGTGCATTTCATGTGTTTTTGCCTGGCAATTGCTACCAGCGAGAAAAATGCATACAAAACTACACATATTAAAGTGCGGTTTAAAGTTTCCATAATAACTATACATGTTCAGCCCACTTTACAATCTTGTACAATAACCCTTGATCATTGAAAACACCCTCAGGCAGGCGATCCCTCACAGTACTCATTTACACCTGGATTGAGTGGAACAATTGTAGGTAAATTTCTTGCTCAAGGAAATTAGCAGTGCACCTGGTGGTGGTCGAACCCGGGACCTCTCGATTCCTAAGCGCGCGTCCTACCACTGGACCACTGCTCCACTGCTCCTTACAATATCTAGTCTGTAAGAATAGATGAATAGATACGTTCGAATTACACTTCACTTGGAAACCCGAAGCTATAGTTATGACGAGGGTGTCCGCAGAAGATAGAAAATGTGCTGTTGGCACAAGATGGACACACACACTATTAAAATTCGAAGTTGCAGACATCATGTCTTGACAAATGCATGAAATACATTCTAGTAGATTTACAATGGTTGTCAACTTATTAAAACAACCAGGCAATAATATAAAAAATAGACATTTTCTATCATCAATACATCAAAGAAATATTACCCAAAAAATAAGTGTGGAGTTAGAAAAAGTTGTTAAGTATATTATGGGTATTCTACCTTATTTTTAATCACCAGGGGCCCGTATTATCAAGCATCTTACGACCGATTTTAGTCGTAAATCCTTCTTTATTGCTATGGTAAATTATCGAAGATTTTTGACAACATGCTGCCCTGGTGAGTTTGTCTCAAATGATTCTAAAACTAAAACCCTCGATTATGAGCTATTTTGACCCCAGATTTCTTCCCCTTAACGAAATGTAGAGATAAACATATGTTTTTATCTTAATGTATCTCAAAAGTAACTAATTGGATTTTTCACCTTTAAATTCCCACTGTGGTTTCATCTTTATTACGATTATGCTTTTTTAAATATTTTATCGTTTTCTTATTTTTTATTGTTTGTTTTACGCGTATGTGTACGGTAGTAGTTAAGTTTCGTAATTGTGTCTGTTCACCTAAAACATCACCATTTACTTCAAAAAAAACGCTCGCCATTTATGAGTAATTATGAAAGATAACTCTTACTTTACTTTGTGTGATTTATACACGTATTATTTCCCTTTGGTACGTATTTTCATAACATGTATTTGATAAGTCAAGAAGACATTTACAGATGACAACAGTGCTTTAATACAATAAGACATATTCAATACAATTCAACACTTCCTTGGACATGATACCATAATATTTAGACATAATTAGACGGCATTTAGACAAGTCAGCACCAATGTTGGACATAAAAGCACTCCATTTACACAAAATAAGATTGAGATTAGACATGTTTTTACTTCATTAAGACAGAATACGGCAGAGTTCAAACAAGTTAACGTCTGATTTGGACATAATAACATTAGTTTTAGACATGATAAGACTGAGTTTAGACATATCAATACTGGTGAAAACACTATCAGAGAGCTATGGCGTTTCATACAATAAAATATCTATCATGCAATTGTCATGCAATTGTCAGCATGACTTTTAAACTGTAGATAATATGAAGTAGAATACATCAAGGGATATGTTCATAGTAAACCATTTATCATATGATAAGTGATAATATCAATGCATCCAACAAGCAGTCTAAACAACGGGTTTAATAATAATGATAATGATTATGATAATGATTACGATAGTGATAGTGATAATGATAGTGATAATGATAGTGATACTGATACTGATACTGATAATGATACTGATAATGATTATGATAATGATTATTATTATGGTAATGATAATGATAATGATTATGATTATGATGATGATGATGATAATAATGATAATGATAATGATAATGATAATGATAATGGTAATGGTAATGGTAATGGTAATGGTAATGGTAATGGTAATGGTAATGGTAATGGTAATGGTAATGATAATGGTAATGGTAATGGTAATGGTAATGATAATGATAGTGAAAGTGATGATAATAGTGATGATGATGATGATGATGGTGGTAGTGGTGGTGGTGGTGATGATGATAGTGATGATGATGATGATGATGGTGATAGTGGTGATGATGATAGTGATGATGATAGTGATTATGATGAGGATGATGATGGTGATGATAATGATGATGATGATGATGATGATGATAAAGACTTTGTTTAACGAGGCTACACATTTTGATAAATCCAATCTTCCATGTGGACATGTGATAAAACATATACAAGTTTTTTACAATGATTATAATTATAAACATAATTATCCTTTTATTAGTGTTCATGTTGTTAATATTTTTATTACTATTATTGATTTATTTGTTCATTACTTTATTTTTGTTTTGTCATTATAATTATTAATGAACTAAAATCAAAAGAGGATAATTACTAACTTTTATTAAATTGTGTATATAGTAATTCTGCAAAGAGTACGTTGCTTACATAAATGCAATCTATTTATTTCACGGCGTCTCAACGCCGTGATATTGTGATGGGTATATTTTGATAACAATGGGCAAAAGTCACGTGACATAAATCCTTTCGATTTCTACTACCGACAAATTTATTGTTTTTTTAATGCAGTTATTGTACAGCGCATTCCCGTTAAAAGTTACATAGAAAAGGCATTTTGGTGGAAACCATATAAACAATATTTCTATCAACAGTGCAACAAACGAAAAATCAGCTTTTTACATCAACACATTTCCGCAAATCCTTTCGACTCACATGAAAAGGGGTTGGTATAATTTGCGGACCAACCGGACCAGCGGACCAGTTAAGTATACGGATACAGTATGACAAATATGCGTATCATAATGTGTGTATAGTCGATATATAATTGAGATTTGCCAATATTTTTAAAAAAAAATAATATTGATAGAATTTTGGGAAATTACAATTAATATTTATTCAAATGTAACTATATTAATACTGATATAGAAATTGTTTTTTTCTAAGAAATAAGTGGATAATAAATGTAGATTTCAACTATAAAAAAATCGTCGATGGCTTCATTACATATTGTTGTAAATATTATATATTTCAACTATTAGAGACTTAATCATTTGAAAACAATTTTGACAGGATTCAAATGTAATAATTTAATGATATACCTTTTTGTCCTTTTTAGCGGACTGTATAAATAAAGAAGCCTAATCGTGTAACATTGACTTTTAATTCTTACTTTAATTGAGTTAAATTGACGATCTTTTCAAACTATGATTAAGTGTAGCGGACCAGTTAATTTTAAGAGCGTAAGAGTTACAAACTAGGTTATAGATCGAGCAGGTGTAAAGATAAACTATTTTGTATAGCAAATCTACATCCTACTGCTTCTGGACAGTTCGGTATGGGCTAATCTGTGGACGAACTTTCTAATGATAATTATGACGCACCTTTACATCTCAAACCGGTTACGTCATGTTTTGTTCTTGGGAAGTAGCTGTTGCGGTTAAAATGCCTCTTTTTATGTACTTTGATTTTTATTTTGCCCTGAGACCAACGATCGTCCCTTATTATACAGATCACTTTTTGGGAACCAATAGTCTCACGGATTGGTAAGGACAGATCCGCACTTGACTGAACAGAAGCGATAAGTCATATAAATAGTTCTGTTCTGAAAGACTACGTGTTCCCTTTTGATGATCTTTTTAAGCGTCATGCAAATATGAATTACTGGAAATAAATCCAACTGAAATCAAACATACTGTCGGCATAAAGATGGTGTCTAGATCCAGACCACTCTCGTACCCCAAGGTGATCAAGATTTTCGATCTTACTAGTATCGAGAATCTTACTAGGCTCTTGGAACGAAAATAATACATATGAACAGGAAAACGTTTTATCAGTAAACAAGTTTTTATTACTGAAAAACCTTAACAGGACAATTAAATATAATGCTTTTTGACTTCCCTTTAGATTATACTTTATAATTCTTTTTTTGTTTGCCGTGACAATCACTTTGCTGCATTTCGCAGCAATTTTTTACTTGTTTATTTTATTTATTGGAGTTAACGCCGTGTCAACACAATTTAGGTCATTTTACGGCGTCCAGCACACCTAACAGTATTGTAATTTTTTTATGGAAGGGTATAACCTCCTCGGGTGGAATTCGAACCCGCACCCCCTCGGGCACGAGATGCCAAATCCCGGCGCGCTACCAACTGCGCTATTGACCCGGACTCATTGTTTATCAAGTGAGTCAATGCATAAAATAATAGCTTCTATCTGGCGGCGGTATTCACCTGTACACATTTTTGCGGTCTTGCTGTACAGATATGCCATTTTGGATTGAATGTGTTTTGTTAATGGCACTTTGTGGCAATTAAAATTTCCTGTTTAATTCAACTTCTGTTTCTTCTGGCCTGATGCCATACTTGCGTGCATGCCTTTTGTATTATTTCAACTTCATGACATCGTTTACATCTGCCAAGGGATGTTTGCTATTTAAACATTTCATTCCATTTTTTATATTATTAGAATTTAAACAATACTAGCTAAAATATTATTTTCATAGGTATGAAGTTTATTTGAAACTATTGGTCGCTAGTTAATATTACACATTCTATACTATATCTCTTAACTAATTACATGTGCGTTACAATGTCCATGACCAGCACACACCTGTCCTGTGTTCAGTAACTACTGTTAGCTAACTTTACGGGTACGGGACAACTCAACCCGAAGACAACTCAACCTGAGCAAAACTCAACTCTCAAAGTTAGGACAACTCAATCTGTTAGTAAGAGATTGAGTTGTCTAGGGTTGAGTTGTCTATGGGTTGAGTTGTTCCGGCATTTCCGTTACGGAACGTTTTGGAACGTTCAGGGTAACTGAACACGCTGATGATATAATATTGACGGTACAAACAATTTATTTATCAATTTATCATACTTGAGTTATGTGTACCTAAACAACATTGATAATATTTTAAGTTATCATGATAATTTACTAAGTTTTTATAGATACCACAGTTCTTCTTCTTTTTTTTTTGTTTGTTTGGGTTTTACAGCGCACCAACAAAGAAAGGTCACATCGCACCGAAAGCAATTGGTGATACGATTAATGCAACCGAGTTATAATAGCTCAAAGTAATGTGTCCAAAAAAGCGTGTTATGTGAGATGTCAAATATAAAATGGAGGAAATATTTTATCGGGTTTTTAATAGCTCAAATAATGCTTGGGAAAACATATAAAAAACAGTAAACATGCTCTGTTTTAAGGAAGCAACATTCCTCCAAAAGCAACATTTCCAGTAACTCTGTAGAGTAAAACATCTTTAAGCTCAGTTTTGATTGTCTCTCATTTTACTTGGAGTATAATCGGAAGCATTTATCTTAAGAGTCCATATATGTTTTATGGTTGGGACTGGAAAATCGCTGATATGACAACTGTAACGGATCCGATAATTTTAATAACATTGTTACTTCTAAGGAACACCCTTTAATGATATACGATGGTCCTAAATATGTTTACTGTAAATTACATTTTAGTAAGCAAACAATAGCATGAAACACGGATGGTATAATCCGACATAATTAACCTGAGCTTGACCTTAATGCAAGAATATATTGAACTCAGTACATTGTATTTATTTTCTATTTTTGTCTTCGGTTGGAAAAATCGCGTTAAATCTGAAGCTTTCATATGAAAAAAATACTTTGAAACTGTGCCACAATATTGCGGACTTACGTGTTTCTCCAAGAACGAAATTCCAATATGTCCAAAATTAAAAGTACAATAACATGCCATTAGCCTATTACAAAAAATTGATTTATAGTCACATATGCTGTTATATATACTCGTGTACAATCGTATACACGCATACGAAAACTCACGATTAATTGTAAGTGAAACGTGTAATTATTATAATAAGCTAGTTCAAGCTCAGGTTAATATTGTCGCACTATAACATGCAATTCATATACAAAACAAATGAAATCAACTGTTTCAAAATCAGTTAGGGGCACTAGCTATAAATCTAATTTAACATTTTTTTAATTAGGTGAATGTTGACAGTCAGTATAGATTTTCGAACCAGCGCCACCTGAACATTTCATATCGACGAGATGCTTTCATTACTCTTAACGTGACGTCATAGTGTTCGGAGATTTTACACGGATATTTGAATTGATATGAAAATTGCATTATCGTGTAAACAGGCTTGCAAGTATAACGTCACTTTGTAAGTCGATTCTTTTGAAGAAATTCGTATATGACGTCACTTATAAGGATAGATTAATGTATGACGCGACTAAGAAGTCGATTTATATAAAAAATGCATGTATCATGACGTCATTTACAAGGATAGATTTATGTATGACGCCACGAGGAAGTCGATTGTTTTAAAGTAATACATGTACAAAATGTATTATATGACGTCACTTATTCGGATAGATTTATGTATGAAATAACTTACTTTAAGTAGGTCGATTCTTTTAAAAAATGGTACTTTATGTATTTCTGCGCGAGAAATTGACCAGACGCTCAGGATGACGTCACAGAATATACTTGAAGCGATAAACTTGTAACAGAGATAAGACTGCCCCTAATACTCGTGAGAGGTGTGTGGCAATACTATGAGATAGATGTACAATAGCATGAAACACGGATGGTATAATCCGACATAATTAACCTGAGCTTGACCTTAATGCAAGAATATATTGAACTCAGTACATTGTATTTATTTTCTATTTTTGTCTACGGAATTGAGTGTAAACAAAGATTCGTCCCCTAATACTTTCGTACCAAAAAAGATCTTGGGTCGAAATGGTTTGGGCACGAATCCCGTGATTCGTCCCCTTATATTTTCGTACCCGAAAAATTCTGGGTCGAAATGATTTGGGGACGAATCCCGAGATTCGTCTCTTTATATTTTCGTACCCAAATTATTCTGGGTCGAAATGGTTTGGGGACGAATCCCGAGATTCGTATCCTTATATTTTCGTACCAGAGAAATCTTGGATCGAAATGGTTTGGGGACGAATCCCGATATTCGTACCCTTATATTTTCGTACCAAAACAAATCTTGGGTCGAAATGGTTTGTGGACTTAACCCGAGATTCGTCCCCTTATATTTTCGTACCCAAAATATTCTGGGTCGAAATGGTTTGGGGACGAATCGAGTGTAAACAAAGATTCGTCCCCTAATACTTTCGTACCAAAACAAATCTTGGGTCGAAATGGTTTGGGGACGAATCCCGAGATACGCCCCCTTATATTTTCGTACCCAAAACAAATCTTGGGTCGAAATGATTTGGTGACGAATCCCGAGATTCGTACCCTTATATTTTCGTACCAGAAAAATTCTGGGTCGAAATGGTTTGGGGACGAATCCCGAGATTCGTCCCCTTATATTTTCGTACTCAAAATATTCTGGGTCGAAATGGTTTGGGGACGAATCGAGTGTAAACAAAGATTCGTCCCCTAATACTTTCGTACCAAAACAGATCTTGGGTCGAAATGGTTTGGGGACGAATCCCGTGATTCGTCCCCTTATATTTTCGTACCCGAAAAATTCTGGGTCGAAATGGTTTGGGGACGAATCGAGTGTAAACAAAGATTCGTCCCCTAATACTTTCGTACCCAAAAAATTCGTGGTCGAAATGGTTTGGGGACGAATCGAGTGTAAACAAAGATTCGTCCCCTTATACTTTTGTACCAAAACAAATCTTGGGTCGAAATGGTTTGGGGACGAATCCCGAGATTCGTCCCCTTATATTTTCGTACCCAAAATATTCTGGGTCGAAATGGTTTCGGGACAAATTGAGTGTAAACAAAGATTCGTCCCCTAATACTTTCGTACCAAAACAGATCTTGGGTCGAAATGGTTTGGGCACGAATCCCGTGATTCGTCCCCTTATATTTTCGTACCCGAAAAATTCTGGGTCGAAATGATTTGGGGACGAATCCCGAGATTCGTACCCTTAAACTTTCGTACCAAAACAAATCTTGGGTCGAAATGGTTTGGGGAGAAATCCCGAGATTCGTACCCTTATATTTTCGTACCAGAAAAATCTTGGGTCGAAATGGTTTGGGGACGAATCCCGAGATTCGTCCCCTTATATTTTCGTACCCAAAATATGTTGGGTCAAAATGGTTTGGGGACGAATCGAGTGTAAACAAAGATTCGTCCCCTAATACTTTCGTACCAAAAGAAATCTTGGGTCGAAATGGTTTGGGGACGAATCCCGAGATACGCCCCCGTATATTTTCGTACCCAAAATATTCTGGGTCGAAATGGTTTGGGGACGAATCCCGAGATTCGTACCCTTTTACTTTCGTACCAAAACAAATCTTGGGTCGAAATGGCTTGGGGACGAATCCCGTTGTTCGTCCCCTTATATTTTCGTACCCGAAAAATTCTGGGTCGAAATGATTTGGGGACGAATCCCGAGATTCGTCCCTTTATATTTTCGTACCCAAATTATTCTTGGTCGAAATGGTTTGGGGACGAATCCCGAGATTCGTACCCTTTTACTTTCGTACCAAAACAAATCTTGGGTCGAAATGGCTTGGGGACGAATCCCGAGTTTCGTCCCCATATATTTTCGTACCCAAAATATTCTGGGTCGAAATGGTTCGGAGACGAATCGAGTGTAAACAAAGATTCGTCACCTTATACTTTAGTACCAAAACAGATCTTGGGTCGAAATGGTTTGGGGACGAATCCCGTGATTCGTTCCCTTATATTGTCGTACCCTAAAAATTCTGGGTCGAAATGTTTTGGGGACGAAACCCGAGATTCGTCCCTTTATATTTTCGTACCCAAATTATTCTGGGTCGAAATTGTTTGGGGACGAATCCCAAGATTCGTCCCCTTATATTTTCGTACCCAAAATATTCTGGGTCGAAATGGTTTGGGGACGAAACGAGTGTAAACAAAGATTCGTCCCCTAATACTTTCGTACCAAAACAAATCTTGGGTCAAAATGGTTTCGGGACGAATCCCGTGATTCGTCCCCTTATATTTTCGTACCCTAAATATTCTGGGTCGAAATGGTTTGGGGACGAATTCCGAGATTTGCCCCCTTATATTTTCGTACCCGAAAAGTTCTGGGTCGAAATGATTTGGGACGAATCCCGAGATTCTTACCCTAATATTTTCGTACCCGAAAAATTCTGGGTCAAAATGGTTTGGGGACGAATCGGGTGTAAACAAAGATTCGTCACCTAATACTTTCGTACCAAAACAAAAACTTGGGTCGAAATGTTTTGGGGGCGAATCCCGTGATCAAAGATTCGTTTTAAAGTTGGGTTCGAAATTTTTCGGGGATGAATCAATGTGCAAATAAAGATTAGTCCCCTAATAATTTTGTTACCAGAAAAATGTTCAAAATTGTTTTTCGACAAATTTTCTCAAGTTAATTTCATTGGTACGAAATTATGGAAGGAATCCTTAATATCTATTTTTAATGATAAAACAACAACACAATTTTAATGAATTTACTTGGACAACAAACATCTCAAGGACAAACAGTCCGAGACGACTTGTTAAATATGAACAGACCAAAGTATATCAAGTACATGAAATTGGACAACAAACATCTCAAGGACAAAAAGTCCGAGATGACATTGTTTAATTTCAGCACGACAAGCGTAAATGGACAACAAACATCTCAAGGACAAAGAGTCCGAGACTACTTGTTCAATTTCAGCAGGACACGCGTAAATGGACAACAAAAATCTCAAGGACAAAAAGTCTGAGACGACTTGTTCAATTTCAGCAGGACACGCGTAAATGGACAACAAACATCTCAAGGACAAAAAAGACCGAGACGACTTGTTCAATTTCAGCAGGACACGCGTAAATGGACAACAAGCATCTCAAGGACTTGTTCGAAGAAAGGGACCAAATGTACATGAAATTCAATGGGTGGATTCTTCAACTTGATTTCATTCACCAGTTTGATATCTTTGATGAGTACTTCTCTTCATAACAATCTGAAATAAAACAAACAAGAAACTTTAACTGTGAAGTGTGATATTTTGACTGACTATATTAAGGTTTCATAATCAGAAAAACAATCATAATCAATCATCGGAAATAATCGAACATATATAATCGAAACATTTACTCGGGTTTTCATTCAGGATTTCCGAAGATATATGACAATATGTTACAATGGACTTTATCAGCTTATAAGTTATATACTTAACGAAACTTCTAAGTACTCCGATTTCAGAATTGTGTGAAGTCTTATTTTTCAACATTAAAGTCTGATCAATGATGAGAATATGTTTTGGGCCATACTGACCTTTGCTTTCATGGTTTTCATGCTACCTTATCAATATTTTCATGCTACCTTATCAATACAAAACCGTTTTATGTCGTACATGCATTGATATGGGAAAATTTTCTTATTGTTTTGATGGAACGGAAAACTTAGCAATTAGAAGTCTTATTCTGCAGGTGACGCACCGTCTGGCAAAAGAATATGGTAATTTCTGGTTCTTGGAGTGACATTCGAGAAATTTCTTGATTTTTCGTTGTGCTTATCAACACACTAATGATTTTCACTAAAACTGACAACATGCAATTTTTGCAAGATAAGCATGTGCACATTTTCGCTTTTCTGCTAATGCACGACAAAGCCAACTTTGCATCAATTAAGAAGCATGAAAACCATGCAAATAGACGGCAGTATAGCCCTGTACTCATTTTCATTAACGATCGGACATAAATGTTGAAAAATGAAAATTTTTAACAACATTGAAATCGGTGTACTTAGAAGTTTCGTTAAGTATATTTCATCAAAATGTTTTATGAAGTCAATAACTGTCATCTTAAAGAAGTGAACCATCACATAATGGAACTGTAACAGTCTGCCTCCGAAACGGTAGTGATTAATATATTATACATAATGTCTACTAACCATTATATTCTGTTTTTTACAAATTATAAAACTGTGACAAAGCTTAGTTGTACATACATGTTATTAGAGTAACAGATTCTACTGTAGAAAAATAAATTTAATTCTGTAGCTAGTGTAAAAGGTTTATCAGTTAAATATGACCTAGGGATGTGAGGTGAAATTTTCTTGATTTTATCTATCTTCACCAAGAGAATTAAATGCCATTATCCCTGTTGTATTATTTGGGATTATCAATATATTCACAAGTAAATATGAGTTTGAGACACTTGTGCATAAACAATACTATTTTTTCCACAAGTTAATGCAAAGTCATTATTTTGTTTTTTTGCAGAATTCATCAGATATGAGAACCTCAACATATAAATGTACATCTGCTTGTAGTGGTTTGTGTAAAAAGCAAGCTTTTATGAAGCCATCTAGATTATATAAATATGGACAGTTATACATAAGTTATTTGGGTAGGAAAATTTACAATGACCGATACATTTCAGTTACAACAGACAGTTGTATATATTGTACTTTTGTGGTGCTAAAGCAGTGAAATCCATGTAAAACTTAAGAATTTTCAAGTGAAGTACATCTGAAGACTTTCATAAAGATCTTAGGAGCATATTCTTTATGCATATTCATTCAATTTTATTCATTACATTTTATATGTTCAAGTTTAAGTTTTAGAACAAAGCTTTCATCTAGTTTATTATAATCCATACCGTTTTTCGATATTTATTCTCAAAATTTGATGAGTCAGCATAACCTCACTATTACATTAAGGGCATTTATCTTGTTCACATTTTTGTTTGTCTATTGTTAATATTATTTGACAATAAATATATCATTGACTGTAGCTCATAGTTAACTTTTATGATTACTTGTAGCTAACAATTTTATTGTTCATGGATGGTTCACATTAATTATTCGCGGAATGTTCACATTTATTGTTCGCCAAATGTTCACATTTTGATGTTCGCAGAATGTTCACATTTATTGTTCGCGAATAGTTCACATCTTGTTGATTGCCGAATGTTCACATTTTTTGTTCGCCAAATGTTCACCAAATGTTCACTAAGTGTTTGCAGCAAACCTAATTAGCATGGGAAAAGTGAACATAATGTGAACTATCCGCGAAAACAATTTCTACAGTGCATTGGCTTGTTTGTCGAATGTTCACATATTGTTCATTTATAGTTCACATTAGGTGTTCACATTGTACATAATTTTTCTGTAAGGGTCCCTACTTCAGGATGAGTTGTCCACAGGTTGAGCAGTCCCTACTTCAGGCAATCTGATTAAAACCCGATCTAAAATTTTTCCGCTCCCATACTCGCTAATTTAGATCTGGCCTTTTCCAAATGAAGGTCACGTTCAGGTGACCTTTTCTCATCATAATATTCATGACGAAATTGTTATAATACGTAACTTGTTTACATTGTCTACGTCACGCAATTTGAAATGAGCCACCCAATCACAGACTGTGAATAATACCGCTGTTAAATTTGCAGGCAAACCTAGGTCTAAAAATAGAAATTACGAAATCAAAATGTGATTAATAGTGTTTTTGTCTAGATGAAAGCTACGCATTGATTGGTCGACACAAAGTTCATCTCGACATGACCTTGCATTGACTAAGTAGAGATCCAGTACGACAACGCGAGTAGAACAGGATCTCTGTTTAAGGAGATTGTACTTCAGGTTGAGTTGTCCATGGATGGAGTTGTATGGGACCCTGACATAACACATTCCATAAATTATAATATAAATCAAGGAATAAAAGTACCTACTCTGTATAGATGAAAGTTCTGGTAATGAAGGTCTGAAGAGTAGAGATCTTCTGTTTTATTGTCATCATAACCATTCATAAATTAACTAAATGCATTCTAGTTCTGAAATAACAAAGGAAGATAACTATCAGTATAATGAAAATCAAATCAATGCGGTTAATTTTTGTGCCCCTAAAAGTTGAATAAAACTGAACAATAGTTTCTAATTCTATGTATTAACAGTTTGATTTTCATAACTTTGAAAGCTTGAATAATTTCACAGTGACTAAATGGGATAATTTTATATAAACTATATTTAACTATGGTGGCTGATTTATGCCATGTCGCATTGTTGTCCCGCGGGGCGCCACACGAAAACACGAAAGTACGACAAAATGGTCTTTTTGTCGTATCATCGTCCCGCGAGGCGCCATGCAAAAACACAATCATACGACATTTTAATCATTTGTTGTGTTTTCGCCTGTGAAAGCACAGTGCAACAATGTATTTTTACGACAAAACTTTTACAAAGATACGACATATTTTCGTGTCGTGTTATTGCCTTTATTTTGTCGTATCTTTGTGTTTTCGTCTCACAACCCGCGGGACGATGATACGACAAACAGACATTTGTCGTATGATTGTGTTTTCGTGTGGCGCCTCGCGGGACAAAGATACGACAGATTAGATCTGTCGTATAATTGTATTTTCGCTCTTTCGCCTTCCGCTCACACATGCGTACATCTTCAATAGTCTTCTGCGCATGTGTGAGCGGAAGGCGAAAGAGCGAAAATACAATTATATGACAGATCTAATCTGTCGTATCTTTGTCCCGCGAGGCGCCACACGAAAACACAATCATACGACAAATGTCTGTTTGTCGTATCATCGTCCCGCGGGTTGTGAGACGAAAACACAAAGATACGACAAAATAAAGGCAATAACACGACACGAAAATGTGTCATATCTTTGTAAAAGTTTTGTCGTAAAAATACATTGTTGCATTGTGCTTTCACAGGCGAAAACACGACAAATGATTAAAATGTCGTATGATTGTGTTTTTGTATGGCGCCTCGCGGGACGATGATACGACAAAAAGACCATTTTGTCGTACTTTCGTGTTTTCGTGTGGCGCCCCGCGGGACAAAAATGCGACATGGCATAAATCAGCCACCATATTTAACACATTAACAAAGTATCCATAAAATTATTCATGTTTTGAAAATACAAACAATAACATTTAAGTAGAATTCCCATAATGCTATTTTACAGTCATTCATATTTTTCATAATCACAAGAAATTATTACAAAACATAATAATTTTCATTTCTTACATCATGTTAACAATTAAGCATGAATTAGATTCATCAACAAAAGTCTGTTGCAAAGTTACTGATAAATTGTTCTTAATTGAAGTGAATGATTATCACCCTTTGATATGAAAAACTGTGCCATCTTAAATTTGTCCGTAAAAGATTCTAGTTTACACTATTTAAAAATCTATACAAGAAAACTATCAGATTTTACATAGATGTGTATAAGGGGAATTCTACCTTAAGAACATGTTAAACTGGTTTTTTTTTCGATTCAATTTATTTCAACATTATAAATAGAACCATGGTGATCTAACCTGGTGTAATTATTCATTTACTTTTAACTTATATTCTTAAACAGACAAATCTATTTTACACATAAACAGATAATATAAAAGTCAGGCTAGCAGAGAACAGTATACAAAACTGCTAAGACCAGTTATAAAACTTGAACTACCAGGTTAGATGTTGTCAGGGAAGAAGTCTTATGCTTCTGAACCCCTAGCCCATATACTAGTACAGCGCCATCCATAACTACCTTTATACTATTATAAATACTTAATTTGTACATGTATTTTAATTTCACCAATAATTGAGAAATTAAAAACTCATCCTTAGATACATGTACATGTATAACATTTTTATAAAGTATCATTTCTCGATCCCAGGGGTATGGAATTCAAACAGAAATTCTTTTTGTCCTTGACAAAAAAATCTAAACATCAACTAGTCCAAGATAAAAATGCACTTGCCCATATGTTCAATACTCATAAGAAAGAATTGAAAAATATGATATAAACTACATACTGTAAGTAATGATAGATTATCAACACAGAGATAGTTCATTGCAGCATCGAGACATCCACATTATCAAGTTTTGCTATGATACATGTACAATGTAGTATATTTAATATAATATTTAGCTAAAAAATATTGCTTATTTAAGGACAAGCGGGATGGAAATATTGACTTAATTGTCCACAGACAAAAAAGTACAAGTAGGACAAGACCGGCATAGGAATTCTGCGCCCCTGGATTCCCTTGAAAATGTTACTACTATCAATTATTACTATTATAATAGCTAAATACATAATTATGAAATGAAATTTAATTTTAAAAAAATGTGTAAAGTTTAAAGGTACTTTAGGATGGCACTGTATACATGGTAGCAATACCACATGACTATGACGTCACAAATGCTATGGTTTAGAAAACAAAAAGTAAAGAATCTACCAGGACTCAGCCATTTACAGAGCTGGGAATATTTTAATTTTAGTCACATTTCCATGATACCTATGCAAGACTAAGCAGAGACGTGTGTACTACTTGCTGCACATCTCGGATCCAACACCAGTTTTTTCAGCTAGCTTCAGTTTTGAGTTGTCACCAATTTCTTCAAATAGTTAGGGTTTGAAAACTGTTAGATTTTCAATGGTATCATTGAAATCTGTCAAAAATTAAAATACTTAAAGCTCTTAAAATCTCTGAGTTAAGGCAGATTCTTTACTTTTTTCTTGTAGAAACTTTTAACATTTGTGACGCCGTAGTTGAGTGGTATGGTCATCGTAATATAATTTTTCTCAGCTTGTCTGCGTGTATGCTCACGTCACAAGTTTGTTACAAAAATCAATTTTGCAAATAATTAACCTAGTTTACTCTATGTTCAATTCTTGTGCAAAGCATTTTAAGCTAACAATCATTATTTACAAGATCAACTGGGAATTCCTGGGGAAAAACACACACTTGTTAACCTTATAAGTTGCTGCTGTAGATTACATGACTATAGAATACATGACTGTATACTAAGGGTTGAGTTGTTCACATGTTGAGTTGTCTTTACTTACAGATCAGATGTCCTTACTTAGAGTCGAGTTGTCATTGGGTCTGTTGCCTAAGCCTATCGCTATGTATCACTTTGCCCCATGGTACTCTCTTTTTGTGTAAGAAGGGTACTAGGGCACTAAGCCTTACTTAGCAATATGGTTATGAAACTGGCATCATGTGTTGTCATTTGTAGCAGAACAGCTGAGAATCTAATGTTTCATGATCTATCAGTTAAAACAACAACAATAACCAAAATATACCTTTACATGTTGTTCTATCTTGTCACTACATGACATACATATGATCTACAATGTTTCTAGAATGATCCTGTAAAAATAAAAATAAAAACAAATTGGTAAAAAACTTCAGCGATTTATTTTCTTGTTTTATGTATTTTATGTTACTACAGTTAAATTTTATTCAACTGTCAGTGGGGCATACATTAATCCTGCTAGTTTACATAGATGTGGATAACTATTTTATCAATCATAAGCAGGGAATTAGATGTTATCTATGTCTCTGATCATAAGTACTGAAGTATTATAGTATTTAAATACAATCGGGGTTAATGTATGTGCCAGTGACAGTTGAATAAAATTTAGCTATACTCAGTTTGTACAAGTATTCCAATCTGATTTTCCCTTTTATCTATTAAACAGATATGCTGATACAAAATTTGAAATCTACAACAACATAGATAGTACTACTTTTTCTTGGACAAAAACTACAGAGTCTATAGTCATTGTCACATACAATTACAACTAAAAACATAAAAATAAAATTGTTTTTTCGCAAATTTCTCTTGCCAGACAGAAAGTTTTATGACAATCAAAAGGTGCCTAAAAAGCATGTTACTTTTCTTTCCCTTAACAATGCAAATTGCACCTGTGAGTTTTGACCATAAGCTCTAAATTCTTCGCGCACAAATTAAGTCAAGAAGAAAACTGAGTCATGATAGAAAAATAATTTGTACAGAAGATTCAGAGTAAACAGTGATTATCTTACAGGCTCATTTTCAGACAAGAAATAAGATGGTTAATTTACGTGCTACTTGATTCTTTTCTATTCTTAAGCTGTTTTATGAACTCAATGAGAAACAAAAACTTTGTGTATACAAACTGAAGACTATACCCGAACAAAATTAACCTTGATTGTACAGGTTTAAGTTTTACATAAAACTTTGTTATAATATGTATGGAAACAGTATCATAAAAAAGCTTTAGCTTGGTGTACATGTAAACCTATTTGTACATTATTATAATAGCGAAGAAACTGGCCACTAATAAAACATGGGTAAAAACTACTATTATAAGTGTAATATACCTCGCATATAAAATATAAAGTGAAGGAACTGATCCTTAACTTGGCTACCAAAACTTACTCTACTGTCAACTACTCTGAAATGTAAGTTTTGGTACCCAATTTTTTTTACTGTTTTTTTTATCTGAATCAAATGTGGCTGGCACAGTCTAAACAAAAGATATTCTTCTGTAAACTACTGCGTAAATGTGTCTTTTGTTTAGACCTTCGATTCAGATAAAAAATCTGCAACAGTTAATCATTCAAGCTAATGACTGTCATTGCGGCCAGCATGGTTTTGAATTTAAAAGAAGATTACATAGCAGCAAATATAGTACAACAATATTAACCTGAGCTTGAACTACCTTACTATAATAATTACACATTTCACTTACAAATAATCAAGAGTTTCCATATGCGTGTTCCATTATTTATTACAGCCTATGTGACTATAAATCGATTTTGTAAAAATGGTATGTCATTGACACATTCAATGATGGAGAAACATGTAAGTCCGCAATATTGTGGCACTGTTTCAAAGTATTTATTCTTATATGAAAACAAATTTAATTGTTTGTCTTTTGTCGAAAGCTTCTAATAAAACACAATTTACGATCGAAGGCAAAAGAAGAAAATAAATACTGAGTTTATTGAATTCTTGCATAAAGGTCAAGCTAAGGTTAGTTTTGTCGAACTATATGTATAAGGTATATATGCTCCTTCAATTTGTAATTCTTTCCCAAATTTCTTTATCATAAATAATTTTATTTCACAGGTTTATACATGTACACATAGCTCTATGAGTTTGCTCCTTGAAATGAAACCAACATCTTTTGCATACTATTATGTTGAATTTTTTTTTTAATTCAGTCAACATACATTCTATTTCAAAAAAAAAAAGTAGTAGGGTCAGCACAGACTGTTGACAGCAAGTTCTGTTATAAAATTGTGTTAAACTTCTATAGACTAAAATTGTTTCCGAGATAATAACAGTATACAGGGGTATATGACAATGCTTTACACAATCCACTGAACACAAAATTTTGTAAAAACGTTGAGTAGTTTTCTTATTAGGCCCTATTTTGTCTAAAACACACGAAAATTGACGTGTAAATTTTTCATGAGAAACGTCACATTTTAGCCTATAGCTCAAAAACGAGTTTGGTAAGTGTATCATTTTGTACAATATTTTGACTGTAAATTATAAAAAAAAATGATATTTTGAAATAAAATTGATAAGTCTAACAGTCGGAAAACGTCGAAAAAAAAAACTTTTAAAGTTTTCATTTTTAGTCATTTTTGGTCACAAATTTTGATGTTAACGCTTACTCAAGGATGATAGAAACTACCTAAAAAATCTAAATACTTTTCAAGAATTTTTATATTTAGTGTACGCATAAGATTCCAGATATTGAAAATTATATTTTTTCCTAAGTTTTACGTAATGTCACTATGAAAACGATTATTGTTCCTTTTTTCAAAAATACGACATGAGAATTAAAACGAGGGTTTTAAGAATTAACTTAACGCAAAAAAAGCTATACATACTGAATTCACTTTAAAATTTTCTATTAATTGATATGTGGTTTCAGATCATTATATCTTACGATAGTTCTAATCTATGCTGTTTACTGAGGAGAAAGCTCATCATGTACAGGCAAGTGTATCCCTGTGCAGTAGCGCAGTTGGTAGCCCGCCGGAATTTGGAATCCTGGAGAGGTTATACCCTTCCATGAAAATTTGACAGTAATGTCAATTTTATTCTATAAATATGGTACATGGAGAAGTTTCCCGTGTGGAAGGGTAGGTGAGTACTGGGTAGAGACAATGGTCCAGGAAAGCTAAGTTAGGTGTGCTGAATGCCGTAAAATGACCTAAATGTGTTGATACGCCTAAAGAAAACTACTTATGCAACGCATATGATTTTTAAATAAGCAATGATAATGAAAATGAACATATATTACACCTCTGCTGTCAAGTGGTTAGGGTCACTGTAAGTCTTCCTGGTATAAAATTATGGGATAGAGCCCTCAGATAGAGTACTCATATAAAAATATTTGTTTACGGCATATGTACTGATGGAGTTTAACATATTCGAATGTTTGTTCAGCTTGCCAGTCGCACTATAGCATACTCCGCATCAAACATCAAACAATCGTATATCATCTAAAACAAGACGGAAAAATAATCAATTCTAAAACCGCTTAATTATCACATCCTTTAAATGTATAGATCAGCAAATCTCTATTGTTCATATGTTAATATGTTCTTTTATCTTGTACTTGGACCGAGGTAAGTGTACTGCATAGTTTAGTCTAGCGACTCGGGTTTGGTTCCTGATTACGGCGGGTCAAATCATTCTATAAAAATTGAAAATGATGTCGTTTTCCTCACTACATAAATATTGAGAATAACATATGAAAGATGGTTATTTAGTCAGCCATACATATATATAATACAATGTACTTTAATTTCATACAAAGTATAATGTCATCATCATGATTACTATATATATAGAGCATCTACAAAACAGAAAGTATTCTAAATTCTGGTTATTGTTAAAATAACACAGTTAAATCTTCATGAATGACTGACAACATACATTATGATTGACTAAAAAGAAATTTACCACGGAGCAGTAGGTCTCTTCAACCGTGTATAATATGTATAGAAGTAGTCAGTGCGATTCGGACAAATCTGTGAATTAATAATCATGGCTTTCCTTAATGCAAATTTTGTACGTCATCCGTAATGTCATAGTCTGTGTTTTTTTAAACAAAGGTAAGTAAAGTAACTGCAGTAGAAAGAATGTTCCTCGTGTATATTTCATTTTCGCTTTAATAGTTTACAATAAATTATGATTAGAATGTCAAATCTGAAAAAAAATCCGATCTAAAATTTTCTGGTCAACTACTCGCTAATTTACGACAACGCTCAACAGGATGTCTGTTTACGGAGATTGAAAAATGTTATGTTGTCAAATTCTGTTGCGAAAATTGATATTATTGAAATGACCATTCATACGATAACATTATGAATGAACTTATTTTGACAAAGTGTTCAAGTTTATTGTACAATATTCCTGTCTGTGATCGAATAGTTTGATTCTTACAATACAATATCACAAAAGTTTTGCGTAAGTTTTAAAAAAATACAATTGAATTTCACTTAATTTTGAAATTCATGAACATTACATTTTTTATTCCCACTCACATCAGAGTATTAGTGACAAGTGCAAGTTAAGTAAGTGAAACTGGTTAGATTTATACGGTTGTTAACTTGTATTGTATTGATGTATTTTTTGTAATACTTTATTACAGATCAGTGTTAAACAATCTACAATTTTATGCAAAACGTATGCATTTGAGCTCTGCATGTACTGGTCGTCGCTTACTGCATAAACACGCTATATTTATTTTACACCACTTACAACTTTAATCTTTTGCTGTAATAAATTAAACACCGTAAAAGATGAATAAATCAAGAATCATTGCAACAAAAAAGATAATCATGATTCTATACACAATAATATCTATATAATACCTCGTTTCCAGTAGTATACTATATCTTATTCGTACAAGGAACAATAATCGTTTCCATAGTGACGTTACGTAAAACTAAGGAAAAAATATAATTTTCAATATCTAAAATCTTATATCTATGCGTACACCAAAAATCAAAATTCTTGAAAAGTATTAAGATTTTTAGGTAGTATCTATTATCCTTGAGTAAGCGTTAACTTTATGAAAACTTTAAACGTTTTTTTTTGACGTTTTCCGACCGTTAGACATATCAATTTTATTTCAAAATATTATTTCTTTTATAATTTACAGTCAGAATATTGAACAAAATGATACCCTTACCGAACTCCTTTTTGAGCTATAGGCTAAAATGTGAAGTTTTTTCATGAAAAATTTACACTTCAAATTTTTGTGTTTGACAAAATAGGGCCTAATAAAAAAAACTACTCAACGTTTTTACAAAATTTTGTGTTCAGTGGATTGTGTAAAGCAGTGTCATAGTAATTGTGTAACATTTATTCGAAAAGTATTTAAAATACGGTAAATATTTATGTATTTAGCACTCTAAGCGGCAAAATGCACGTGCACAACATACGGCCCCTGTAAGTATGGCATATACGACGTCACAATGCCAAAATAATGATGTTACACTACAATTCAATCTTCATACAACAAGTCTTCAAAATTTCATTCAATTCGGCTAACTTTCACTTTTTTGGGAGGATAGTGTTCAGGTACCTTAAATAGTTTATCAGTGGAACTTAAAGTGTTAACTCCTTATAACTTTTATAGAAAGTTTAAAGGCTGGTATAGAAACCAAAATTACAGTTCCTGAATCAGAACTAAATAGGCGCCCTCTCAATAAATTTTTGATGTATTAAATCGAATTGCTGCAGCCCTTCTATAATCATGCGATCTAAACAGTTAATAATCAGTTAAAAAGCAAATGCTTTATGCTGATTTCTCTCACTACTCAAATAATTGAATGACATGATGTAGTGCATAAAATAACCACCATCTTTCTTTCCCCTAAAATTCTCAATTGGTCCCTTAAATATTGATCGTTGATTTCAATTCCTTTGCAATAAGATTGAATCTAAAGGTAATCTAGAAGATCGGCAAAAAATATTTTCAAATAAACAATTACAATTAGCAGATTAACATGAAGATTTTCAGGCATTGAAATGTATACATTCTAAGTTATTTTATGCACTATTTGATTTTTTATTATGTTTTGTCTACTGCAAGAATTTGACACAAAAAGTTTTTAAAATCTCAAGATCACGTGATTATCCGAATTTTTAACTTGGCATTCAATCTAACAAAAGAAAAGTCTGTCAAAAACTGGGAGTAATGAATATGTTCGCAATTTTCGACTATCATAGATTTAAAAACAAGTTTTCATAAAAAATTTTATTAAAGTCATTCCATTTCATAAGAATTAAATACATGTACTTTAAAACTTTACCATAATATTTAGGACTTATCTGTTTCTCCCATAAAAAGACAAGTCCAAAAGTAAAAGTACGGTAACATGCCATGTTTACATAATTGATTTATACCCAGTATTAGTCACATGGTCTGCAGAATGAAAACAAACACTTGTTTTTCCCCTAATTCTTAATTGCCATAAGCCAAAAAAGAGAGATTCACATAGTGCAAATTTAGTTATTTTCATTTCTTTGTCCAAAAATGCCTACATTAGCCTGTATGTGGAAGAAATAACTTCTAAAATATTTATGCAAATGACCTACTTTAGAGCTAGATTCAGTTTTGTTTTGTGCAGAGGATTCAAAGCAAAGAATCAAAACTTACAGAATGGATTGGAATTTTAAGGATAAAGCAAGTTAGTAGTTATTTTACATATATACAGGGTGATCCAAAATATCTGATACCATTTCAGTGTCTTGTATGTTTTACACATCACACGATTTTAAATATCAACACACATATTTAAACTACAGATTTTAAAGTTTTAACAGTAACTGGAGACTTAGTCTCAAAATAAAGTTTAACTAATTCTGCAGCTTTCTGTTTTGACGTCGCCATCTTGAAAAACAACTACTATTTGATGACGTTATCTATGACGTCATGACGTCAAAGTTTTCCCGTAAATTAATTATGACATAAACTTATGACAATTCTCTTCACAATGGTATATACCACTTAATAATTACATCAGGAATGACTTATTTATTCAACTTCCAAACAGTATCAGATATTTTGGATCACCCTGTACACACTATTTGACATCATTCAATTATATGGGTGGAACAAAGCAGACTATAGCTTGAAAAAAAGACATAAAGGATATTCAGAATTCAAATTGGTGGGTTTTTCCGTCCATGCACAAGTGGTACAAACAAAGTTTATTAACTATTTCACAGGATTCAATAGTATAGCTTGAAATATTTGTCTCAACACAACACAGTTATTATACAGTCATTGAAAAGTGAGTCTATTTTAATATGTAGAGTAATTTAGATTCGAATCATTCTACCTGGCGACTTCACACTGTCAACACCTTGTTTCCAACAAATCCATTCTCATTTACATACCATATTATAGCCTTTTTCATGATATTTAAACTAAAATTAGCACACATTAATTTACATATTTCAGTTTTTCGAACATAATGCCATTAAAACCTATAAAATTGTAGATGTTTATTAATTGGGTAGAGGTTATTAAACAGGGCAAGTGTGCCTTAAGGAAGATATCGGCACACTTGCTTAGGTATTGGCCCGAGGGCTAATGCCGAGGAAAAAGTGCCGAAATGTAAGTCTTGTTGTTGATAATCTTATTTCACTATGACTAAATACATGTCGTAAAAATTGGATAGCTTCTTATTGCCAATTACGTAAATAATTTCACATTTGGAAAGTCTGCCGTTGTTGGACTGCAAGTGCGTAATGACCGGAAGTTGCCTCAATATCTATTTTTGGCACACTAGGAAGTGAGCCAAATATCAATATTTTGGCACCTTTGCTCAATACTGGAATATATTGCCCACATTGAGGCTATATATTGGTACACTTTCACATCAATTTTGTTACTATTTATAATAACATATGCAATAATGTTTTTTAAAAAGTACATATTTTAACATGTCAATATGTGATTATTTATAGTCTCTGTAGTTTTAGTTTAAGCATTAAGATTGATTTTTTAGTTACTACACTTATAATTAGATAGATTTAAGCTTTTTTCTGATCATTGGTTTATAAATGTTTGTTTATTTGGATTTGGCCATTCGGTCAGAGAGTTTTGAGTGAAAATAGAGCCAACGAATATGTCTTTTCAGATTGAAGTCTAACATTCCAGTGATACAACAATGACAAACAGACACATGTTTCCAGAATGAATTTTTTTAAAAATCTATCACTGGTTGTTCCTGAGCGAGTTGAATCGCATGCATGAAAAGATCTGTCATAAAATTATTCCTTGATTTTATAGCATATGTTATATGTTCAGTTTCGGAGAGCCTGTCACTTACATATGGTTAAGTTTGTTAACAACGGCCAGTAAACCTACTCACTCCTCCTGGAAAGGCTAAATCTCTGGATTTAGCTGTTAACCAACTACTAAGCGCATACTTTAGTCAGTGACTGACAACTGCCCAACATAATTAAAAATCATTGGTAGGAGGAAAAATGGCGGTAGAAATAATTACATATGGTTAAGAACAATTGATGTTTGATGAAATACTATTAAACCATTTTATATATTTATCATGATATAAATGTATAAATTTGTATTCATTATGTTGTTAAACTACCCACTGTAAAATCCACTGCAATAAATACACATTATCAGGCTGGGCATACAAGTGCTTGTGTCTTTAAGTAGTTTTTGTAATTATTCAGAGTCCAGTTTGGACCACACATTATAGCTGAAAACCACGGAATACGGATTAATACTTTGTACCCATGTTTTCATTGACAGTGAAAGTTTGTTTGTACCACATGGAAAAACCCAAATATTTGAATTCCTGATACTGTCCATTTGAGAGTCTTCAGTAAAATAAATGTCAACATACCATGATAAATCTGAGTGACAGTACTGTCTACCAATCATTCACCATCATCATATCATATAATATATATCATGTCTTCACCATTATAATCATTATACTTGAATAATATCCTGAAAATTTAAAATAGAACATAATAAAAAATAGGGGTGTAACGGTTAACCGATATACCGGTTAATATTGCAATACGAATTCTAACGGTTTTTAACTGGTTTGTTTTTTCTTGAACCGCTTTTTGTAGTTATGTGTCGTACTGTTTGTTTTATCATAATCTGGAAGTTAAATGTTTAAATAAATGTTAAATTGTATTAAAAACTTGAAATAATCTTATTGTGCTTAAAAAGGTTAAACATTTAG
The DNA here is from genome assembly GCA_025267735.1 of Mactra quadrangularis. Classification (NCBI taxonomy): domain Eukaryota; kingdom Metazoa; phylum Mollusca; class Bivalvia; order Venerida; family Mactridae; genus Mactra; species Mactra quadrangularis. The sequence goes on along the minus strand of CM046294.1, from coordinate 35,966,421 downwards.
TCAATTGAGAGAAAAATATATCTTCAGAAGTCCGTTTCAAAACACACATTTTCCAAAATTATAGATTGTTTTACACAAGAGATCGTTTGAAAATACACATATGTATGTATACGTGTTGTGCTGATCCAATTAGTATGATGAACATGCATAATAATTCATCCTTTGCATGTCTACGCAAAAACCGGTACGTATTGCAATATATTGCAATACAGGTTTTGCATATTGCAATATATTTATACCGTATTGTTACACCCCTAATAAAAAATGACAGGATGCTTAACAAGCTCCTATAACAGATAACCTACAGACCCCTATCATAGGATCTTCCAATCGTACAAATTGGGTCACATTCAAATGACCTTTGTGTTGACCAATCAACGAATATTATACTATAGCAAGGGCCAGCTAATCTTGACCTAAACTGCGAGCTTGTCAGATTTAAAATAAATGAGTCGGCAAGCAAATAGTTTAAGATAGGGTTTTGATCAGATTAGATGCAGAACTAAGTCAAAGAGCAGGTTTTGCTAAAAGTATACATGGTATTTGTCAACATTGGTTTAAGATCAAATTTCATTTCACCAAGAGAGCTAAGAAAACATATTTTCATTAGTAGCATAGCCACAAATGAAAATGTGGTTCTGAGTTCACTAGTTTAAATAAAAAAATCTTACACCAAAGTTGATGAATATTCTTTTTCAGTTCTATGTTTTGTTCGAGCTATTTTACACAAATTGTAATGTGACCTGACGTTTCTTCTCCAAGATGTTGTCATTTATCTTCTAAGGTGATGTCATTGACAATGAAAGTTATAAGTAATTGGACTTTAATTACCATGTGTACAAACATTGACAGTATATATAGTTTAATGATTGTTTTATTCAAAGAATCACTGACACTTCAATACTTCACATATCCAATGAACTATTGGCAATCAAATTTGCAATTTGAAGTATACATTATCAATAGTTCAAAAGATTGATGTTTTAAATATAATGTGTTTTATAATTATGTATTTGGTATTATGTATTTGTTTTTATAATGTTTTAAGTGCCACAACACTTAGCCAGGTATTCAAAAAAAAAATGTTGAAAAAAATGAGTGGTGTGATATAATATTTTATCCTACCGCAAAGTAATCTTTTAGAAGGAAAACCTATTGACCTAATAAACCTATCTTTATTCGGCACCGTTGCTTTATCCGGCAGTCACGTGACTACGCATGACAGACTACTTTTCTACATAATCATAACATTGGGCATCAAAAGCGGCTGCGTTTTATTCTTATAACGACAACTTAACAAAATATTTTATACATAATAACCTTATACTGAGACCGGGATTTTACATACCATTTCAATATAAATCTTTAAATCACTTACTTCATCATTCAAATGTAACAGAAACTCAACCGTTGACGCTGTACAGTTCCAAACTCCTAAATTTGCACTAAATTCCATTCTGTGTATGATTTGACGAATATCCAGCCATTATACAGTAAATACATGGGTTGACTATTGTTTAAGGTAGAATACCCATAATACACATATCAAGGAATAAGACTTTTGCTACTTTCTTTATAATCAGGATCACAACCTAGATTCACTGGCAAAATATTTTAAATTTTTACCGTCCAATAAATTTTTTATAACATTTTTTTGAAAATTGAGTTATAAGTAAGAATCACACTATAAATTTGAAGGGGTATATGTCTTTAAAATGTAAAATTGATTTAAATAATCAAATTATTTTCATAAATTTTGTTTGATAAAATTCACAATACTTTAATAAATGCAAAAACATCAACTTTAATAACTTTACCTTGGTATATTTACACACATACCAAGTTAATAATAGGGAGACCCAACAGAAAATGTGACGATTTTCACCAGCTATAAAAACAACAAGTCCGTATCCTTATTTTTTGACTATGAAAACAGTTTCTGCACTCCTAGTTACACATTTAATAATTTACCTTAAACCATATGGCAATGAATAAAACAAAGAACAAAAACTTTTACCACAGATAACTAAACAAAATGCCATTTTAATACATCAACCCCCTTTTTGAAAAAATGTCAAAACTCTAGTGACCATCATAATATGAAGTAAACACATCTTTACAGTATATATTTTACTTTTAAACGCCATTATTGACAATTTAAAGATAAAATAATGGTATTTTACGGTCTAATTGCATTAATCATCAACAACTTATTGATTACGAATTTGTTCGGGGACGAATCTGTTAGGGGACGAATCTTTTCGTCCATTATTTGAATTGGATTTTTAAACTTCCGGTTTAAACTTTTTACACGAATTCTACCTATTTTCTCAAATAATTGAGAGAATTAATATTCTTGTGAGGTAATACAATAATAATAATAATAATATTTGAAAAATGAGGCATTTACACAATAAAAAAGTTCATCCGATCTTTATCGATTGATAACGACACTGACGAAAACCGCTTACGTAATTTGTCGACATTAACCGACATCGCCCGAAGTTTGACAGCAGCTATTATGGGAATTCTACCTTAACCAAAGCCAAGCCACGCATAAATTGAATATAATGAAACTGGCTTCTAAAAATCATCGACGTTCACGACACAAACAGTCCTGGCCATTTTCTGAAAATCGACGACACCCCTTCAGCATCACTGCGAGTTTGTATTTACATTCATAATCCATATCGTCAATTTAAAGTTTGAATAACACATATACATTTCTGTCTCCTGATAATATCATTTCAATCCATGATAAATAAAAGTAAACTCGTTAAAATGACGAATCCTACAAACGCTCCTAAATACAACCGCCATGTTGACAACAAACTTTGACGTCATAAAAACTCATTTGTCTCGGAAAATTTGACAGTTATTTATTCTTCTAAAAATGAATTGTTCTTTGTTTATCTAAAATACCAAGTTTATTTTGATAAACTATTTTTTTCTTTTATTTAAAATATTGTCTTTACTTAATTATAATGGAGTCAATCATCGGGATTATTTCTTGACACGCTAACACTTATAAGACCACTTAACACAATCACTGCGCTTCAATTTGGCCATCTGAATTTAACGAATTTTAAATTATTCAATCATTGCGAGTAGGATAAACAGAATATTAGGTTAGTGTCAATCTGTACTTAGTTTATTCGGCTCGTCTCCAAAAGGATTATTCGACCCTGCAAGCCTCGCAAAATAAACCTTTCTCCAACTTGCCGGATAAACTAAGTACAGATTGACACTAACCTAATATTCTCTATATATCACTAACCAAATACACATAGCCTACCCTTATCAATTCTCAATGGTCAAGCTGAGACGGGTCAACATTACAACTATCAAGGTGGATAGTTGGGGGAGTTAAGTTTTACCAGCATGAGAGGAAGGCTATCCCTGGACACTCAGCTGCGTGTAACACTGAGTATATCTGGCTGGGTGTTGGGTGCTGTAACCTATATGTTTAGTAGAAGGGATAAACTAAGTAGATTATATACAGACTATGTTATATTATGTTACAAATGACAATTTGAAATACTTTTTTATTTTCTAACTATTTTGTTTAAACAAAATATTATTTCATAAATACAAAATAATATTTCTTAAAAACCAAATAATAATAAAAAAAGTTGTTAAATTAAAAAAGCATTTCAAAATATCACTTTAGGGGCTCCATACTAAGGTATACAGTCTATAATACTAGTCTATGTCTAGTAAATACTAAGTTTGAAGCTTACTTGAAATATCATAAATTGTTCCTCTTAATTTATTCATCTTGGTAAGCCTGTTTACTGCTTTTGACTTCATTACAAAGATTTTATCATAGGGGGCACACCACAGTTTCCTCGGCTTCTTGGCTGAAAATACCCCGCCACACAATGAAAAGCTCACACACTAGCCTGTTATCACACACCTGAAACAAATGATTTTGAAAATTAGCATGAATATATGTTTCTCAATAAAAACAATAAAATACACAAGTCATGATCAAAACAAACTTTTCTGCCTGAGGGGCCTTTAATTCTTTGTTTTGGTAGTCACGAAAATAGGTGACAAAATGGCGAATTTCCCCTATACGCAAAGTCCCACAGAATTCTTAATTCCGATGATGGCCACATATACATCACTGATTCTTATTTATTAAACCATGCACAATCTGAAAATAATGAGGAAATAGGGTGTCCACCATGACTTTACGGCTTTTTTTTCCAATTTCTGAGATACCTTGAAAATGAACAGCTGATTTCTGTGCTAGCTCTGCAAATAGCTACATTGATTTCGCATCTGACAGATATTTTTCAAAATACCTTGGTCAATACCGTTGAAACCTATTATACCTAATAATTAAAATGCAATACTAGTTGTTGAAACTTCAAATATAGCAATCAAAAATATTTTAAACCTCAAAAATGCACTACAATACCGTTGAAACCTATTATACCTAATAATTAAAATGCAATACTAGTTGTTGAAACTTAAAATATAGCAATCAAAAATATTTTAAACCTCAAAAATACACTCCAACTGCAAAAGTTTGTATTATTTGTAAATTTGACCCCGGCCAATTTGCCAAGGCAGCTTTGAAACTGTGGTGTGCCACCCATAAGACTTTAAGAGCAAAAGGGTAGCCGCCTAAGCAGTTCAGTTGGTTGTGCACAAGTCTACCTGACAGTACACCTTACAAAAAGTTCTACAGCCATTCTATTTCATACCACTGATTCTGAATCATGTAGGGCAGTTGTCAGTCACTGACGCACTTAAAACAGGTAAACAGCTTAAAACAGAGATTTAGCCTTTCCAGGAACAGGGAGTAGATTGCTTGACCTCCTTAATATGATCTATTTAATGTGTTGCTACAATGTTTAACCCAACCAAAGAAATAACAAGTAATACGTTACTGGTGTAAAATCTTTTGATATACTTACCAGAAATTAATTTGAACATTGAACTATTCGCACAAACACCCTATAAGGTGACTAACATGTTGCTTCAAGTATTGAACTCATTGAGGGTTGGCAACATCAGGATCGTGGACATGAATGATCTGAAAACAACAACAATGCTATTGGGAGATTTGTTAGCATAAGCATTAGCATAAGGGGAAGACGTCTGCTTCTTGAGAAAAGGTAAGTCAGAACTGATAGAAAGAAAAAGAACACATGAGAGCTTAATATCTAAATTACCCTAAGGCCACAACAAGTTGACCATGTGTTCTGTGGATTCGATTGCACCTTAATTTTGACAGTTTTTACAAAAAAAAGATTAATTTCCTTGCTCGCTCATTAACTTTGGTCAAACCGCTATTTAAAGCAACTGAATTAAGATTTTTTTTTAATTTTCTTCGCTCACTCGTCAATTTTTTTCCAGAAAACTCTGTAGAACACTTGATCAACTTGTTGTGGCCTAAGTTAATAATCTGAGCCAACAATAAAATCAGTGATTAGCGCTATATATTGTTCAATTATGGCCAATAAACAAGTTACATGCTCCACTAAATCTCTAACCTGACTTTCCATGTAATTGACCTTACGCCAGAATTTGATTGACAGCTCCTATTAGCCAATCAGCGTCCGGCATTTGATACCCTGATGCTTATCTAAGATAAGCGGCTTATCGTCCGCCATTTTGTCCGACATCTGGTATTGACGGACATCGAATTTCTTATGTGTTAGCATGGACCCTATGCACAGTTTTATAGGGTTCTCAGTGAAAGTTACAAAATAAACTCAATAAAACAAATTAGAATGGTCAAAATATGTACACATGGGGTCTATAAATACTGTGATAAAGTATAAACTACATAATAATCTGACGACAATAAATACAAGTATGTAATAAATCAGGTTGAAAATTACATTTTTCAAGCAAGTTTACCCCCAAAGGTACCACAAAGATCTATGGACCCATCCCTTAACTTTTTATATCTCAGCATATTTTATCACCTACACACCATTTTAAGGATTACATGTATATAAAGTAAGTTGTTTTCGTGTGTATCCAACAGTTTTCTGATTTATAAAGGATTTCTACAAACATTCAATGTGAGATGCGTTCTTTGATAATTTTTGCGCATATAATGTTTTTTGTTGGAGCAAATGAACCTACCTTTATTTTTAATATATATCAATGGATGTTATAAAAAAGGGAATCATTTGAAAGTTATGACAATGCCATTTTCAGACAAATTAATCTTTAGGAAATATGATATCTCGTAAATGATATGCATGTATTTGAACACAACTCCGTCTAGATAGCCCCTAATACCCACCCCTTAACTTTTTTATTTCTCGACATATTTTAATTAACTCTACATCATTTGATAGCTAACGTAATGTAATATTTTTTGCATGTTTTACTGTTTAAAATCCGTACATCCAAACGACTATACCAGCGTTCAAATTTAAGTGTATTCTTTCAACTTGCTCATTCTTTGTGCGTATATTTTTTGTTGGGGCAAATGGACCCACATTTAATTTGGATATTTATGAATGGATATTCATAAATTATGTATCATTTGATAGATGAGACAATGCCCTTTTCAAAAATATTAAGTTTATCGAAATCGGATGACAAGTAAGTAAATAGCATGCATTTGAACCTGTTACTTTCAAAACATAGATAATGGTTAGGGGCATAGATTAATCCCTGATAATGTCGGACAATGTACCACGTGTATCGGTGGGCGGAGCATAGGTATTCTGGCGTAAGGTCAATACAAGCATCTGCAGTTCTTTACTTATTTTTGTTATATTCATATGTTAATAAACATAAATATATACTGGGGTCCAAAAGTTTCTTTACACTAGTATTTTGTTTAATATTTTCCTTTAATCTTTTTATAGCAAAAAATTATAGAGACACATTTCATTTAACATTTTATTGTATATTTATAACAAGAATATAATTATATGATAGAACATAGTTGATAGTTAATGATAAACAGTATATTAGATGTATTTACAAATAACGACAAGTTTGTTTTTTTAATATACTCCAAAACACAAAAATGTAACAATTTGTAAAGAAACTTTTGGACCCCAGTGTATATTATATGTTTAATATAATGAATTCCTGTACGTTTTTTCATTAACTAGTGATTTGTAGTTGGATTCGTGAATCGCTACATATGGATCGTGGTTCAGATCAGATCACCACTTGTTCAATGATACACAGAGCTAATAAAAGCTATGCTATGGAAAAAAAATACAGAAAACATGAGTTCAAAGGCTTAAGAAAGTCAGATGCTGAATCTTATAAATGTGTGCATTTATGAAGTATTGTTTTCATCTTATCACAAGCCAAAATTAAATATATTAAAAATAATGATTTTACAAAATAATAATCAAAATTCAAGAAGAGTAGAAAAATTATTTTTGTCTCCTAACTTTTGGTTGGTACTGTATGATGGTTTCAATGTACAAATAGGTGAAAAGAAATTCAATTAGAAGTTAAACAAACCAATGGCTTAGTGAAATGTTGTACTAACTCAGTTATAAAAACTTTTCACTTAAAATGTGAATTAAACCTAACATGTCTTTTTCAGTTAGACCAATATTCCAAAAAAATCAACGTCATCTTTACAATTTTAAATCTATTTAAACTTTTTTTTATTTTGGTGTTATACAATCTATTAGTGGAAAATTACCATTCGATATCCACGATATTGGTCAATCAATTAGAGGAACTTTATTCTTTATCATCAACAAGCTGACATCCAACAACGATTTAAATTCAATAATCTTAGTGAAACTTCATCTCTTGTGTGTCCTGCATAGGGCTCTGTTTTTATGTGAATCATGGAACAACATCTCCGTCTCTACTCTGAAAAAGTTAGAATCATGTCATCGATTCTGTCTAAAGGTCATACAAGGCTTACCTCAGTCAGTGATGGTAATTGATCTTCTTGGAATACCTTCAATTAAAGCTTACATTGATCTTAGTAAGCTTCTTTTTTTCTTGGAACTCTATGTCATGCCTCACCATCAGATCTTGTGAAACAAATTTTAATGTCAGATTATCTCAACACAAGACTTGTAACTTTGTTAAACTGGATTTAACACTGACATAACTAGAATATTATAGAAATACAACCTTCATCACAATCTTTCCAACTACTTTAGTAACAGTACCTTTCCAACAAAATAATCATGGAAGAATGCTTGCAAGACAGCTATATTCAACCACTAAAAGATGACATGGAATTATAAATAAAAAGAGGACTCCGATTTTCATAGATTCGAACTTGTACATGACATGCTAAAACTCAGTATTCACTTAACATACTCTGGATCAAACCCAGAATATATGAAGATTATGAAGTTCCTTGTGAAGGTCCTCTGTACAAGCTATCAGTCAGATCCTGTAACATGTATACTGTGTGATAGTTTTGTCAACGATAAATGAAGTCATTGTCTGTTCAACTGTACAAACTATGATGTAACTCAATACAGAAACAATTACACTAAGTCAATATATGACATGTATAATACAGAGTTTGGTAATTTCTCTTTTGATTGTAATGAAGACTTATTCTGGGCTTACCTTTTGGGTCACAGTGACATCTTTTATGGGTGTAACGGTTAACCGATATACCCATTAATATTGCAATACAACTTCTGACATTTTTACTGGCTCATTTTTCTCTGAACCAGTTTTTCTAGTTATGTTCCATACTTATTGTTTTATAAGAGTCTGAAATTCAAATGTTCGATTAAATGTTAAAATGTGTTCGGAAACTTGAAATATTTTATATTAAGTGAGAGAATAATAATCTTTGAAAGTCCATTCAAAACCTTTTTTCTAACTTATTCAAACATTTGCGTAATATGTGTAGATCATTCAAAAATACAAATATCTATGTACAATGCTGATCAAATTAAGACAATGCACATGCATTAATTCATGCTTTGCATGTATGCACAAAGAACAATACGTATTGCAATATATTGCGATATATTGCAATACGGGTTTCGTGTATTGCAATATATTGCAATACTGTTTTTACCATATTGTTACACCCCTAACATCTTCACTCAACAATACCTAAACGTGAACAATCATGTTTTATCAGAGAGTAGCAAACTGATAAGACTTATATATATTAAAATTTATCATAATTATTCATATTCTTTGATTATTTTTAGTGTGATTTGTTCCACTAACCAAGAGACTATACATACCTTATATACCAGTATTCTATTTTAAGATATAACTGTACAATGTGTATCACATTGAACTAAAGACTTTATTTCTAACTTACATGATTCATCACTCTGTATAACTTATCATATTTGTGTATTTACTTCTCAAGAAAATGGAAGTCTAATAAATAAATCAATAATAATAATGTAACACTTACATCACTTGTTCACAACCAAATAACATCATCAGTAAATAACATAATCAGTAAATCACATCATCAGTAAAATTCTGAAATACAGGGAAGACATATCCAAAAATTCAAAATTCATTCAATTGTGAGACAGCACATTTTAATTCAGAATAGAGAGGGTATGAATGATCACAAAGCAGTTATTTAAGATCACAGATGTTCAAGGGAGCTAATACTGTAAGGTTACTGTATTGTACCAAATATTTTACAGCGAGTTATCTCCCTTACAAATCATATGGCCCAGTCTTTTTAATTAGCCCTCGCTTGCTTGCCAAATATTACATTAATTACAAACAAGTCAACATGTACAGGGAGTTTGCTTTAAACCTGAACCCCTAAGAATTGAAATATTTCCAATTACTGTACTGTTTTTGGTTTCTTTAATAACTTAAAAAATTGTTAACAATCATAACCAATATTTTCCTTCTCAAATCCAAAAACTCAGAATTTTTCTGCAATTGCAAACAAGTAAATCTGTGAGCTAATGCTCACTAGTGATACCCCTGCCAAAATCTAAAAATATGCGACAAACAGGAAGTAGATGAGCGAGGAGCATGAAATCGCTTTACACCACATGGGACTATGGGATGAAGCAATATGCATAAGTATTAGACTGCTGCATGATAAAGTTGCCGAGAAAACTGCGACGGAAATTTCGTAACGGACGCGCGCACGCACACACACACGGACAAGGGTAAAACAGTATACCCCCCCTTCTTCGAAGCAGGGGTATAAAAATACTTTCCATAGACATGCAATGCAATTTAGAAGCCAAAAAGAGGTCTTCATTAATTTGGTATGAGTCATTATCTATAGGTAATTACTAACTGCAGGGATTCAGCAACAATACAAATTGACTAAAATATGTTTGTTAAATTGACTTGTAACATCATAAATTATCTCCCTTTGTAAATTACTACAAATTTATTGTGGGCGTGTTTGATTCACGAGATCCCAGTAATTGGAGTACTCCGATCACTGAAAAATTGAATCAAACATTGAATTTCCAGATCACACACTATCGGAGTACTCTGAATACACCTGCCTTTTTGGAGGTGTAAGCAGAATATGACCTAATTAAGATGGTGGAAAAGATACCGATGTTTGAATGTGAGGATTGCAAATGTTGTTTTTGACTATATTTTAATATATTTTGAGTCAGATCGTCATCATACTCTTTTGATGACTGTTGTCATCTAACAAAAAGCATCCTATAACATTTTCCACCATTCTGTTGTTTCACTACAAAATTGGGACATTTGATTCATCGGTGCTCGCAGAGTAGACCGAAGTACTCCGAGTAGACCGAATCAAACATGCCCTTGTGTAAGTTCTTTACACCTGTATTGGCATCAGAGAAAATTATGAAATAGATGCTTCACCAAAGCAGCATTTCCTGGGAAGAACCCAGTACTGAAATGGCATCCCCTGTACACAAATGCCAAATTTCTCAAATCAATTTAAAACTTAGAAAAAATGAAATCTATATTTATTGCAAAGAACTGCTTACTATTTTCTTGCCTTGTACAGGATCACAGTAGAAATTCTTGAGTATCGCTGATAATATCTAGATGTCAAACACTAGGTCACCATTGCATGCAGTCTTAGATTTTAGCCAGTGGACCTTGGACCAAGTCCGCCAAAATCACACCAAATCCAAACTTTTACAATTTGAGAGGTACCAATGGTTCACCAACTTTGCAATGCCATCATTTACCTAATTCATTAGAAATCATAAAGTTAACAAGATATTTCACCATATGAATAAAAGCAGCTTACATGTAATGATTAGTAAATAAACTGTTTCAAGTGGATATTTTTTAGGATGCTATGTTCATTATTAAGGTAATGCACAATTCAGTCATGAAGATTAGCTTTTTCAAAAGTGAAATGTTTAGCAAGTACTGGTTAAGTTTTGTCCAGGAAACCTGGTAAGGTGAGTTGATTGCTACACTATACTATTTGAACATGAATTTTATATTCCATTGTATGCATATTAAAAGTAGATTTTGTAGAGTAATTTACTTAAAACTATAATTAATAATGAACAAGTAATCAAACAATAAAATACAACACAAAATGTACTCACATATGTTTTAGACGGTCTTGAATGTTAATCAGTATAGATATCAACTAAAGTTACCATCTACCAGATATTTTGGATACATATATATAGCAGGTCAATGGACATATCTTTGTTAAAATGTTTCAGATCTGAAAAAAAATACTTTAGATTTATTATATTCTTAATCAATTATAATTCTTTTCAAATTCAATAATCTTTTGTCGGGGCTCAGTATTAATTTTCCAAGTAGGGCAACAAGCTACTAGTAAATGTTTTACTGGCTCAAATCAAATATTTACAAGCAGTAAAAAGTTGCAATAGGTTTTCAGGGGCATTTTTTTGTGTTGAGACCTGTATCTCACTTCAAGTCACACCAAGAGTCAATTTCAGTAAACAGGTATCTTATAGATTGCTGTCACAGGTAAAATAAGAGTTTGTGAGGGGTGAATTTGATATTCAAATTGCACCAAGAGACTTCTTTGCATCAGATAGCTTACTTGACTTATACATAGTCTACATCCTACTTTTCTATGTGGCACTGATTTAACAATGTACATGTAATTGCCAGGAGAGCCCATATCACAGGTTTGGCACAAAACAGTTGTAACTCACTCTTTTCTTATATTAAGGTACAACCGTTCTGCACTTAACCCATGATACAGCATGTTTGTGAAACATGTCAACATTTGTCCAAGGGGGTCTACATAAGAATTATTATGGAATAGATGTGAAGTTAACTTTAACAGTAGTAGGTATACTCTTACTATTGTAATGCAAGCAGTAAGATGAACAAGTAAATCTGTGAGCTAATGCTCACTAGTGATATCCCCACAGTGAGAAATATGACTATCATAATGTAACTTTCATTTAATGAAATCTAAAAATATGCGACAAACAGGAAGTAGATGAGCAAGGAGCATGAAATCGCTTTACACCACATGGGACTATGGGATGAAGCAATATGCAAAGTATAAGGCTGCTGCATGTTATAGTTGCTGAGAAAACTGTGACGGAAATTTTGTAATGGACGGATGCAGACACTAGGGCTGCAACGATTCGATTCAATAAATCGAAACTCAATTGCAAGGGTGCCGATTCGATTTCGATTCAGGACCAGTGAGTTTCAATTCGATACTGACTTTAAAAAGTGCCTACATAAGTTAAAACGATAAAAGCAAAGGCGCGCCTAAAAGTCAAAGTGTATGTTGACAGTGAAACTGGGTTTCACTTTGTTACATTTCTGTTAAATTTACATTCATACCCAATCCATTTTGTACTTGAATAAAGCAAATATAAAAAAATTATCAGATTTTCGAGTTTCGTACGTGTTATCCAATTTTAGTAACACTTTAATTTAAATAATATATTTTAGTTTTAAGCTCAAATATGTGTATAAATGCATATTTGTAGTAAATTGTATTTATAAAAGAATCGAATCGAAAAAAATCGAATTGAAAAAAAAGTATCGAATCGACTTTCCGGTGAATTGTTGCAGCACTAGCAGGCACGCACGCAAGGACAAGGGTAAAACAGTATACCCCCCTCTTCTTTGAAGCGGGGGTATAAAAATACAGCAATACAATATATCTTACTGTAATTGAGTTTTTATCCTTGAGACAGATGACAGTTTTACAAATAATCTTGGTTCTACCATAAAGACAAAACCAAACCAAACCTGCTTGCATGGTCTACAGACATCAGTACCTCATACCTCAATTGATAATTTCATCCTGAAATAAATAAAAGCAGAGAGAAGAGAAACCCGAAAAACTGTTTCTTTTGTAACACTAACATTCATGACTACATTTTAGCGTCTCCATGTAAGGTTGCCTACATTGTAAGGGAGGCAACATTTGTAAACAGGTAAAGGTAGATACTCATTAAAAGCCGCTCGGCCAGCTAGGTTGGTAGCATGCAATTCTACTGATCGAGGGGTCGTGGATTCGATTCCCGGGCGGGGCATACTTTCGTGGAGTTTGGTCATGAAATTATTTCTACGACCATTCTCCCTCTTACCAATGATTTTTAATTATGTAGGGCAGTTGTCAGTCACTGACGAAAGTATGTGCTTAGTAGTTGGTTATCAGCTAAATCCAGAGATTTAGTCTTTCCAGGAGGAGTGAGTAAGTTGACTGACTGCCGTTATATGACCAATAAAATGTGTTGCTACGGCGTTAAACCCAACATAACAAACAAATAGATACTCATAAGAAAACAATGTAGGTGCTAGCTAATGAGCTTTCAGTGCGAGAGTTCCAAAGAGCATCTATATGTAGACCTATATGTATTTATGGACCAATCAGATTTCAGTTCCGGTATGCGTGAGCATCAGGTGGGTATAAATTGCGGAAATTGACACAGAAAATTGGAGTCAGACTGGTGAATCCGGACTGTTTACTTCACTTTAATTAGGTCTCTTTTGTACATAAGCACTACAAGATATATAGGCTTGTCTTCTCATTGAAAGCCCAACTAATGTGAGAGAGTCATAGATAAGTTTAGTGCTGGGTTGAAGTGAGGGAGAGGTGTTTGCGTCTAGCGTTACACATATAAGTAGTTGTAATGCCTGAATGACGCAGTTTATATGGTTCTTTATTGTTATAAGCTGAAATGGACTGTGAGCTGGAGCACTCTGTTGTTGTGTATTGTGAGTCATAACTTAAGGTTTATATGTTGAAAGTGGAACTCTTTTGTCGGGGCGTTAATTTAATATACTTTGAACTCGTATTTCATTCAATCACTATTTGTTTTGTATACGTTTCATGTTTTGTCTTTCTTATTTCTTTTGTTTGATTACATTCACAGGTCTAGGTAGTCCCCGAGGAATATATATATACATATATATTTAATACATTTATATTGTGTTACTGTTTTATAATGCCTTCCGCTCGGTGCACGTTACACTTTGTTAAGTTAAAATTTAAGAGTGCATACCTAACTACCACAGTATGCTCAGTCAAATATTGCTTTTCATGATGTAGGATAAGGTAGGGCATGGCTTGGTACATGTAGTGTATGTAAGCAAAGAAGCTATTCGGTATGGCAGAAGGAAAACTGATGTTATGTCATATATTTACAATATATCATTTGTACACAAGTCACATGCGTGTCAATCTCTGTAAACAGATATCCTGTAGAGTGTTGTCATACAGGATCTCTAAGGTTTACATGGAGGGGTACGTTGAAATGACCAATATCGACCAATAAATGCGTAGCTTTCCAGTCTGCGATTGGACAACTCATTTCAAATTGCATGACGTAGACAATGTAAAAAAGGTACTAAACATAACCATTTCCTCAAGAATATTATAATGAGAAAAGGTCACCTGAACATGATCCTTGTAAGAAATAGGCCAGATCTAAATTAGCGAATAGGCAAGTGGAAAATTTCAGATCGGGTTTTATATGTAATCAAATTGCATGTGTGTATGTGTTATATTTACATAGATTCCTTAGAAAAGGAAACAATGATATTAATTGGAAATGTATAAAAATTTATAATATACAAGATGGCTTAAACCATGAGTTGGGACCAATTTTCAGAACTATTATTAAGAGAAAAAAGAGAGAATTCCAACAAAATGAATACTTGGTGCAAGATTTGTGGCTAGCTTTGTTGGTTATGCAGACTTCATGCAGTAGTAGAACATTTGACAAGCCAGCCATAATGGCTCAATATTGTTCAACTAACTTCAAACCATAATTGAGGTCACTGATGTCAAAACAAAAAAGATGCTGCAAGGGAAATAAATATAGAAAAGTGGACAAATTTTACACCCTATAAGGTAATTAGCCATGAAATCTATGAATTTCAGATTGATATACATGTACTATCAAAAATTGAATTTAATTATAATAAACTTATAAAAATAAAAAATGACTGATACATAACTTGCTTCTATCATAATATAAAAATATTGAGAATGCATTGAAACAATGTTCCAGGAAATATTATCAACAAACTTCAAAAATACAAGAAATAAGTAAAAGTGGTTGTGCTGCTTACCAAGTCTTAATGAATTACAAATTGATTCAAATATATTGACAAATTTTAATGGAAAAAAACTATGTATTATGAGAATTCAAAACAAAAACAAAATAACTAAATAAGTGATTGACAAGACAAGCCAAACCTACAGTGCAGTATATAAAATAACTGTACTCCCAATTACCACAGTGAGCAACAAGGAGGCATAAGACCTACTGGCCACTCCAAAAAAATGAGTGTCCTGAAAAATGACAGGTGCTTTCCTCGCCATATGTGTAAACATGTCTGAGCAATGTCTTTTACTTACTAAACCTTTCATTACAAAAAACATTAGTTTACTAAATTATAATATTATCATTTATCTATAAAAGTAACTACACTTGAATATAAGAAAAAAAATAAAGTAAAAATATTGTACAAAAAAAAACGCTACACCAATTGTATCAAGTAACTGACCAGCAGAATCAAAAGATTACAAAATAACATACTAGCAAAATTATTGATTAAAAAATGAAACAAAAAATAACAAAATAAAGAAAAAAATAGAAAAAAAACATGCAAACACATCACAGACTCCGTTTACATCAGTTGGAGAGGTAAGACTCCGTGATCAAGTCATATCGACCAATCTCCATTTGACCAGTGCCTTAAAAGTGTCAATCGCATGTTAAACCTCAAATGATAAAAAATAACCTACATCAACTGAAAAAAATAACCTACAGCAAAAATCTAATATTGAAAAAATAACCTTCTAGCAAAATTATTGATGAAAAATTAACCTACTAGCAAAAAAATGATTAAATGAAAAAGGAAAACAAAAAATAACAAAATTAAGTAAAAATAAAAAAACAACATGCAAACACATCACAGACTCCGTTTACATCAATTGGAGAGGTAAGACTCAGTGATCAAGTCATATCGACCAATCTCCATTTGACCAGTGCCTTAAAAGTGTCTATCGCATGTTAAACCTCAAATGATAAAAAATAACCTACATCAACTGAAAAAAATAACCTACAGCAAAAATCTAAAATTGAAAAAATAACCTACTAGCAAAATTATTGATGAAAAATTAACCTACTAGCAAAAAATGATTAAAAAAAGGAAAACAAAAAATAACAAAATTAAGTAAAAATAAAAAAAACGACATGCAAACACATCACAGACTCCGTTAACATCAATTGGAGAGGTAAGACTCCGTGACCAAGTCATATCGACCAATCTCCATTTGACCAGTGCCTAGTGTCTATCGCATGTTAAACCTCAAATGGTAAAAAAACCCTACATCAGCTGAAAAAAATAACCTACAGCAAAAATCAAAGATTGAAAAAATAACCTACTAGCAAAATTATTGATGAAAAATTAACCTACTAGCAAAAAAATGATTCAAAAAATAGAAAACAAAAAATAACAAAATTAAGTAAAAATAAAAAAACAACATGCAAACACATCACAGACTCCGTTTACATCAATTGGAGAGGTAAGACTCCGTGATCAAGTCATATCGACCAATCTCCATTTGACCAGTGCCTTAAAAGTGTCTATCGCATGTTAAACCTCAAATGATAAAAAATAACCTACATCAACTGAAAAAAATAACCTACAGCAAAAATCTAAGATTGAAAAAATAACCTACTAGCAAAATTATTGATGAAAAATTAACCTACTAGCAAAAAAATGATTAAAAAAGGAAAACAAAAAATAACAAAATTAAGTAAAAATAAAAAAACAACATGCAAACACATCACAGACTCCGTTAACATCAATTGGAGAGGTAACTAAGACTCCGTGATCAAGTCATATCGACCAATCTCCATTTGACCAGTGCCTTAAAAGTGTCTATCGCATGTTAAACCTCAAATGATAAAAAATAACCTAAATCAACTGAAAAAAATAACCTACAGCAAAAATCTAAAATTGAAAAAATAACCTACTAGCAAAATTATTGATGAAAAATTAACCTACTAGCAAATAAAATGATTAAAAATAGGAAAACAAAAAATAACAAAATTAAGTAAAAATAAAAAAAAACATGCAAACACATCACAGACTCCGTTTACATCAATTGGAGAGGTAAGACTCCGTGATCAAGTCATATCGACCAATCTCCATTTGACCAGTGCCTTAAAAGTGTCTATCGCATGTTAAACCTCAAATGATAAAAATAACCTACATCAACTGAAAAAAATAACCTACAGCAAAAATCTAAGATTGAAAAAATAACCTACTAGCAAAATTATTGATGAAAAATTAACCTACTAGCAAAAAAATGATTAAAAATAAGGAAAACAAAAAATAACAAAATTAAGTAAAAATAAAAAAACAACATGCAAACACATCACAGACTCCGTTTACATCAATTGGAGAGGTAAGACTCCGTGATCAAGTCATATCGACCAATCTCCATTTGACCAGTGCCTTAAAAGTGTCTATCGCATGTTAAACCTCAAATGATAAAAATAACCTACATCAACTGAAAAAAATAACCTACAGCAAAAATCTAAGATTGAAAAAATAACCTACTAGCAAAATTATTGATGAAAAATTAACCTACTAGCAAAAAAATGATTAAAAATAAGGAAAACAAAAAATAACAAAATTAAGTAAAAATAAAAAAAAAACATGCAAACACATCACAGACTCCGTTTACATCAATTGGAGAGGTAAGACTCCGTGATCAAGTCATATCGACCAATCTCCATTCGACCAGTGCCTTCAAAGTGTATATCGCATGTTAAACCTCAAATGATAAAAAATAACCTACATCAACTGAAAAAATAACCTACAGCAAAAATCTAAGATTGAAAAAATAACCTACTAGCAAAATTATTGATGAAAAAATAACCACTAGCAAAAAAATGATTAAAAAAAAGGAAAACAAAAAATAACAAAATTAAGTAAAAATAAAAAAACAACATGCAAACACACCACAGACTCCGTTTACATCAATTGGAGAGGTAAGACTCCGTGATCAAGTCATATCGACCAATCTCCATTTGACCAGTGCCTTAAAAGTGTCTATCGCATGTTAAACCTCAAATGATAAAAAATAACCTACATCAACTGAAAAAAATAACCTACAGCAAAAATCTAAAATTGAAAAAATAACCTACTAGCAAAATTATTGATGAAAAATTAACCTACTAGCAAAAAATGATTAAAAAAGGAAAACAAAAAATAACAAAATTAAGTAAAAATAAAAAAAACGACATGCAAACACATCACAGACTCCGTTTACATCAATTGGAGAGGTAAGACTCCGTAACCAAGTCATATCGACCAATCTCCATTTGACCAGTGCCTAGTGTCTATCGCATGTTAAACCTCAAATGGTAAAAAAACCCTACATCAACTTTAAAAAAAAAACCTACAGCAAAAATCTAAGATTGAAAAAATAACCTACTAGCAAAATTATTGATGAAAAATTAACCTACTAGCAAAAAAATGATTAAAAATAAGGAAAACAAAAAATAACAAAATTAAGTAAAAATAAAAAAAAACATGCAAACACATCACAGACTCCGTTTACATCAATTGGAGAGGTAAGACTCCGTGATCAAGTCATATCGACCAATCTCCATTTGACCAGTGCCTTAAAAGTGTCTATCGCATGTTAAACCTCAAATGATAAAAAATAACCTACATCAACTGAAAAAATAACCTACAGCAAAAATCTAAGATTGAAAAAATAACCTACTAGCAAAATTATTGATGAAAAATTAACCACTAGCAAAAAAATGATTAAAAAAAAGGAAAACAAAAAATAACAAAATTAAGTAAAAATAAAAAAAACAACATGCAAACACATCACAGACTCCGTTTACATCAATTGGAGAGGTAAGACTCCGTGACCAAGTCATATCGACCAATCTCCATTTGACCAGTGCCTAGTGTCTATCGCATGTTAAACCTCAAATGGTAAAAAAACCCTACATCAACTTTAAAAAATGACCTACAGCAAAAATCTAAGATTGAAAAATTAACCTACTAGCAAAATTATTGATAAAAAAGAAAACAAAAGCAATGCTAGGCTGAACATTATATGCCCGAAAGTGTTGGGTTTTTTTTAGTTTGAATATTGTTGACCAAATGGAACTTAAGTAATGCTCCGGAAACTGTTTTCAGTTTTAAAGTAATAGTGACCTGGACTTTTGACCTTGTGACCCCAAAAACAAAAGGGGTCCTCAAACCAATATGGACAATCATCCTATGAAGTTTGAATATTGTGGACCAAATGGAACTTAAGTTATGCTCCGGAAACTGATTTCAGTTTTAAAGTTATAGTGACCTGGACCTTTGACCTTGTGACCCCAAAATCAATAGGGGTCTTCTACCCGATATGGACAATCATCGTATGAAGTTTGAATATTGTGGGCAAAATGGAACCTAAGTTATGCTCAGGAAACTGTTTTCAGTTTTAAGGTAATAGTGACTTGGACCTTTGACCTTGTGACCCCAAAATCAATAGGGGTCTTCTACCCAATATGGACAATCATCGTATGAAGTTTGAATATTGTGGGCCAAATGGAACTTAAGTTATGCTTCAAAAAAAACAAATTGCTAACAGCAAACAGACGGACAGACATCAGGGGGTATAACATAATATGCCCGAAATTCTTTCGGGCATATAATAAAAATAATAAAATAAAGTAAAAATAAAAAAAAAAGCCAACACATCACTGACTCCGTTTACATCAATTGGAGAGGTAAGACTCCGTGACCAAGTCATATAGACCAATCTCCATTTGACCAGTGCCTAGTGTCTATCGCATGTTAAACCTCAAATTGTAAAACAAAAACCTACATCAACTGTAAAAAAAAAACCTACAGCAAAAATCTAAGATTGAAAAATTAACCTACTAGTAAAAAATTGATAAAAAAGAAAATAAAAATTAACAAAATAAAGTAAAAATAGTGAAAAAACATGCAAACACATCACTGACTCTATTGACATCAACTGGAGAGGTAAGACTCCGTGACCAAGTCATATCGACCAATCTCCATATGACCAGTGTCTAGTGACTATCGCATGTAAAACCTTAAATTAGTTTAAAACAAAAATACTTAAGATGCCTAAGATGAAAAATCTGTATGCTTACAATTACAAAAAATAAAACAAAACAGAAAAACAAAATTTTCTAACAGTAAGAAAAAAAGTAAAAAGGCATCCGTTAGCTTAAACACAATTGATGTAAAGCTGATAATTTTCACTCCAAAAATAGAATAGAAAGAAAATCTTAAAAGTAAAAATTCAGAAAATACCTGGTATGCAAGCACATCATTAACTACATATCAATACTGAAAATAAGTCGCCCAAACCATAATTATTATCTCTGTTTGAACATTTTTGAAAATGCACTTTGAAATGCAATATGAACATATTCATTCATAGTTTAATAAAAAATAGATGTTGTAAAATGCTTTAGACTTAAAACAAAAAGAATGAGTACATTTTAAGATAGATTGAAATTTGAATGATAACTGCATATTACCACGTGATTTTTTACTTTATACATGTATGTTTACTGATGACAAGAACAGATGAAACTTAAACAACAGAAAGAGTTTGTACATTTTTAGATAAATTGAACGTTTATTGCATACTGTCACATGAACTTCTATATTGATTATGTCTTTCTGTATAATATCGTGAAAAGATAGTAAGTTAGAAAAATATTTAAAGAAATAGAAAGATTGAGTACTTGTTGAGATATATTCAATGTTAACTGCATATTACCACATGATTTTTTATACTGAATGTTTACTGTATATTTGCTCATGAAAAGATAGAATCAAAGCACTGATAGTGCTGTCCAGACATGGATTTAACAGGGCAAACTTTGATGGTGTCATTAGAAAGAGGACTTGCAGGGTCTATAATTCACAAACAAACTGTATAACGAAGGATCATGATGCTGATACCACCCTCAGAAAAACGCGAATCAACCGATCATGATTTTCTACACCACAGGTATATGATCTGTTTTTAGACAGTGGAAAATTGCAGGTTACTTGTGTCTATATTTAGCACATCTGGAACCCAATCAAATGTAAAAAAGAACAGAAACAGATCAGAGGTTACATAACTTGCTATCTATATTTTAGCAGATGAATGGCAAATCTTAATCGAAAATGTTAAAACAGAATAAACAACAATATTTTCATGTATTGTGTGTTGACAACAAGACAGCTTCATACTGTCATATATTGTTAACAAGGGGACTATTTATTCATGCGTTGGGTTAGCCTAACTACATACTGTTGTACTATATCTGACTGCGCAAGTCCATCAAATGTCTACGCGAAAAGATAGTAAAATAAGAAGATTAAAAGAAATAGAAAGAATGGGTACATTTTATAATGCAATGTAGATTAAATGTTCACTGTATATTATCATGATATTGTACATTGAAAGTTTATTGTATAATTACCCATGAAATGAGAGAAAGTTTTGTTTGTTTTGTTTTGTGGGGTTTTGCCTTAGCAACACATTGTATAGGTCATATAACAGCAGTCAGTCAACCTACTTACTGTTCCTGGAAAGGCAAAATCTCTGGATTTAGCTGTTAACAAAATACTTAGCAAATACTTTCGTCAGTGGCTAATAACTGTCAAACATAATTAAGAATCATTGGTGGGAGGGAAAATGACCATAGAAATAATTTCATAACCAAGCTCCACAGAAGTATGCCCCGCCCAGGAATTATACCCAGGACCCCTCGATCAGTAGACTTGCTGAGCTAGGGGCTCATTCAAGCTATAAAATCGTTATAATTTATTTATTTGTAAAAAAGCTGTACTTATCTTCTTGCTGATGACCATACATTTTCTGTTTGTAATCATCTTAACCAATCTTCCATGCGGTTATATTGTATACCTAAAATATAAAAAATAAAAATACTGATTGGTTGGTGCTAATGAAATTTAAAAAAAGCTAATCATGACACTAAACTCAAGTAAAATCTATAAATAAAAGAGCTGTTAAGATAGGACTTAGTTTTCCAAAGGAAATAAATCAGTCTAACAATAATTACTAAGTCATATTTATCGTTGATTCATTTGGAACTCCTCGGCCATTCGCTACGAATAACCTCAGACATATTTAGACGCCATTTTGAAACCAAGTAAACAAATACACGATCTTTAGGCGATGAGTGATGTTTGTTTTTAGTCTGTAAATCTAAAATAACACAGTTAAATGACATCGCTGAACAATATTTGGTTCAATATATAACATAGAAATATGTTTTGACAAAGGTCTGTGTGTATACTACAAGAACTATTTTGCATAACCGTTATGTGCTTCGCCTCGCTTAGGTAGTAAAATCCCAAGCTGCCAGGGTAGACCCCTACGAATCCATCGAAGATTATTCATTCACGAAAGGTCGAGGTGTTCTGAATGGTAGTTGATTATAAGGAACATATCTAAAGTTTGAAATTGATACCTACAGAAATATAACAGTTGCAGTAAAAAACAAATATTTTTTAAAGAGGTTCATGGGGAGAAAATTCTGGAAAAAAAATTATTTGGAGTTATGAATCTTGTCACATAAGATGTGGTTGATAATAAGGAACAAAAAAATAAATAAAATTATATTTAAAGTTTGAAGATGATATCTAAAGATATAAAACAGTTGCAGTAAAACAAATATTTTTTATTTTTTATAAGAAAATTCTAAGTTCAAGGGGAGATAATTCTGAAAAAAATGTATTCAAAGTTAAGAACCTTGTCACATGAGATGTGGTTTATGATAAGGAACATATATTTAAAATTTGAAGTTGATACTTCAAGAAATAAAACAGTTGCACTGAAAACAGATTTTTTTAAAGAAAACTCCAAGTACATAATTAAAATCATTGGTAGGAGGGGGAATAGCTGTAGAAAATAATTTCATGACCAAGCTCTATGAAAGTATGCCCTGCCCGGGAATCGAACCCACGACCCCTCGATCAGTAGACTAGCGTGCTACCAATTGAGCTAGCCGGGCGGCTCTAGATTGAAATTTTTTTAATTTTCCCAATTCAAAGGCGCAAATCTGAGCAGTTAAATAAAAACATTTAAAGCCCATTCAATACCTTTTCCCTTAAGCATACTGCCAACCAAAAAGTCATAGGTAGTGACAAAGATGGGATGGATTCCGAAGGGGTATCCCCTTCTCTTAATGTAGATCACATGACCATAGACTCATATCTAGAAAAGTATGTAATTAAATTAACATACCATACAAGTTATGTCATCACTTTTAAATCATCATTTAAATCATCTATCAATCTTTATTACAATATCTGAGAGGGTTGCTGTTTCACAATGTCACAAGGCTAACATTGTCACTTCTGTTGCCATGGAAACACATCTGTGATTATTCTCATAATGAAACACAATCTGCAATGACACAATGTTTTATTGTCATTTATCATAAATACAATTGTTGTGAACAAAAACAGTTATGTTATGCGTAAATTTCACTGGGCCAGTTTTAGTGAGGTTGATAGTATATAGGGCTGTCATGATACGCCAGAAGTGTATCGCGATATATTGCAATACGATAGCACCATACCGCGATATGTACCCCAATATGATGTGGGTTTATAGATTCATTGTGCCTCCGCTGCATTTAACAGAAACATTGCATAACTTACCTGCAGCTACTGATAGAATCTAGCTTATTTAAGTTTATACGGTCATTTAGCACTGTGATACATTTTTGCATAAAAAAGATGCTTTAATTGAAAGAAACAACCGCCCCTCTAGCTGCAGAACGTCCTAGCAATCAAGCTCCTGGACTCCATGCTAGTTTCACAACTTCCTGTCCCGAAGTATTTGATTTAAGAACATGTTTTGCACAATCGATCGAACGCGCCCCATGAATGAACAATGGAAAAAATGAAGTTTCGCTATTTTCATTTTGCGAAGGGAATTGTTTTCCACTGAAATAAAAAAACATCGCCAAACACCGGTACGTTAAATTCGTATCGCGGTTTATATCGCCTCAACTGCGTATTGCAAGATACCGATATATCGTGACAGACCTAATAGTATAGGCCCAGGTGGATAGATAGTAGTGCCGGAATGATTATTTTGCTAAAGTTGCTGCAGGCAGTACAGCAGTAAGATTGATCGCACTGTTGTTTCTGTTGTTACTGGTGTCACTGCTCACAATAAATTCATTATGATAATCCAATATGTAACTTTGGGGTTCAATAAATAACTTAAGAGCACAATATTAGTTATATATCAATTCTCTATTACTAAAGAAGATGACACATGTATATAAACATTCACAATGAAGACATTCAAAATGTCACAAGACATAAACTGATGGGCAATAAAACTGGTAAAACACTCCCAATGGCAATAATACAATACTACACATTCATTACTTAAGACAAGTACGAATAAATCAGGGTACGAATAAAAAGAGACGACAAAACCAAGACTATAAGAAAGCCTGTTTCACCGGTCAAAATAGAAGAAAGCATAAGGAAAGCACATAGAAATGAAAAGAAAGACATAAAGGTTCAATACTAACCAATTAATATAATAAGTTA
Organism: Mactra quadrangularis; assembly: GCA_025267735.1. Classification (NCBI taxonomy): domain Eukaryota; kingdom Metazoa; phylum Mollusca; class Bivalvia; order Venerida; family Mactridae; genus Mactra; species Mactra quadrangularis. Next base: position 35,941,425 of record CM046294.1, on the reverse strand, counting down.
TACAAATATAACCTCTCAATAATAAGTCAATTCAAAAGCATAAAGAACATCTGTCAACAATCACACATCATGTCATCTGAGGTTTCCCGCACTATCGGAATGAACCAATCAGAAGCCAGAACGGCGAATAACAAGTAAAGAACCCAAAGAAAGTAGTAAAAGACGGAAAGAGAAAGAAATAGCAGAAAGAGTCCAAATAACAACCCGGTCACAAATATACAACTAAAACAACATTTTATTCAGTGGCACAAATTCCTCGTCAATAAAGATGAATAGCAATTTCTACACAGCTCATACAGATGATTACACAAAAATGTAAAACGATCAAATAAGCATGGAACCCCTCCTCCTCTATGCTGGATGGGAATGAGAAGGTCCAACTTACTTAGTCATAAGGTAGCTAATAGTTATGGTAAAGATCAAGTCTGTCACTCTTTCTATCTGAATCAAATACAAATTCTTTTATTCTCTCATTTCATATCGACATGAATAAATGAGGTACATAAAGAGATATAAATATTTTTTACGAGGCACATGATAAGGATAGAAGTAGGGGAGACCGGGGCAAAATGTTACACGGGGCAAAGTGTTACGTTTGAGTTTTAAACACCATGGCGTCATTTACGTTGTCATAAAATATGTGATGTAAACACAATTTCCATCCGCCATTTCTTTCTATAGCTTCAAAACGCATCATTCCATGCGTAACATTTTTATCAAATGTTGGACATTTTTTGGTCATGTAAGTAAATTTTCAATTTTTTTTCTAGTGTCAATTTGTATAGTGTGTACTGCTTCGCTGGTATTTTGGTTTATATATACATAATAAAGTAGACATTTGGCTATCTGTATAGAAATGAATTGTGAATCGGTATTCCTCGGATTTTTGTATACAACTATTAATGTACGTGACGGTTGAGTGGGGCAATGTGTTACAGGCCAGCTGGGGCAATGTGTTACAATGTAACACTTTGCCCCGTCGACTTGTATAACACGTTTGGCATTTTAGAATGAGTTCTTACAGAACAAAAGTCTTTTTTCGAATGCCGAAAACTGCAAGGATCATTGTTAATTTAACTCAAGTTAACATTTTACACGGTAAAGATAATAAATGTATAGTAAAACCTCACTTAAAGACCGCCTTAATAATTCACCCACCTTAAGATTAAGATGTGTGATTTCATGTATTAAATATCCCGTTTAATTAATGAAACCATATGCTCTCGGTCCAAAGATGGTCTTAGTATCAAGGTTTAAGTGTACATTGTAAATATCTAGTTCTAGAAGCGTCATAGCATATAATAATAAATCACATATCAGTATCAACCGTTGAGCAAATCCACCTCATGAGTGTACACGTGCTATGGGGCAAATTATACAATATGAGTGTACACATAGATTTATTAATGGGGTAAATTAGGTAATATAAGTGTACACGTGGATTAATAAATGAGGTAAATTGCGTAATATGAGTGTACATGTAGATTTATAAATGGGGTAAATGATGTTATATGAGTGTATACGTAGATATATTAATAGGGTAAATGATGTAATATAAGTATACACGTAATTTTTTTAACGGGTAAATAACGTAAATATGAGTGTACATGTAGATTTATTAGTGGGATAAATTACGTAATATGAGTCTACATGTGGATTTATTGATGAGGTTTATTACGTAATATGAGTGTACATGTAGATTTATTCATGGGGTTTATTACGTAATATGAGTCTTCATGTGGATTTATTCATGGGGTTTATTACGTAATATGAGTGTACATGTAGATTTAAAAATGGGGCAAATTGCGTATGATATGAGTGTACACTGTACACGTGGATTTATTGATGGGGTTAACTACGTGATATGAGTGTAACGTAGATTTATTAATGGGTACATTACGTAATATAAGTGTACATGTAGATATATTAGTTGGGTAAATTACGTAATATAAGTGTACATGTAGATTTATTAGTGGGGTAAATTACGTAACAGAGGTGTACATGTAGATTTATTAGTGGGTAAATTACGTAATATAAGTGTACATGTAGATTTATTAGTGGGGTAAATTACGTAATATAAGTGTACATATAGATTTATTAGTGGGGTAAATCACGCAATATAAGTGTACATGTAGATTTATTAGTGGGGTTAATTACGTAATATAAGTGTACATGTAGGTTTATTAATGGGGTAAATCACGTAATATAAGTGTACATGTAGATTTACTAGTGGGGTAAATTACGTAATATAAGTGTACATGTAGATTTATTAGTGGGTAAATCACGTAATATAAGAGTACATGTAGATTTATTAGTGTGGGTAAATTACGTAATATAAGTGTACATGTAGGTTTATTAATGGGGTAAATTACGTAATATAAGTGTACATGTAGGTTTATTAGTGGGGTAAATTACGTAATATAAGTGTACATGTAGGTTTATTAATGGGGTAAATCACGTAATATAAGTGTACATGTAGGATTATTAGTGGGTAAATTACGTAATATAAGTGTACATGTAGGTTTATTAATGGGGTAAATTACGTAATATAAGTGTGCATGTAGATTTATTAGTGGGGTAAATTACGTTATATAAGTGTACATGTAGATTTATTAGTGGGGTAAATTACGTAATATAAGTGTACATGTAGATTTATTAGTGGGGTAAATTACGTAACAGAGGTGTACATGTAGATTTATTAGTGGGTAAATTACGTAATATAAGTGTACATGTAGATTTATTAGTGGGGTAAATTACGTAATATAAGTGTACATATAGATTTATTAGTGGGGTAAATCACGCAATATAAGTGTACATGTAGATTTATTAGTGGGGTTAATTACGTAATATAAGTGTACATGTAGGTTTATTAATGGGGTAAATCACGTAATATAAGTGTACATGTAGATTTACTAGTGGGGTAAATTACGTAATATAAGTGTACATGTAGATTTATTAGTGGGTAAATCACGTAATATAAGAGTACATGTAGATTTATTAGTGTGGGTAAATTACGTAATATAAGTGTACATGTAGGTTTATTAATGGGGTAAATTACGTAATATAAGTGTACATGTAGGTTTATTAGTGGGGTAAATTACGTAATATAAGTGTACATGTAGGTTTATTAATGGGGTAAATCACGTAATATAAGTGTACATGTAGGATTATTAGTGGGTAAATTACGTAATATAAGTGTACATGTAGGTTTATTAATGGGGTAAATTACGTAATATAAGTGTGCATGTAGATTTATTAGTGGGGTAAATTACGTTATATAAGTGTACATGTAGATTTATTAGTGGGGTAAATTACGTAATATAAGTGTACATGTAGGTTTATTAGTGGGGTAAATTACGTAATATAAGTGTGCATGTAGATTTATTAGTGGGGTAAATTACGTAATATAAGTGTACATGAAGATTTATTAGTGGATAAATTACGTAATATAAGTGTACATGTAGGTTTATTAGTGGGGTAAATTACGTAATATAAGTGTGCATGTAGATTTATTAGTGGGGTAAATTACGTTATATAAGTGTACATGTAGATTTATTAGTGGGGTAAATTACGTTATATAAGTGTACATGTAGATTTATTAGTGGGGTAAATTACGTAATATAAGTGTACATGTAGATTTATTAGTGGGGTAAATTACGTTATATAAGTGTACATGTAGATTTATTAGTGGGGTAAATTACGTAATATAAGTGTACATGAAGATTTATTAGTGGGTAAATTACGTAATATAAGTGTACATGTAGATTCATTAGTGGGGTAAATTACGTAATGCGAGTGTACATGTGGATTTATTTGTGGGGTAAATAACCTTGTAACACTTTGCCCCGGGTAGTGTAACATTTTGCCCCAAAGTCTGGGGCAAAGTGTTACATTTACAAACCATTTTGTTAACCATCTCGATATCATATCCATGCTTAAATTGTTTTATTTTAGACTTAATATGTTGAGGAAAATGTCGGGCTTTATTTTAAATATATTGCTTGCACTGAATATACGTTTACTAGGATATTAATGAAAAATGTTTAAAAAATGTAACACTTTGCCCCGGTCTCCCCTACATATATAATCCAACTATGTTTCATAATTATTAAGTATAAATAAGTGAAACCAAATAGGGTACCATTCTCGTTCCCAGAAACTATCAAGACTCTCGATACAAGATGAGTACACTGCAGTTATCTTTCGGCATGTAAACAGCGGGAAAAACAAGGTTACAGTTGACGGGTTAGATTACACGATACGGTAAAAATACGGTAATTTACAAATTTAAAAGATAAATGAGGGGATAAAACGGGGGAAAAACTCACCAATATTCCATGAAAATCTATCCGTACACTATAAAATAAGAACTTTTAAGTTGAATCAACCACGCTACAGCCTAATCAAACATTCGCCATCTTTAGCTATAAACCACGTGATTACTCAGGAATGTAAAACACGGGTTTTGTGTTCTATCAATGGAGGAAAACTACACACATATGGCAACCAGAACCAGATGAAATTAGTCATGCGTAGCGTGATTTTGTACACAAACGGTCTTCATTCGGAATGAAACGGTCATATTCGATTATGTATAAAAGGTGCTTAAAAGCGCACTCGGAAAGGGTCGGCATTTTCCGTATAGCAGGCCAGTGTCGCATCTTAGCTTTTGTGGCCTGAATTATTTGAATAAAATCTGTTATTTTAATAGGATGTAACAATTATGGTCCAAACTATTTCAAGCTTGTCAAATATTAAACAATATTCAGGCCCGTAGGAACAAGGGGGAGGCTTAGCCCCCCCCCCCCAATATTTTCAGCAGTTATAGTGATTGAGGATCTTTATTTTATCTGTCACACTAAATTTATTGATACATGCAAAATCAATATTGCAAACACTTTTTGTGGAACAAGATGCTCAAATGCAATGTAAAATTAAACTTAAACTTAAGTATAGGTCGTTTGCGTTAATGCTGGACCCCTATTTGCCGTAAATATCTTTTAAACTATAACAGCGATTTTGCTAAAAATTTTAATACAATCTTATTTCAATTTTTCCTTCTAGGATTTAAATTTTCAGAATTTTTAATAGATAAATAAAAAAGTTTTCCATAAGGTATAATGCAGAATATTTGGATTTTTTTATCAAAAATCCGACGGGAGGTAAAATAAGCTGTTCTGATTATAACATTGTCATACTTCCAGTGTATTTATACGAAGTCCCGTGCGTTTACTGTAAATTTGTCGCTTAAATAAACACTCGACGGTCTACTGAATTGTAAAGCAGAGGCCCGTCTTTAAAATCGTACGTGTAGAATATGTATAGATTTTGACGATACAGACGACAGTGATGGTGATATTTGAATTTGTATATACTGCTATACTTTGTTATTATGCCATACGACTATGGAATGATCTCCCCGATAATATTAAAGAATCTGTTTCAGTACAACAATTTAAGTCATCGCTTAAAACTCACAACAACATTCCATATCCATCTATGTATTTTTCACTAGGCAATCGACGCGAAAATATTATTTTCTGCCAACTAAGAAACAATGCTAGTTCTTTAAGGAAACACTTATTTGACCACCATTTAGCAGATAACCCCTTTTGTATTTCATGTCATGATAACTGCGAGGATACTTCGCACTTTTTATTTCATTGTCCTTCATATTCCATTATAAGACGAACTCTTTTTTCTACGGTAGTCGAAATTTTAAATATTAATACAAGGGAGATAACTTCTCAACTACTTCTTTATGGAGACGATGATCAACCTCTTATTATTAATAAACAATTACATAACGCTGTTGCTTTATTCATCAATGGTTCTAGGAGATTCGAGTGACTCATTTTTTTTCATTTTTCTTTTTCTGTCTTCTTATTCATTCATGTTATATTTTCATATACATGTAAATCAAGTGAAAACTTTCTACTTATGTAGTACTCAGATCAACTCCTAAAATAATATTATCTCATAATGATTTTTGTTTGCACATGTACTTACATGTATGTATACTTTTATTTCTTCTACTTATTTATTTATTTACTCACCATGTTGTATTCCTTTGACCATGGAGAGGATGTGTATAGGTATTATATGCCTGTTATCCAATCCGATTCATTGAATAAAATATGTATTAAATTAAATACTTTGTTATCAAATAAAATTTCTAACCGGGCCTCATATTTAGCTATCATTTTATATCTACTATTATGTGGCTGTTCTGATTATGGAACATACCTATTTAACAAAAGTCTCTTTTTGGCTTCAAAATTTGCATTGCATGTCTATGGGAAGTATGTTATGTAATTAAAGAAAAATTCTGAATTTTTGGATTTGAGAAGGAAAATGCTAGTTATGACCACATACAAAATTTGAGTTAATTCCATCCTATAGTTATTGAGATATTGCATGATTTTAGGGGTCCAGCTTTAACGCAAACGACCTATACTGTAACATTGGTTAATGTTTTCTTTTTCTTAAAATAAATCTGTACAAATTACCCCCCCCCCCAATCTGAAAATGCTTCCTACGTGCCTGATATTAGATCAGGGATAGACCTAACAAGGTTCTAAAACTGTTTGTGTCGACCATTTATACGGGCTTGTATGGAACGAAATTCATAACGTTTATTACGCATTTTGCGATTATTTAATAATTATTAATGGTATTAAGCCTTGCCATTTCGGAATTTTGTTAAGCGTCCGCGTGCGCGTAGGTTTTAGAGTCCACAATCAAAATATAAAACAAAATTGTTGGTAAAATTGCTTATATAATTCCAATGTTCCGGGATTCGATACGACAATTTTATTCAAGGAAAATTGTGTTCGGCAACGACGTTATTTATCGTAAGCAATTTATCATAACCACATCATTAATACAATAAAAATTTTACGTGAAAAAAAAACTAGTCATTTTAAATAAAATTCAGACCACTGTTTCATATTATGAGGATGTTATTTCATTGAAAATATATTTACATAATACATTGTTTTTTCGTAAAACATATTTGTGTTTTCGTTTTCGGTTGTGTGTTTTTGTGAATAGGTACCTAGGTTTGTCAAATTTGAGTTGGCGCTTAACAGAATTCGAATTTTGGATGGCCTTATTGCACAATGTATTTCGAAAGCACTGGTAACACGAGGTCCCGGCTAGGCATAAAACCTAAATCTAAATTCATACTAACACAGATACTCTACGTTACGAAACAATAATGATGTAAAATGTATATAATGCATTCTAACAACCTGTAGCTGACACGTATTCACCGGGACAGAGGAAACGTGCAATCCCACTTGCACAATCGTCAGTCCTTTACATTTTGCTAATCTGTATACTTACAGAATTCTGCTGAGTTTTCCATGGCGTGCTAAAATCGGAGGCAACTAAACGAATTCGGATGGGTTTTAGAAAATAATAATGCCAAACAAATGTTGTATTTTAGCTTTTGTTATTGTTTAACAAGCATCAAAAATAACAAGACTAAGCAAGGACCTACAACATTCGTACCAATTATCGCCAAAGAAAATAATATATTATACGAGAAAAAGTAAACGAAGTTTGTTTTAAGGGAAACAAATTTGGGTATTTTAGAGTGCCGCTTTTCTATAAAGAATATTTTCATATGCTCGCTTAGCCAAAGTTCTTATATATGGGAAGTCCATTGTTCGGTCATATTTTTTTATTAAGGCAATTAAATAATCAAATTAGCAATAGGCAATATTTCACTGTTTTAGTGCTGATATCTTGCCATAAAACAATTCATCCTAAGTACTGACTTATATCACCTAAGAATTCTGACCTGGTGCCATCACATGACCATTGTAGGTACCATGGAAAAAATCCATGAACTCGGGCAAAAGACCACCAAATGTTGGTCCCTTGAATGTACATGGATTAGCCAGAGTTGATCATGACATAATAATAAAGCACTGGGTTTTTTTATCTAAATCTAGCCTTTTGAAAAGACTCAATACACTTAACAACTTTTCTAAGTATACACCTATATATTTGATCATAACTGGGTTGATATGTATGCTATTGATATAAAATTTTCAGAAAATGTTCACGAAGTAGTATTTCATTTATTAGCAAAACGAAGAAAAAAAAGAAAAATAACTGACTTCTTGTAAGCAGTTACAATATTGGCACCAACAAAGTACAAATTCACATCATTAACGCGTAAGGTAACGTTCAGCTCGTATAGCTGCAAGACAGCTTTCTCACGAGGATATTATGTTGTTCTGAATAATTTCATAGCCCATTCTTGCCGTCTTCTCTGGCTGGACAAGTCTTTAACTCTTCCGGTTTGCTCAAACTTTCGTAAAAGTTTATCACAGTCAAAGGGTAACACTTGAAAGTATGGGCAAGATGAAAAATGGGTTCACTTTGTCACGATTGCTGAAGGTTTCTGCATTGTAGCTATGCTTCGAATGTCTCAGTGATCAATATGATGCGAGCACATGATATAGCAATTCCATACAATTTACCTTTCGTACTGATGAGCCAGCTATCATTTCGATAGCCTAGCCTCTTCATTTCAAGCTAATTTGTTTCATACTATGACTTCTAAAAGTTTAGGTGTTCTTTCTGAGTGTAAATAACTATAGATATCGACATGTACAAAATAAACGTGAAAATGTATACAGTTTGGCTCATATTAGTAAAAAGCACGAAATGCACGTGCATCTTGGAAGTCGGTTACTACACGGTGGATATTGACGTTTTTGGTGTCACATGGAAGATATAGTATCCCATATTTAACTCACAAAATTTCGTTTAAATATTTTAACAATTGTTGAAACTTGATTAATCAAAGCCCTGAAGGCACTGAATTTGTTCGGGTTTGAAAAGTGGAATTAGATTTCCGGCTCCAACAAAACATTTGTTCACGAAGAACAGTTCAGTGGTATTAGTTTGATAGGTAGACCAGCACTCTTCTAGTTTAAAACACTTTATACAATCGACCAATACAACAGGTAGACCGGACAGGCGAACACACTACTGATTTTTTCCACACAATCACGACAAGTCAAAGGGGTCATACTTAAAACAATTCAATAACTGACGCTTAAAAGTTATCATTAATGCATATTTATTCCACTGCATCTGTATGTACAAGACATCATTCAAAGTCATTTACTACGATCTTTAAACTTTTCCTATAGAACCATTCTATTGCACAAGATGATGTAACATCTCTACTGACAACTGGCACAAACGACGGGTCGTGAATGAATCGTTGATACCAATCTAATACATAAGATGACGTAATCATTCCTACTGAGACGCACAACATAGCAGCAAATCTTCTTACGACTGAGATATAGTTCGGATTAGTAGTGTATTAAGGCGCCTATCATAGAAAACAATCTTTTTGAATTGCACTATACATATATACTGAGGGACTACTTCTGGATTCGGGTTTTCAAAGTGGGAAAGGGCCTGAAATAGGGTAAATACATTTGTTCAGGACTGAAGTCCCGAACGACTACGCTCGTTATAGAAGCACGGTTTCTTAAAAACAATGTTTAAGAATTTGAGTTAGGAGTTCTAATAGATCAGGCCATGCTAAATCGAAATTCTGTTAAGCATCAACTCAAATTTGACAAACCTAGGTACCTATTCACAAAAAACAAACAAACCAAAAACGAAAACACAAATAGTTTTTACGACAAAAAACAATGCATTATATATACTTTTAAATGGAATAACGTCCTCATAATATGAAACAATGGTCTGAATTCAATATAAAATGACTAGTGTTTATTTCACGTAATATATATATTGTATTAATGACGCGGTTATGGAAAATTGCTTACGACGAATAACGTCGTTGCCAACACACAATTTTCCCTGTATTAAATTGTCATATTGAATCCCAGAACATCGGAATTATTTAAAAAAACTTTACCAACATTTTTGTTTTTAATTTTGATTGAGGACTCTTAAACCTACGCGCACGCGGACGCTTAACAAAATTCCGATATGGCATGACCTAAGTTTTAACGGTTTTAAGGGTTCGATTCCCTCGTGGGGCATACTTTCGTAGAGCTTGGTCATGAAATCATTTCTACGGCCTTCTTCGGCATATTAATTGTAGATTAAGTATTTTATAAACATGAAAGTACCAGTTCGGCATTTTATATGCATTTTTTATGCCGAACTGGTACTTTCATGTTTATAAAATACTTAATCTACAATTAATATGCCGAAGTTACACTTTCGTCATTTATAATATGCCGAACTTACATTTACAACATAATGAAAAGATGTAGCCTTTTAATGATAAATATAAAAGAAATCAACAACATTTGAAAACATTTTTGTGTATATTACATTCTTATGCAAGTTTTAGTTTTAGAGAAAAAAAGTTTTTTTCTTCTCCTGAAAAGTCGCCATTTATCAGCTTCGGGTTTTTATATCGAGACCATCGCTATCCTTCTTTTCAATTCAAACAAACCAAACACAAGTTGTCTATTTAGGACCAGCCTATCTAGTGTTTACACTGTCTATTGAACTGCCATCTAAAATATTAACTAACTGCATTAAAGTCAAAGGAATGAAAGAAATAGTACCCTTATGTGAGGATCAAACCCCTCACCTTGCATGTCAAGACACCATGGCAACTGAGGTAATAAAAGAAATCACCGATAAATTGTAAATTGTATTTACACAACTTCTTTGACACTGCTTCATTTATATCTTGTATGTTAAAACAATAAAAAATCATCACATCAACAAATTGTGTAAATCAATATATCAATAAACTATTGATATTAGAGAAATCAATAACTAGACTAACAAAATACATAAAATATATGTAATGTAAAAATGTAATGGCATTTTATAGTCTGAGTTTCATGCTTACACCCATTCACCGACTTTACAGCTATTACCCCTGGTCATCAGGCAACTGGTATTTATCTATCAATCTCCCTAAGGAGTCTTTTTCTCTGCTTATTAATGCAACTTGACAAGTTGGCTCAAACAGATTTATACCACCCTCGCAAGTACCTATTTACGCCTGGGTGGAGAGAAACAATCGTAGGTAAATTTCTTGCTCAAGGAAATGAGCAGTGCCCCTAGTGGGATTCGAACCCAGGACCCCTCAATCCTTAAGGGCGCTTCCTACCACTGAACTACTATTCCTACATATATTTGTAATATGAAGACCATTAACAATTAACATCACAGTAAACACATGCATAAAACAATGTATGCTAACAAATGTTTTAAAATCTATTTAAATAACTTAACATCATGAATATAACATGTTAAATACATAATCAATACACATCTTTTGATTAAAGGTACTTACAGTGAGTACTTGTTTAGTAACTACAGTCCAACTTGTGCTAACGGCCACCTCCGAATAGCGGGCACCTGCCGATAGCGGCCATTTCGATTTCCCCCCGACCGAAAACGCTCTTAAAAAGGCCGTGAATAACGGCCACCTGTCGTCTGCGACCAGCGGCCAGTCAAAACCATCCCCGCGGCCAGTTTCTAACTGTGAACAACGGCCAGACGATTGTTTGAAGACAGTTTTTCGTGCCAAGGCGATTTCGAAAGAAGGCCGCCATTTTTGTTAAAGTTAAGCTAAAAACCCGTAATCCGATTTTTTCCGGATTTTCGTAAACAGACAATCTTGAGTACGATTTTATTAGTTATTATCAAGGTGTAGACAATTTTCTCGTCACCTTATTATAAAAATATGTTAATGTATCCTTTTATTGTTAAATTTATTAGTAAATCGGGAGTAAATTACGTCATGTGATGACACTTTGTTAATTAGTTTTGAATGTTTGGAGACTGCACTAGGTTTGTTTTTCACACGTCCGGCAGTTAGATAAATGTATGTGACACGCTGATAATTCCTAAATCCGTTCAACTGTGACCGCTGTATACAGGTAATTTGACAACTGGGAAAAGATAGAAATACTATACAAAAGGTCAAAGAAGTGAGAATTTGTTGGGTGCATTTGTTAATGTTGAGGGCATAGCATGAAATGTAGCTGCCAATAAAAAAAAATCACTGATTTCTTTGTTTTAGTCATTCTTTGTTCAAAGTTTTGTTTTATTCATTTATAGTCACAACTTCAATATGATAATGTGAATAATGAATAAAGGTGGAAAATAAAAACAATTTTAATTATCAATTCATGCTAAATTCGTTCAACTGTGACCACTGTATACAGGTAATTTGGCAACTGGGATAAGATAGAAATACTATACAAAAGGTCAGAGTAGTGAGACTTTGTAGAGTGCAATTGTTAATGTTGAGGGCATAGCATGAAATGTAGCTGCAAACAAAAAATCACTGATTTCTTTGTTTTAGTCATTCTTTGTTCAATTTATTTTTCGTTTATTGTCACAAATTCAATAATGATAATGTGAATAATGAATTAAGGTTGAAAATAAAAACAATTTTAATGATTAATTCATGTTAATTATGAACTCTGTCTCTCAAGTCTAACGAAACATGGCCCGTTTGTTCCTCCCTCCGAACAAAGGCCACCTGTGAACAAAGGCCACTTTTCTCTTTTCCCTTGGCCGGCCATTGTTCACAGGTTGGACTGTATACAAAAAGTATACATATGATTCATCTCTATTTATAAATATTACAAATGTCTCTCAATCATCACTTCATCATCAATATTATGTTTATAAATCAATTATTCATCAATTCAAGCTGTTCAATAATCATCATCTTCATCACTACTTAATTATCTGCAAGTTGGAAACGTTTCAACAAAATCACTCAAGATAGAAATGTTGATGATGATGTTTTGATCACGTTACTGATGGCAAGCTGCTATTACTGATGCTGATGCTGCTGCGGACAAAGTTAATAGAAAACTGAATTGGTTCATTGTATGATATGTGAGATATATACGGTCAGGCATTTATCGCTAATTTGCACAAACGTACATGTCACACGATATAGGTGTGATCAATTCGACTGAATATGTCACACACGTGCGACATTTACGTTCTGTGACATATACGATCTAACAGCACTGCTGCGCTTACGTACTTCTGTCCCGCAGTGAATATAGCTATGGAGTCACAAAAAGTTATGGTTGCCGCTAGTATTTTGATTTTAGTTGACCTTCCAATGTGAATCTATACATCTACATTTAATGATTTTTATATGGCGGTTACTTCATTGAATATTCCGTTTTTTGTGACGACCCTGAAAAAACTTTTTTCTATGGAAGCGCGTTAGGACTAAAATAATCTTGTTTAGAGTTAATTTTGCATCAATCTCGCGTGTTACAATATTTTTGCTGAAGCGCTGAGTACGAAAATTCAAACTCACCAAAATCATGTTATCTCTTTAAATTGTTTTTCAAAAAAAAAGATAACCATGTTAAGCTTAATTCACTTGATATATCATCACTCTATCTATTTCAGTTACAAGGATTTTTCACTTTCTTCTGTATGAGTTAGTAATGTTTCCTTCGTCATTGTTTGTTGACTGCTGTTGGTTTTGTTGCGTGACCATACTAACCTGTCTGACCAAAACCTTGTCTTCAGGTCTGACAAAGCAAGGAAAAGTCGAGTACGAGACTTAGCAACATTGAAATTGACTTTAAGCCTCAAGCTGAGTTTACTTCTCCCCCCTTTCCTGCGTGCCTTAAGTTGGTGCCAAAAAACTTTCAGATCATTTGGCGTTGTAAAATCAGTAATTTTAAAACTCCTCGGAACTAACAAAGGTCAAAGTAATCGTTCAGTCATATAGAGGCATCTATCACAATGGAAGCAGACATTGAAAGTTGAGAGAGATGCATCATAATGCTTTATTATTCATCCTCATTGAGTCACATTAACAACCTCCCATTGCACAAGTTTGTTACTCAAGTAGTCAGTGCAGCATCGTGCTTGAAAGTTAATAGCTTGTCTCAAACATATGACGTAACATCATGTCACATACGAAGAGTATATATACAGACCCAAATATGGCGGGGCAACAATGCTCTAAATCCATGTGACTTGGGATGGGAGTCTGTTAATGAAAATCTTCAGCCTGTAAAGACAAAGTTACAGTCTGTCCCTGAAGATATGCTCAAAGTGATTCGATATAGCTGTCGACCAGACTACATATCAAGTCGCTGCTCCTGTAGAGTTTTATCAAATGTACAGTGTCAATATCTAGTTTAGCATCTAGCAATGAATATGGCGACAGTGAGCGTGACCAAAAGCAAAACCTCAGGTTACAAAAACAGAACGCAATTAAGTTCAATTTGTAAAAAAAACAACGTGTAAATACAGAAACAAAAGTAACAAATGATATTTTAATATTTATTTATTATATGTAATATATGATTATTTGCTTTATTATTTTACAAATAATCTAAACAATTGCATTAAGAGTGATAACAAACCATGATTCAACATATAGATTTGACCATTGATAACCAGTATACATTGAAAATGTGTTATTTTGATAGCCATTTTGAATTTTTGGTCATATTGGGTTGTTTAAATTAGTTTTGACTTCATATTTGAACTAATTACCCTAAAAAACTTGTAAATTGACATAATGTTAGCATGATTCAACACATTGAATGCCAAGATAAGTAATTACCCGAATATGCTAAAACAAACTAGGTTAAATTAGGCAGCCATTTTGAATTTCTCGCCATTTTGGTTTCTTAAATTAACTTCCTTTTTTAATTCATCACCTTAAAAAACCTATTTCTGGACATAATGCATGTATGAATCAACATATTGAATGTCCAGTATAATAATTACCCTAATATGCTCAAAATGGGTTTAATTTGGCAGCCATTTTGAATTTCTCGCCATAGTGGTTTCTTAATATAAGTTTTTTTACTTCATATTTGAATTCAGCACCTTAGAAACCTATAGCTAGACATATTGCAGGTATGATTCAACATATTAAATGTCCAGGATAAATAAACTCCCGAATATGCTTGTACTATGGTTATTTTGGCGGCCATTTTGAATTTTTAGCCATATTGGTTTGATTAATTTTGTTTTTGACTTCATATTTGAACTCAGCACCTTAATAAACCTATAAAATGACATATTGCAGTCCGATACCATATAACTTATTGCAATTAAATGTAAAAAACTGGTAATTTGTGTGAAAATGGGCGTGGCCAACCTTCAGAGGGTATGTACAGGGGGGTTAATGGGGTCAGAAATTAAAAAGATATGGTTTTCCTTACATGTCAGTACATGTAGCATTTTTTAAACAGGGTCCCATTAAAAAGTCATATTAACAACCCCCCCCCCCTAACTTAGTGTGAACGCTAGTTAAACTAAACATGATCTATGAAAGAAAAAGGTCAGATATATATACAAGAATTACTTTATATTTTTGAGCATTCATGAGTTTTGATATTTTTAAATGACTATAGTTTATTATCGAAGATAATTCAATGGACTGCAAAGATGACATTAATCTATTTGTAACTACTCTAATGAAAAAATATTTTTGATAAATGCTAGAATCGCGTAAATAAGTTAAAGTTATTTATTGTATTTTGACACAATAATACAACTGTTTGAAAATGGTTTAATTGTTGAATAGCATAACATTTATCATTGTATGAGTAAACATTTTGTATTCACTTGGATAGTGAGTATGACTCAAGTTTTAAAGAATAATGTCTTAGAATCAAAGGTTTTGGAATTTTATCTCGATCAACGACCCTACGTAGTATAAGGTATCGTCCCCATAATGGAGAAGGTACCATAGTGTTCTTTTATCTTATATGTGATAGTACCTTTCTACATTAAGGTGACAAATTATAAGTGCTTATAGAAATGGTGGTTTTTCGTAAATGTAGTGAAAGAGAAGCGTTCAAAAGGTCATACATTATTGGTCATGGTTTTACTGACTAAACCATCTACGTCAGGAAAGAAAACATATTAAGAAGTTTTGTTTGTTCCATATGAAATAGTGTAGTGGCATAAATCATGTTAATGGGAAGGGTTCACATGGTCATTCTTTATTAGTCATGGTTTGACTGACACACCATCTACGTCATACGAAGGGTTGTTTGTTTCATTTGTAATGACGTATTTGCATGTTAAAGGGAGGGGTTCACAAGGTCAAACTTTAGTGGCCATGGTTTGACTGACTACGCTACCTACGTTGTTTTGTAATATTTGTAGAACAAAAGGCTACAAGAAATCTCTTAATCTCTTCGATTGTGACAAAATATACAAACATAATAAATACGTCTATTATTTATGATTCTATACAGTTATTTATGATGACGAAGAATCACGATTCAACAACGAACACTAAAGAACATGGGACATAGTTCATAATGAATGTCTGGCATTATTCCGACCATATAATTCCCTGCATATGTTTGGAGACATTTTCTCTCCATTGGTCAAAAACTTGTATAAAAAATTGATAACCGTTTTTGGACTTAAAAAAATACTGTTTTGTATAAGGGAATTCTATCTTTATTTTACCGATGATAGATAAATCATAATAAATCATATGAAAGAAAAACATCTAATTATAAACATAACATCAAACATAAAATAGAATTGAAGTTGCTAATAAAATGATTAATAATTCTACTTGAATTAAGGAACGGCATGATCGAAACAATTAAATTTTGATGTCAGTCATTGAAAATGGTTTAAAAATGTCAATATTTTATTGTCAAGTATTTGCTATACAAATTCTTGAATCTAAAATCATGTTTTTCTGTTTCGGTTGGTATATCAGCATAAACATCAATCCATCTTATCGAATAGCAAGATCTAAGATTCGACTTAGGTCTTTTGCAACATCATTAAAACTTAATTTCATCAATGCTTTCGATTATGATTGTAACGATACCACAATGGAGTGATATGGTATCAGATTTTGATATGATCGAAATGCCTTTTGATATTTGATCTCAAGGGAAACATTTTTATCAATTAAGCATAGCTCCTTGATACAACAAATTTTAAAAGATGTAGTTGAGATACGACAGTTTATCAATTATATACGAATAGTTTTGTCTTTCTGAGATAAAGATATGATACTCATGGTATGTAGGGTACATGGTGACAATACCACGTGACTACCACATCACAAATGCTACAGTTTCAACGTGACAATTGTAACAATTTCGCTTCCACTCAGAGTTTTAAAGAACTGAAAGTATTTTATTTCTTGTCAGATCTTTATAATACCTACTCCAGGCTGAACAGAAAAGTGTGTACTTTTTACTGCGCATCACAACTTAAACGCCGGTTTTAAACTTTTTGCTAACACCTTGGAAAACGACGAATATTTTCTATTTAAAGAAGGACGATGACTTGTCACTGTAGAATTCTGAAAAGCAAAAGTTTTCCGGGATGTTTGCAAAAAGTATAAGACCGTCATTGGAGATGTAATGCGCTGCAGATACTATACACGTTCCTACTTAACCTCGCGTAGATATCATTGAAATCTGACAAGAAATCAAAGCCTTACAGCTCTTTATAACTTAGAATCGAAGCTGTTGTGTCACTGTTGTTTCTTCAAAGTATCCCACTTTAATAAGAAGTTGACACTTTGTCTAACTTAAATTTAGAAAGCAGAATGGTTTGAACAGTTTATTGTGTCTCTAATGCATATTATTTTCTAATAACTTCATGGTTTCAAAAGAGTTTGCAAGTCTACAGTTAATGAATACATCTTCACATAGTGACTTTAACGAGGGTGTGAATTTACATTCATTGAATCCATCAATCGTTATAAACTACGTCTTGCTACATATTCTAGTGCCGTTTCTCCTTAATTGTTTTCAGATCAATGCAATTAGAATTTTTTAAGTAGATAATGGTATTCATTGGAGGAAATTGTACCCTACCCATGTATCATGTTACACAAGGATGGAATAGATTTCAACATAAGCATGTTTAATTTGTATTTCAACCATGTTCCTTATGTTAGTATTGAAGTATGGTGGCATATGTCTGCCACTAGGCATCTGGAATATAAACATGGGAATCCTTTACTTTGCGATTCCGTGTTTTGCGCGTCTCGAAACCACATGACTTGGGATAAAGTTTTTCAACTGGATTTACTGACTTATACTAACCAAACGTCGCCTTTACTAAATGAATTGCGAATGTTTGGTTTGAAAAAAAAAACGCGGCAATTTTGTCATTTTTTTGCTTTGTCTTAACATTGACATGGAATCGGGGTTTAAATGGCTTTCTGTGCAAGACACATACCCAAGAAATAACTTGACCAAGTCGCATATCAGAGTTTTACGTGTTGCGCCAAGATAACAAAATGATCAATTTCCACACATGTCCTTACCAGTTAATTTGTTAAATGTGTGGTTTGCTTGTGACGTAATTATCTGACAAACTCCTCACAGTGCTTACGTCACGCTTAAATTGCTACAACATAAATCACGTGACGCTAGTACGTATATTGTAATACCATGTGAAATAAATGGCAACCGCCAGGAAAATACTGCGGTTATTTCGTTATTTTCACAAATTATCAATTAAAACAATTATTTCTATTTGGCTCTCTAGGGGACGAATTTATTTGTGGTGGCAGTGGTTTTTTTATTTAACAAAGGGAAATAACCACTGCGAGAGTTTGGTTATCAGGTAGCAGAAACATGCCACCATATCAAAATTATGTATGAAGAGTCATTAACTCTTTGAAATTCTAGGATAGGCAAACTATTTGCTATATTTGAACACATGTAGGATTTCACATAAACTGAAAATGAGGATTTGCTATCAGCGTTTTCTTTCATATAATTTTTACGGTCGCTATTCTTCAAAGAAGCAAAGTAACCAGTACCGTCGGTAAGATGCAACCATCCATTGAATGAATAATCTCGGAAGGATTCGTGGAGGGTCAACCAATACTACCGACTTTTTTACGTACACGAGGCGAAGCACAGGCGAAGCACGTAACGATTATGCAAAATATTTCACGTCGTAACACATAAGGCATTGTAAATACATTTCTTTTACTAAATATGTTACCATATATTGTTCAGTGGTTATCATTTAATTGTGCACTCCAAATTTATGGACTAAAAACGAGACATTTATAACCGCCTAAACGATCATGGATTTGTTTACTTTAACACCGGTTGAAGTATTGGGAAGGGGGCATGTGACACAAAAATAGTTAAAAAGCGACTAGATACGTCCGAAGTAATTCCTAGTGAAGGGCAAATGCTAATGCCAGTGAGAAGTGCCAATTTCGAAACCCCGCGAACGCTATTTTTTGATTACCATGCATGCTGTAACTACAAGGTTTACAAACAAATGGTAAAATATTCCACGAAGGCTATAGTATGATTTTGTCAAACACCATCGCTCGTTAAAACTTATACTGGTATTGTATTACCCGCGTCTTTCAAAAGTCAAATAAACTGAAGATTTGTCCTAGTAAATACGAACAAAAAATAAAACAAAAAGGCAGATAAATTAATAAAATAATTCACATATTTAAAGCTTCTTGTCTACTTGTGTGGCTGTGGTCTTAGAAACTTTCTTACATGTTCGTATTTAAGTATTATCATGATGGATAAACCTGTAATCACCACATTGTTTGAATGCGGAATTATCATATTGTTATATACTATATGATATACAAAACAAAATATGTTACATGGATTTTTCTAGAATCTCCTAAGCTTGTTTTACTTGTATACAGTACATTGTTATATTGCATCATTGTTGTATTATAGTTTTGTTGATAAAAGGTTCTAGAAGAATCTTGAATGTACTACTTAATTGTTATTTTACCTTGATGTTTCTAAAATATTCTTGAACATTCTGTGAATATACATACAGTAAGGCAAATGGTCCTGGGTCAACTAGTATTTATACTCTTCTGTCACCAAGTTCAGCCATTAAAATCATTACATTTTTGGGTGTTTGTTTTCAAATTATCAGACAATGTTGGAATGATAGAATTAACATCTTTTGTTATTTAAATTCTGGGAATTTTATCAAATTGGAAATTTAACTTCATTGGATTTTCGACCAAACAATACATAATAATTTGGGGCGCGATATGACCTTTCTGTGTTGTGCGCCGTACAACCCAAACAAACATAATAATTTGGACTGACCGTTTGTTAGCATCGATTCTTACCAGAGAATTCATGGTGGTTATAAAAAGATTCAATGAGCGCATAATATTAACTAATAGCCGATTTCTATAACACACTCTAAAAATAGTTCTACAGCATTTGAGCTCCGTTAAAAACACAAGTTTTGTCAGATTGCCCTGGAAATTAGGGACTTTAGTCAGTTATCTTTCCTGAAAAAAATCTGAAGCAATCTAATTGGTAAGTAGGTCCTTACGGTTGGAATCCTCGGATTTTATCTTTGAAGTCTGATGTAAGGATAACAAATGGTTCAGCACTTAGATTATAAATACCCCAGGCAACCGACTGATTTCATTATGACTATATATATAATATTCTAATCTCCCTTCGGAAAGTCACCTGAGCTATTTCTATTGCTAATGCTGAAAACAAATTATATTTTTCAATAAAAATCCACTATGGAAATGTCACAATTAATTTGAAAATCTAACAGTATTGTAAAGTTTTGTATTTTATTGTAATCATATTTGTAAACGCCACATGGGTTATTTTATCTTATATTCTTGAAAATTAGAATCTATGATGGAAATGCGTTTTGCTGGTTCCATGACGTCTGTTTTTGTATGAAACTGTTTTCATCCCTTTTTCCATTAAACACGAGTGTAAAATGACTACAACGTCAAAATTCTTCTGAAAGTTACAGAATGACGTCATACACGTCAAAACAACATTATTATAACGTTTCCTACCATTGTCTTTGTTTGCACAGAGTTTACATGGGTTTGAATGAGATGACAAGATATACATCAAGAAGAAAAAATGAGCTGCGCTGCGATTTCGATACTTTATATATTGATGTCTTCATAAATAGATGACAAATGCAATTGATGTTTTAAAATTCTGTCAATTTATAAAAATAACAATGAGTAATAATATCCTTACAAATCAGCACGGTATGGCGTCACGTTATTGAGATACACACATTGTCCACGAATTTCTGGATCATCCCTCGTATCTACATTGCACTTCGAAACTTTTTTGACAAATTGTGTTTTTAGGTTTAAACCGATATCACCTTTATACATTAACAAAAGAAACGAAAAAGCCAACTGAGCGAAATTCAATATAAGCATCAACTAAATTATCAATATAATTTTATGATTGAAACTCATTTGGTTTGTTTATAGTGAAATAAATTGCGGTGAGCATGGTCAGTTTTTGTTCAAAACGTCTGTGTCAAAGATATTTTTGAAGGGCATAGTGTATAAATCCATTACGAAAAACTAATTTTGAATTTTTTACATTCATGTCCGATAATTATATTATATAAATCTTTTAAACTATTTTCATATACACTATACGTACATTAGTCTGTCGTGTTTCACTTGTTTTGTCCTTAGATGAACATAAAAGCTCGGCATGTTTCTTTTAATTCTCTTGTGTTTTTTTTATATTTAACTTCAGACGCTCTGGTCTCCGTAGGTCATTGAATATTTGCATTGTACAGAACAAAGTAGAACAGAATAAAATAATTTATTCAACTTATGCAATTTTGACATCTAGTCATGTACATCTTCAATATTAAAAACGCATATCAAGTAATTAAATCGGCATTCCTTTTGGAAATGGTTTATTTTTTCCTGTAACAAGTTTTTTGTTTGTTTGGATTAACACTTTGTATAGGTCATATAACGGCGGTCAGTCAACCTACTTACTGTTCCTGGAAAGGCTAAATCTCTGGATTTAGCTGTTGACCAACTGCTAGACGCAAACTTTTGTCAGTGACCGAACCCACAACCCCTTGATCAGTAGACTTGCGTGCTACTAACTGAGCTAGCCGGGCGGCTTCCTTTAACAAGTGAATACTACTTATTGTGATAACACCACTTAAATGACAGTTGCTGCACTGATGTTGTGCTATTGTCGCTTTAATAATTACAAAATCATTGCCAATCTGTGATATAGTATCACTTGTTCTTTATTGACTTTGAATATAATAAATGAATAACCTATCAATTGTCCCTTCCTTGTGCTGTCAACCCATGCATCATTAAATAAATTCTATGGAATTGACAAACTCAAGTATACTTGAAATTGTAATTCACATAAATGAAGTGAATATCTTGAATGCACTTTAAGTAGACATTTTCATTTCTACAAGTAATTTGCAAAAACTGCTACCATATTTCATTGTTGAAGCAATTGACATTTTATTTGGCATGTTACACAATGCAATCAGATCTAGAAACGTGCATTCACACTATTAACTTTTGTACGTTCTTCCATCACGAATTTGTTACGTTAACATCCTCATTTGAATAGAGGATGAACAAATGAGAAGACATTTGACAATTTATAGATTAAAAGTGAATTTTAAATTATACAAAAACGTTCTCAGAAAATGTACGTTTCATTTACACAGCCAAAATGCAATATATTTTCAATATTTTCCATATTTTTCCTATATTTAGAATTATGTTCAGTAATGATTGGCAGTACATGTTTTTTGCATCAATGGTGCGGCGTCCAGAAAATAAGTCACCATCAAAGCATACATCAGTCAAGCATGCGAGTTATGATCCACGAGTAGTTGTACAATTACATTTGCGTAAATACAAGTTTTCTGAAGATCAATGTCTTTGATATTGTTCGCACCTCCAAGGCCCTCCTGTGCTTGAAGGATACATGCATGCTAATGTCAATAATCATTAACGTCAGATGTATACATCAACACTTAACCTTACGTGTAAATTAAAGTACGATGAATGGTCAACATAACAACAATAATAAAATAGTATTTGGTCCGTTTGTTACAGACAAACATTATTGCAAAGATGAATCTGAAAACATACCAGGTGCAACAACAGTCAACAAACTCAGCCCTCCTACAAAGATAAAAAAGCATAGAGAGAGACACAATATTCGTAAACAGATATGCTACAGACTGCTGTGGTATATAAATTAATGTCTCAGTGTCGAACTTTTGTGTTTTCCCATAAACGAATTAGTCCAAAATTAAAAGTAACAATAACATGTCATGTTTACAATTGATTTAAAGTCGCATAAGTTGTTATCAACATGTGCATAATCGTATACAAGCACACAGAAACTCACGATTCAATGTAAGTGAAACGTGTAATTATGATAATTAGATAGTTCAAGCTCAGGTTAATATTGTCGGACTATAACAAAAATTAAAATTGACTCTCCTTGTATTAGGGATGCGCGATTATACCGGTATGCCGGTATATTGCAATACGTTTTAAACACAAAACGTACCGGGGGGAAAGATTGGCCGAGATATACAATAAATAGCATTTAAACAACATTTTCATCAGCTGGGGAAAAATTAGCCAGGGGGGAAAGATTGGCCGAGATATACAATAAAATAGCATTTAAACAACAGTTTCATCAGCGGGGGAAAATTTGGCCAGGGGGGAAAGATTGGCCCAGATGTTTATTGAACAAGCATATAATGACAACAGTTTCATCATCGGGGAAAAATTAGCCAGGGGGGAAAGATTGGCCGAGATGTTTATTGAAAAAACATATGATGACAACAGTTTCATCAGCGGGGGAAAAATTAGCCAGGGGAGGGAAGATTGGCCAAGATGTATATTGAAAAAGCATATAATGACAACAGTTTCATCAGCGGGGGAAAATTAGCCATGGGGGGATGATTGGCCCAGATGTTTATTGATAAAGCATATAATAACAACAGTTTCATCAGCGGGAAAAAAATTAGCCAGGGGGGAAAGATTGGCCGAGATGTTTATTGAAAAAGCATATAATGACAACAGTTTCATCAGCGGGGGAAAAATTAGCCAAGGGGGGAGATTGGCCGAGATGTACATGTATATTGAAAAAGCATATAATGACAACAGTTTCATCAGCGGGGGAAAATTTAGCCAGGGGGAAAGATTGGCCGAGATGTATATTGAAAAAGCATATAAAGACAACAGTTTCAACAACGGGGGAAAAATTAGCCAGGGGGGAACGATTGGCCGAGATATACAATTAAATAGCATAGAAACAACAGTTTCATCAGCAGGGGAAAAATAAACCAGAGGGAAAAGATTGGCCGAGATGTATATTGAAAAAGCATATAAAGACAACAGTTCCAACAACGGGAGAAAAATTAGCCAGGGGGGAAAGATTGGCCGAGATGTATATTGAAAAAGCATATAAAGACAACAGTTTCATCAGCGGGGGAAAAATCAGCCAGGGAGGGAAGATTGACCGAGATGTATATTGAAAACGCATATAATGACAACAGTTTTATCAGCGGGGGGAAAATTAGCCAGTGGGAAAGATTGGCCGAGATGGATATTGAAAAAGCATATAAAGACAACAGTTCCAACAATGGGGGAAAAATGAGCCAGGGGGGAAAGATTGGCCAAGATGTATATTGAAAAAGCATATAATGACAACAGTTTCATCAGCGGGGGAAAATTTAGCCAGGGGGGAAAGATTGGCCGAGATGTATATTGAAAAAGCATATAAAGACAACAGTTCCAACAACGGGGAGAAAATTAGCCAGGGGGGGAAGATTGGCCGAGATATACAATAAAATAGCATAGAAACAACAGTTTCATCAGCAGGGGAAAAATAAGCCAGAGGGGAAAGATTGGCCGAGATGTATATTGAAAAAGCATATAAAGACAACAGATCCAACAATGGGGGAAAATTAGCCAGGGGGGAAAGATTGGCCGAGATGTATATTGAAAAAGCATATAAAGACAACAGATCCAACAATGGGGGAAAATTAGCCAGGGGGGAAAGATTGGCCGAGATGTATATTGAAAAAGCATATATAGACAACAGTTTCATCAGCAGGGGAAAAATAAGCCAGAGGGGAAAGATTGGCCGAGATGTATATTGAAAAAGCATATAAAGACAACAGATCCAACAATGGGGGAAAATTAGCCAGGGGGGAAAGATTGGCCGAGATGTATATTGAAAAAGCATATATAGACAACAGTTTCATCAGCAGGGGAAAAATTACCAGGGGGGGGGGGAAGATTGGCCGAGATATATATTGAAAAAGCATATAATGACAACAGTTTCATTAGCGGGGGAAAATTTAGCCAGGCGGAAAGATTGGCCAAGATGTATATTGAAAAAGCATATAAAGACAACAGTTCCAACAACGGGGGAAAAATTAGCCAGGGGGGAAAGATTGGCCGAGATGTATATTGATATAGCAGAATAACAACAGTTTTATCAACAGGGGAAAAATCAGCCAGGGGGGAAAGATTGGCCGAGAGAAATAATGTTGTATCATATTATATATAAATTTTTAACAAATGTTAGGGGGGAAAATTTGCCCAGGGGGGGAAAGGCCTGGGCCAATTTTTCCGCGGGGGAAAAAAAGGCCTGGGCCAATCTTTCCCCGGGGAAAGATTTGCCTGGGCCTTTCTTTCCCCGGGGAAAGATTGGCCGGGGGAAAAATAGACTGCTACACCGGTACGGTCCCGCAATATCTCGCGATATTTTTTATCTTAATCTAATAGACTAATATTGCATACTCGAACCTGTTTGGCATTATTTGTGGCAGAATTTGACCGGAAACTACATGTATTTCATTTTTAGTTTTCCTTTCATCTTTTTAGCATAAAAGTCAAGTATAAATTACTGACGTATCTACCTGTGACGACTTTAACATTAAGTAGCGGATTGGAACGCATGAATATTTTTATGAATTAGCATTGGGTTAGATACAAAAAGAATAAACATTTTCGTAAAATTTAGTTGGGAATTGCTACAAATCATTCTAAACCCCTCTAAAACTGAGTAGCCTAAATAAAGCTTTCGCAATGTATAATTGTGTCGAATATTCATATTGTCAGTTAAATAAAAGCATGGGTGCTGAAAAAAGCGTAAGTTTCTTAACTCCCAATATATCGCAATACGTATTGCAATACGCTGTTGCGTATCGCAATATATCGCAATACGAAATTTCCGGCAATACCCATCCCTACCTTGTATGACTCCAGGTAAGTTCATTGTCTCATGAACTTTTATATTCAGTAAAGTCTCATTAAAAATGTTAACCTCAAATTGCGTAACTCAATTAATGATTAACATTAATTACAAAATTCACTTAGTTTGAGTACAATAATTATATCGTGCCGTTTCAGGCCAGTATGTTATACCTTTAAGCAATGTTTTGTCTTTTGTTGTTGAGATATGGAACATCTGTATTGATTTCTGTATTAAATGATTGAAACACATTAAGTTTAACACGATAATGTCAATATATATTGTCCCTTACAACGATCAAACGCTTCAGGTAATTCATTTTTATACAATACCGTTTTAGCTTGATGATTTGATATCGAACTAACTAGAGCCAGTTTCCTCGTGACGCAGAATAAGTTTAAAGTTTATGCCACATAAATTGCAGAATATCTTTCACTCAATTGGTCTCACTATGCTTAACAAATAATATCAATACTTAAAATCGTATTGTATATCCATTTGTAAAATGTATTTTATTTGAAACTTACTAATTTTTATGTAACTTCACATCCTTTACTGTATGTATAAATTGTCAATGTGTATGGGCCGATGGCGTTATCATACAATAAATATATTAATGATACAATAAATATGCATTCGAAAGACAAGAACATAAAACGATTTTGTTTAACTATTCCGAGTGCTACTATAGTACTCAAAGTTTATCAAGAAAGATTTAAGAGCAAATCATTGTTAAACAGCAACTTGACAATGTTAATGATGACATAAAATAGGCTAAACGTTTTACAATTATATTGATAAAGAGATCACATTGTGCATCAAATTGAATGTGAATTTTAGGGCCTTTGGAAATGATTTTTATCATTTCACAGTTTATATTTTGTGCAATAATATAGCAATGGATAAGCCTTTATAGGTTAAAGTTGACGGACTAACTCCTGGGCCCTAACAAGGCATTTTATATTCCGCAAACCATTGCATAAAATTCAAGTGTCTAAAGCATACAAATGATTAAAAGAGTATATTTTATCTCGAAATTCCTTTCTAAGTAATAATGTTCTTAATAGTAATAATGTTTACCGAGCATTTTTACTCTGTGATATTATTTGGGTGTCTGTTTGGCATGTTTCCTATGTCTATATTGTCTGCTTTTTATGTACCAAAAGCATGTTTTGCCGACCTGCAAATTAATTTCAGTAAATCAGAATATACAAATCTGACAAATGAAACACTCGAACTGGTGTTTAAAGTTCATGCAATTTACAATCCTTTCCACGCAAAAATTACAAATTTCACCAACCTTTTCACACGAGCACAAACAACATAACATTTTATATAAACAAGCAAGATTGATTTTGATGACGAACATTGAATTGATGTTAATATAGATCAATATATTGGCATGGACTATCTAAGTGATATAAAGACAAGTTAGTTGATAATGATGGATGGTTTGTTTAAAGAGATGTTTGTAGACACTGCCATTCATGACTTCGGACACGTTTTAACTATCAAATGTCCTGGGGTGAAGTTTACTTTGACAATATTGACTTTGCTTTAGTAATGGAATATTTACAACACTCATTGGCAATCCTGTCAATCCAAGTTCATAGTATGACGAAAAGAAATATAAGAATGTCATTAAAGTTTTAACATTACGAAATATAATGATATCAAGAATAGCCAATTTATGCTGCATATTATAGTCACTTGATTGCAAGAATATTTTTTTTTTTTTTGGGGGGGGGTTACGCCGTAGCAACACAATGTATATGTCATATAACGGCGGTCAGTGAACCTACCCATTCCTCCTGGAAAGGCTAAATCTCTGGATTTAGCTGTTAACCAATTACTAAGTGCATACTTTCGTCGGGGACGAGAATATAATTATGTATATTGTATTAAATTTATTAAATAACTATGTGTTATGTGCCCTGTAAAATGCCAAATTCACTGCACAATACTACAAAACCTGTTACTTAAACCGAAAACAGGACCGAAATCTGTTATAGGGCCAATAACACTTATTGGCCCAGGTCCAATACCAAATTCCTGCGCTCTGATTACCAAATCACTTATTTAATAACATATGATATTTATAAATTATGTAAAAAGAATTATACTGATACTGAATAATTTTAGACAAGACAAAAGTCAAAAGCGCAGGTACATATCAGTCATATCAGTTTTATGTATTTTATCAAGTTCTACTGCTTTAAAACATACACCAACATAGGGGACTGGTCAATAATAACAATACCAAGGTAACGTTCAATAAAAGTTTGTCAAAAAACAAATGTTTTTAGCCTATGATAAAAGGAAATCAATAATAGCGAATAAATATCTTTACTTTAGTTTACGTCAATCGAACCGAAGACTGTTTAACAAAAAGTAGGTACGGTGATGTGATAATGACAAATTAACAACTTATTGGTGAACCGTAAATGAACTTATTTTGTTGAGCCTTGAATCATTGGTCATTTCTCTAAAAAGTAGTTTAAGATAACAACATTCCCTATAGACAAAACAACAATTAGCAAACTTCTGGAAAATGTGCGTAAGACATATTTTCTTTTGTTTAGAAAATCGACTAGTTGGTAACGATGTTTACATACATGTAGGTAGAATTTACAAGGCATGAAATTGCTATGAGAACCACACATGTGTGCAAACTACTTCAGAGATACGATGCTTCAACATGCTACAAATTTACGACAATGTAAATAAGCTTCAAGATTGCATGGACAGACCAGACGTTACAGGTTTATATTTGAGTCAAACTGATGAAGAGGTGATAAGAATTAATGTTGATAATGGTCAGTGTGATTATCACAATATCATTTGTTATTGTCAGATCAAATTTGTATGCTCCTAGTAGGATCAAGACAAAAACAAAATATCTTAGGGGGTCTCAAGTCCACAACAATAGTTTATACATTAAGTTAAACTTGAGATGGTGACTTGATACCTTAGGTTAGAGAAGTATGAAAAAGAAAACAAGTGTAGATATTGTGGTGAGCTGCTGCATTCAATGCCAGTAAACTTTGGACCAATGTTTTCTTTCTGTCACCTAACAAGACATAATATGTTTGTGCATTGATTTGCTAGACAATTTATATAGACAATTTGATCGTAATTATCATATACGGATATACATACACTTTTTACATTTTATATGTGAGCAACCAAACAATGTATTTGTCCATCTTTGTCCCTCGTTCAACTTGATACTACTTTATTTGAAATAAGTTTAAAGATAATTTTCAAAGGAAATTACTTTCTTATTCTGTTTTAATTATCAGTGTCAGTCTTAGAATACTAGAACATACTTCTCTCACGGTTATCGTGTCATCTATTGGTGCATCAGACAGACAGAGAGACGTTCTGTGTCTGTAAATGAGGATTGTGTCTCAATATTAACTAACTACTTGTAAATTAAAACGTATAAGAATAAACGGTTATCATCATACACTCCCAGAAATTTCATGGTTAATCATGAACTAATAGTATATTTCATTTTTATTCAACATAAAATAAGGAATATGCTTAATCACACTTCTATTAAATATAAGATACCATTAGCATAATTGCCTTTCGTTGTTAGGCAAACCTGATTATTAATTTTCAATAGCCATTTACTTTAGGTGTTGGTTTTTAGTAAACAACATTTCTAGATTTTTATTTCCAGATTCCAAAAGATGTTGGCAATAGATGAATCAATAAATGGTCTGAATTGTTGTTACATAAATTTGTATTTTGCCATTATTTCTACTTCAATGACACTACAATTATCAGCGTTACTATTATTAATTATTATCATGATATCTTAATAATTTAAAAAGTAGTTCAAAATAATAATAAGTTTTATATTTCCATAATACCTTCATTATTCTAAACATCAAGATAATTATTGATATGTAATTAAGTCATTTACAGTACTGCATTTGTACATTTGTAACCTATAAAAACAGGAATCGAAAGTCTTAAAAAAAGACCAAACTTACATACGTTGTGTATATGAAATGCATTAAACAGTGAATTCTAATAAGTATCATTTAACAAGACATCATTGCCTGTACAAATTATATCAAACTGTACATATTGTATTGGCAAAAATCTATTATGTTTGTGCTAAATAAAATTTTGAACTTGAACTTTTGCTTGTTGTTTTTGAATGCCAGAAAGATAAAAAGTTTACTATCAATTTAACGGTTGGTTTTCGTCTTTTAATTCTGAATTGACCACTCTCAAAAGCTTTGCACAGTTATTATCAAATATTATGTATTATTCTGTTTTGTGTTTTTTATGACTTTGTGCTATTGTCGATTTGATTTTTTGTTCAAAAGTTTTTCTAGAACTTAAAGTTTGGAGGTGACAAGAAAAGTTGGACGGTTTTATATTTATAAAATCATTGTCCCTGTCATGTCTATTCCTATATAACAGACATGCGCTCCCTGGCTTAAACTGGAAAAAGTTGAGAGCTGCACCCACATATTGGAGGTTATTGCACTTGATGACAATAATAAGCATGAAGTTAGGATATGATATTGCACCTTATGAACTATCTGAGCTTTAAAAGTGTAATTGACAATAGTTCTCATTGATTTAACAGCATGATTTATAAACATGTTATCTCCATGGTATAGTAAATTTACTTACACAAAATCAAACATTCGTTCGTTACTCTTCAAACAAAGCTCAGTCAAAGAACACCCACAGTACCTGGCTTAGTTTAAACAATTGTAAATCATTTGATGGAGAACTTACAATCATGGATTGTTATTTAGACTTAGACTGTAATAGGATTGCAGTTACTCAGACTGCCTTATATGCCAAAAGTCTTACTAACAACGACACAACTATATGTGACCTAAGTTACAAACATTTCAAGATCGATACAATTTGTATTGATCGTCAAAACGTCAAGCACATGTATACTGTGTTGTTGTTTTTCTGTCTATAACTGTTAACGGTAGGACTTTTTTTCGAAAAGTGTACTGTTTAGCTTCAACAAATATATGAGCAAAACCACCATAAAAAGATGAGAATGCATCTGAAGTATATCTTAAATACTTTGGCCGATGTTTTCATTGTCTTCAAAATATTTACATAGCTCCTATATGATGCCAGAAAATCCATTTGTATTCGGTATTTTAATTTTCTTTGTAACAACCTTTGTAGTTATTGTAATATATGAATTATACCTATATACATACTATATAATTTATTAGACAGAACATAAAATTCTAGATGTATGTTATAGTTTCTTTTTACAAAGGAGTCAGGAGAGATGACAAGACAGACAAACTATTTGTTGATAAATTACTCGACATATAAAAATACCCAGACAATATTCCCCGGCTACATTCAATAAAAAACAGACTTCCTAACAGCCAGTCTCTCAATATAATGACAGACAATACTTTTATACCTGAAACTTACATAACATTGATGTCTTGAATTATTAACCAATCGACACACCTCATTCATTTATAATTATATTGCGATATTAGACAAGGATAAAGTCATATAGTATTATGTCCGTATATTACTATAGACATTCGGCAACAACTATACGACGGTCTACAAATATAAAATAATTACATTTATGTCACATTTTTATTCTATACAGTCATTTACGATGTCTGTCAATATTCAATTTGTTAATGTGATGACATGATGGATTAGTTTTCGTATAATTACATATGTGTGCACTTTTATGACTGTATCGTATAACTTATTTTTAGTTAAATTTCTGCAGATGTACAACTTATTATAAAAAAGTAGCACCAATTATAACGTTACTATAAAAGCAAAACAGTTTACATAGCTTTTAAAATTAGCACATCTGATAAAAGCAAACTATTGCCAAATGTTTTGGTATGACTGCAGGTTCGACTTGATTATGGAAATTTAGATTTATAATTTTTGTTATACTTTGAAATACATTTATTATTTATCTATCAATCATTTAAGGGTGCATGACGTATGGACAGAATAAACTTAACATATATTTAAGTGTATCACTGATGATTTGACTAATGTATTTTATCTTTCACCAAACTTTGGTCACTTGAGTTTTCAGTATTTTATGCAATGAAGAACATTTCTTTTTTAATTGTTCTACTTTGTCGAACAATTATATATACCACTTTTGAGAAATCAGTATAGCTTAACTACAAAAACTACTTTTTGAGGTACATGAAGGAACTTAACTCTTCAAGCATATGTATTACAGAGAAAAGTTTAATAAACGATTATTGTAATAATCACATAAAATCAAACACTGAAATATACAACAGTGAAGATTCCCTGTGGTGAACCCCAATTTGAAAAGACGTGATGCATTGATCTCTCATCCTATACGAAGACGATAAAACATATATTGGCTAAGACGCTTCACTCATCGCACAAATCGGCTACACACAGGAAGTAGTGCGGCGTATGCATGAACATAAAAATGTTGTATGTTTTGTTCAGTTATCATGATTAAATTGTAAGAAAATGCTGGTTAATAACTACAGGAATACCAATCCATAGATACAAGGCCCTATTAAACCTCTATGAGTTTATATCATTAGCCGTATCCTAATTTCGTTTTTAAAGACCTGTATAAAGATTGACAGATGAAAACACGTTCTCATAGATGTTAAATGACCAGCATAAAAGTTCCATTTGAAATGAAAACTTTATTTTGGATAGAAATGTTATATTGCGAAGTCACAAAAACATACTGAATGTATTTAGTACTTATAAAAATTGTCGCGTGGTTTCGGGTATTAAGACATTTTTACCCATGATGCTAAAAGCGTATATCGTACGGCCCAGTTAGTTTGTGAGCATAATGCTGAACTCTAATTATTAGATATTATAAGATATTTGGGATTATTGGTCAAATAGTTCCGCGTAGTATTTTTCTCATAGCTCTGAAATAGTAATGAATTGAATTACAAAATTATGTTGCAAATTAAAAAAAATATCATTTCTTGATAAATACTCATTATATGTTTAATGCAAGACAAGTAAATATTAACACAAGTTATATATTTTACGCCGTGTGTGACACTATTGGATGTAAAAAGGTGGTTGTTCTGTTTCATTTTAGTAGTGTATGCAATTAACTTGTGTGCACATTCAATTTGTCTTTCCCTGGTTAATATACCTGTGCAATTACAGGAGTATGCATCTTAATTAATTTCTCAATTAGTTTTGCCTGATCATTTGGATATCTTTTTTGATAATCCAGTTAAACTGGATTTTCATGTATAGTTTGCTAGTACAAATGACACCATTTTGGTGATACATTTCATACAACGGAAGCTCTGCAGTCTATGTTTAAAAAAACGAAAATTTATTCTACATATTTTCTCACATTTTTAGCACATTAAGTGACCAAAGCACAATATGTTTTCTACGTCGAATAACTCCAGTGCCTTTGGTGCTTTGATTTCTAAATACTTTGAAGCAGGTCTGTAGATATTGTTTTAATGATTATTTATTTATATAAATATTGTACAAGTCATAAGGCACAAAAAACACCAAAGGCATGATTCATTTTCTAGTTATGAGTGGCAGCAAATCAGATGAAATGAAAAAACGACAAAAGAGATGGATGTAAAGACAGACCGTCTGATTGTTGATTAATTACTCAAAGTATAAAAATACCCAGACAGTAATTGCCAGACTTCATTCAATAAAAACATACTACCTAACAGCCAGTACCTTAATATAATGACAGACAATACTTATATACCTCAAGTTTACGTTACATTGATGTCTTGAATTATTAACCAATCGACACACCTCATTCATTCATAATTATATTATGCTATTAGACAAGGATAAAGTCCCACATACCGTATTATGTCCGTATATTACTATAGACATTCGGCAAAAACTATACGATGGTCTACAAATATAAGATAATTACATTTATATCACATGTTTATTCTATACAATAATTTACGATGTCTGTCAATACTCCATTTGTTAATGTGATGATATGATGGATTAGTTTTCGTACAAATACAAGTGTATGCACATTTTGTGACTTCATATAATATGTCTATATTTCTTGTATTATTTCCATAGACGTTCAGTTTATCATAACAAAAGCAATTGTAGTGTTATTACTAAATAGTTAATATAGAAGTTCAGTGGTATAACTATACGTGTTATATCTATAACTATACATGTTATATCTATATGTCTGTGATAGTTTCTACAGACGTTCGGTGCATTATACCAAAAGCAATAATATCTATAATAGCATTTAAATAATACATTTTTCCTTAGTTCGTCCATTTGCTCTCATATATTAAGAGGAGAGTCTCATACAAGATATTAGGAAAAGCACCAGAAACAAAACACAGACCTATCACAAAGCCAGAACATGGAGATATTTATAGTTTTTTAAAACTTTGATTATTAAAAGGACAACAAAGAAAAATAACGAAAATACGAACCTCAAGTGTTTCCGCCTGGGAACGGACAGAGGCAAAAAAGTTGCCGCTGGGTGTTTAAATTAGGTTTTAGGTTGCACCAATTCCACTTGTCCCAACAGGTTCATGTAAGTAAAAACATAATTATTTTCCTAATGAATTGACGTTTTTTGTCACCAATGTGTTTTAGAAATGTGTTATATATATTATTACATTTCATTGTCTGATACTTTTATTGTTTTAATAGTTATTTATCTTATTGAGCGTAAAATAAATGTCGTAACAAAAGTTAACTTCTTTCAGTATATTACCAATGATTTTGATAAATGTTTCTATATGTTTTGCCAATCTTTGGCAACTTGTGATGAGCATGAAAAAAGGCGATAAAAGAAAATTTAATGAGATGTTTTCTCAATGCTTTGATACAATTTTTTGTCTTCATGTGTGTTTATATCATTCATATTTATCATATCATTCAACATATACTAATTTGAATTACCAGGAAGATTTTCTATTCACAACGAAAATATAATAGATACAGTAATTGACTATATGTTGATAAATTAATGATGTAAAAAAAGAAATTCAGATAATATTCCCCGATTTCTTGCAAGAACAACTGAATACCTATCAATTTATCTTGGGCTTATGAGGGCTATATTGGAAAAAGCAAAGTAAAAGTTACTTTAAGTGTTTTTTTCTTTTCTATAGTTTGACTGAGTACGCAAGTCTACTGGTTGTGGGTTCGATTTCCAGGCGGGGCATTCTTTCGTGGAGCTTGGTCATGAAATTATATCTACGGCCATTCTCCCTCCCACCAATGAGTTTTAATTATGTAGGGAAGTTGTCAGTCACTGACGAAAGTATGCTTTTAGTAGTTGGTTAACCGCTATATTCACAGTTTTAGCCTTTCCAGAAGGAGAGAGTAGGTTGACTGACCGCCGTTATATGACCTATACAATGTGTTGCTACGGCGTTAAACCCAACAAAAATATATTTACTGGTGTAAAAACGACAAAAAGAAAAGTTTATTTACTTTTTGAATATCTCGTGGTTTTATACTCCGATTTAGAGTAGTGGGTTTTGAAGGCCGGCTTGTGGGCGAGTTATAGCGTAGCTACGAAACAGGCGAGTCATTTGATATCTTCTCCTCACTGAAGACATATTTTAACTTCATCTCCGATAATTAAAAAAACAATTAAAAGTCATAAGTAATTGATATCCACAAACATATTGTAACATACACTATTAGGGTCTTTGTCACCATCTGTCTTGAAGAAATTTAATTCCAATTAAATATAATGAGTACTTAATCTCTTTGTGATTCATACATTGTTACGTTTGTTAACTACAGCCGTAGCTTTTCGATGATATTTGAGACTGTCGTGTGTTATATCAAAGTCGATACTACTAAGGGTATGAACATTTAAAGAAACCTTTCAACTGGATGTTACTGGCAATATCTCATTTAATTTCAAAAGGCTGTCGTGACATTACCATACTTGTTTTTGGTCTAATGCTCTGTCAACACAAAGACAATCGGTACCATCATATGCGATACTTTACTATCTAAAGGAAATAAATATTTATCACAAAATATAGGACTAAAAACTATTATAACTCGGTTGCATTTATTGTTATCATCGGTTGCTTTCGGCGCGATATAACATTTCTGTGCTGATGCGCCGTTAAACCCAAACAAACAAACAAAACAAAGAAGTGGTGATTCATTACGGTCATTTTACGGCTGTCGTATCACTTGACCTGGCTTTTTAGGGTCGTTGGCTTTAGCCAATTCTTGCTTACCCTCCACAGGCCTTAAGGCTGGCAACTTCTCCACATACCTTATAAATTGATGGAGGAAAATTGACATTATTGTCAAACATTTTAGCAAGATTTAGCAACTAGGACTCTTTCAGGAGTCTAGATTCCATATTCTATGAGCAGCTTACTTTGCCACGGACCCAAATCCCGCTCTTTGCTCTTGCGCATCATATGCAATTGATTATTGTTTCCTAAATAATTGTTTAGAAAATTTCGTCGACTAATTGTTATTTCTAGAGATTCAAGGAAGACGAGTTAAGTGAAAATAACAAAACATTTGTAAGCAGTCAGTCTAATTAAATTAAGAATTTGAATAACTAACGCTTCTTTACTTTTCTGCTAGTGTTGGTCTGACGATGCTAGTTTACGAGTCTTATCAGTTGCGCCTTCATGTAAAGTAGTGACTTGAAATAATGATCCATATGGAGTCCAGTTAAAAGCAAACCTCAAAACATTTTAATGCTAAAACTTCTATTTCAAACTAATATCGTCATTAGCTATGCATTAAAATTTATCAAGCATGATCATACTTTAGATATTGAATTTCAGATGAAACAAAGGTATACACAAATACAGTCACACAAATGTTGCCTACAATGGAAATGTTATTGTCATTTAGTTCAATTTATCAAATTGTTTTTTGAAGGTTCTCGCTCCAAGAATTTGGTTATTTGTCTGATGTTTAAAATTTACCTGTTAACTTCTGTCAAGGTGGCAATACAAAGTGACTATGTTTTTCAATTTGCGCAAAAAAATGCAATTATCAGAATACTGCTATACTGCTTTCAGAATGTGTCTACACAATTGGGAGGGTTTTAGAAAAGTTGATATTGAAGTTATAAATCAGTGAGCGGGCAACTGTGTTCGCAGCAGAGTTTATCACTGGTTAAAATGTGAACCACTTGCTGTCCATTTTCAAAATATTATAATTGCAAAGGAATACATACCTGTTTTATAGACTTGTTATATTTTACTTTGTCTCATTTTGCATCAGACACAATGAATGGCAAACCTTTTCAATAATTGTGTAGTGCCAGTTAGTGCAAGTGACGTATGATTTCACTCATGAGTTCATGAAGGACATATACGCAAATATAAATCGTGACCCCCAATGAATGCGAACTGTTAATTCCTAACTTTTGTTTCTGTGTCTCCATGTTATATATTCTGAGATTTGTATACATTTTCAGACAATCACCCTTCACAGTTGGCTTTGCAAATCTTAACACAAACGTGTTAACTTCTGTTATTTGGACTTTACGCCAATTATAAGTATGCATTTATTTGTTTTTGTATCGTCTTCTTGATCCTATTGTTTGCAAGACACTTGTTCACCTTTCAACAAGTGAAATTTGATGACGAATGTCGAACATAGTAAGTATTGACATGCTTTGGCAGGGAAATGAACCCGGAATCTCGGCCAAAGCTATTCTTTACTTTTCTATTGTAGGCCTATAGTCCAACAGAATTAACCTGAGCTTGAACTACTTAATTATAATAATTGCACACTTCACTTACATTAAATCGTGAGTTTCCGTATGCGTGTAAACGGTTATACACGTGTTTATAACAACCGAAATGACTATAAATCAATTTATTAAAAGTGGCATGTTATTGTACTTCTAATTTTGGACACATTAGTTTTTTGGGAAACAAGTAAGTCAGCAATATTATGGCACAGTTTCAAAGTATTTATTCTTATGAAAACAACATTAATTGTTCAGTACGTGTATTTTGCCGAAAGCTTCCGATAAAGCGCGAATTACAAACGAAGACAAAAATAGACTGTAAATACTGAGTTTAATAAATTCTTGCATAAAGGTCAAGCTCAGGTTAATTCTGTTGGACTATACCTTAAGTTGAAACTCATTAAATAATAATAAGCAAAACAGATTTTGGATTAGTGTCAATGTGTTCTCTTTTAGTCGAACATGAAGCACGATGTTTGTAGATTTATAGTTTACAAAATAGAGACATAGGCTCCCATTTGTAAAAAACATGGCTGTATATATTTCATTTTTGTCATGATTTCTTGTAAATAAATCCCCCATAATGTGGATTAGTGAGAATATATGTCACGTTGGGATTTATGAGCAGATATGTCACACAAAAAACGTCATACATGTCTGCGTCCTACGCAAAAGTTGTCATCCAAGTACGTCATTGATATTTGGTATATTGGTAGAGTAAAATAATTTACTGACTTAATCAGCTTAGTATTTTTCAAATGGATTTACAGTGTTGTTTCTTTTCAAAACTTAGAAAATTTAGAAAATGTACGGCAGCCGCTTAGCTTATCGACATTTTACATTTATATTGGTTCGAATCCCACCCGAGGAGTTTATACTTTTCCTCGAAAATTTGACAATGATGTCAATTTTCCTTCATTAATAAGATAAATGAAGAAGTTTCCGGTCTTGTGGAAGGGTAGGTGAGTACTGATTATAAACAAGGGTATAGGAAAGCTAGGTTAGTTGCGCCGGACATCTTAAACTAACCTAAAACTTGTGTTGTCACGGCATTATATCCTATTTAAATAAATAAACATTTATATCAGTGTTTAAAAGGTATCGTAACTTGTTTACTCACGATTATCGTATGTTATGTACGTCCATAGGAACGGAAAACAACACCATGGCTTGGGATTCTCGTCGGCTTTCCAGAACGCGTCTCTGTTATTCAAACGGAACGTCAAAGAAGCTCTTCCGGGCACACATACGCTATCGATTTAATGGTTAGGTCTATATACCAGATTCGATCCAAATTTCGGTATCGCAACAATAACAAGAACTCGCTTACACTTCCATAAGGAGTTGATATCTTCTTTTGGCAAATCAACATAACTTAGAATAACATTTTTCGGCGCAGCTGTCTAAGCCAACTTTTGACCTATATTTTAACCAATACAATTTGCTCTACCATAGCTGTTTGTTCAATAAAATTCTTTTACGGTATAGAGAAATGGATAAAACACATGACACCAGGTGCGTAGCACGTACAGTAGCTGCTGACTATTTACTCTGTGTATAATGAGTGACTCACTATGCTAATTGATCATACATTCGTTGCGGTACGCCCCTTGCGGTATAACTAAACTGCGAATACATGTATGACTCAGCGCACGTTCGGAATGGGTTATCATTTTGTCATATGTGGGCCGCCATTGAGCAATTTTATCAAACTTTTATGTTTGCCCGAAAGTAACATATAAATCGTTTGGTCATTCTGAAAAGAAGTGATTTTTTATCGAAAATCATGGCATTGTTATTAAAGATGTTTTTAATTTTAGAATCAGACAGATTTTCATAATTGATAAATCAGCAAAATGGCAATATATTCGGACAAAAATTGTCAGTTTAGACTGAATTGCAATTTCGGACAAATTACATTTCACCTATAGTTAATACATGTACACCGTACATGACCAACATTTATACTTCCATTCATTGAAAATAAACCCAGCAGCAGATATTTCTTGTTATAACTAGCACTTGCTTATACTTTTGAAGTTCTATTTGTTAAATCAGCCACAGCAATACACTTTTGCTGATATCCGAGATGATTACGTCATTTCGGTTTGATTTATGATGTTCTGCATTAAAGCCCAAGTTTCAAAAGTAATACTGTCCATCGAGTG
Source organism: Mactra quadrangularis (assembly GCA_025267735.1). Taxonomy (NCBI): domain Eukaryota; kingdom Metazoa; phylum Mollusca; class Bivalvia; order Venerida; family Mactridae; genus Mactra; species Mactra quadrangularis. The sequence goes on along the minus strand of CM046294.1, from coordinate 35,901,472 downwards.
TTAATGAAAAAACCGGTTCGGTAGCGCAGTTGGTAGCTCGCCTGGATTTGGAATCTCATGTCCCGAAGGGGGGTACGGGTTTGAATCCAACCCGTGGAGGTTATACCATTCCATAAAAATTTGACAATAATGTCAATTTTCATCCATAAATAGGTATTTGAAGAGGTTTTCATCCTTGTGGAAGGGTAGGTGAGTACTGGTTATAGACAAGGGTCCAGGAAAGCTAGGTTAGGTGCGCTGGGTGCAGTTATATGACCTATACAATGTGTTGCTACGGCGTTAACCCCAACAAAATAAATAAGTTAAGGAAAAAGACATATACACGTATCTACATTATGTATTTCAAACTACTCTTATGAAAAAAACTTAATCAATGCAAATGTCGCTTAAATATGTATGTTGTTACTTATTGCATTTCAAAGTGAAGGTAGATCGAAACGGAAAGTAATATTTGATTTCAATGCTCAAAACGATAGTTTAAATAACAGTTCATTTAAGATTAAGTCTTTTGATAGAAAAAGGTTCCCCCAAATTATTGACCTATAATGATTTTAAGATTATATATAACCAACATAAAAAATATATACATAGTGTGCTATTATAAAAGCATTTTCCCTTTTTAAGATACATGTATTTGTCAAACTTAGAATTAAAAAGCAGAATGATTTTAAATGTTTCTTGCGTCTCGCACGTTATAGATAGTTCGAGAACTTTATAGTTGTATGGCAGATTACACGTCTGCTGTATCTATACTATTAAATTTGCGAGTTTCCTGTTTTGTGAAAGAAACTGCGCAGCTTTGAATAAACCTTTTGTTTGTCGCTGGAGCACCTTTATACCGGCATATCAAGTTGACAATTCTTTTTTGACAAAGCCTCTTGATATTTGCAAAAACTGCCAAAAATCAACAAAAAAGTGGGTTTTTTTGTGTCTAAAAATAGTTCTAGATAAAACTAAAAATAGACCAAACTCCCCGCAGCGGTTATTTCCCTTTATTAAATCAATAACCACTGTCACCACAAGTAAATTCGTTCCTCAGAGAGCCGAATATGCCTGTTTCGAGGAACAGTTTCGAGAACTGTCATTACCTAAAGCCCGTGCTTGCACTGGCTCCCATCTAGTATAAATATAAATCCTCGTTAAGTAGTTTTAATGATAAGTGTACTAGTACATTTGTGTCAGGATACTCTATAATGGTTTTAATTTAATTATTGAAACTTTATCTAAATTTTGAATGAAGACATAAAAGTTTTGAAATTGATATCAAAATTATGGTTTCATTTTTTATAGAAATATCGTTGCATTTTTAGAAAAAAAAATTAAACTCGTGCACATTTAAAAGAAACAGCAGTAATTCAATTTGATCGAGGGGTCGTGGGTTTGATTCCTGACCGGGGCCAAATTTCGTGGAGTTTGTTCAAGAAATAATTTCTACAGCAATTCTCTCAACTGGTTCTGATTCTAAATCATGTAGGGCAGTAATCAGTCACTGACTTGTGCCTAGTAGTTGGTCAGCAGCTAAATTAAGAGATTCAGCCTTTTCAGGAACAGTGAGTAAGTGAACTGACCGTCGTTATAAATGAATAAACTGGAAATGATTTTTAAGTTACTTTTGCAAGCGTCATTTGCATGATTTCTTCATCGTTTTTGCTTTTAATTTCATTTTTACCGAAACGTTTGGTGGGGTTTCTATATATATCAAATCCCAGAAACAAGATTTACATATTTTCCTAACCAAGTGTGGCTGTTATAAACCACGCCCCTCCTTGTCAATCATAATTGTAATGGTAGAACGTTTTACCATTGCAACAACAAGACAATCATAAAAACGTATTAAAATTGATACTACTGTATATAATATTCCATTGTCATCCTAGGCATCCCTTGTGGTGGATTAGTTCATTGTTCTGTTTATATAAATATGGTTTGTTCTACGTATGAACAATATGTGACTGTATCCTTGCATTAGTTATACATGTTTATTTATTCGCTTTAAACAGAGGTTATGCAAAGCCAATCTGATTAAAACCCGATCTAAAATTTTATCGCTCGCATACTCGCTAATTTAGATCTGGCCTTTTCCAAACGAAGGTCACGTTCAGGTGACCTTTTCTCATCATAATATTCATGACAAAATTGTTATGATACGTAACTAGTTTACATCGTCTACGTCACGCAATTTGAAATGAGCCACCCAATCGCAGACTGTGAATAATACCGCTGTTAAATTTGTATGCAAACCTTGGTCTAAAAATAGAAATTACAAAATCAAAATGTGATTAATAGTACTTTCGTCTAGATGAAAGCAACGCATTGATTGGTCTATACAAAGTTCATCTCGACGTGACCTTGCATTGACTAAGTAGAGATCCAGTACGACAACGCGAGTAGAACAGGATCTCTGTTTACGGAGATTGATGCAAAACCAAATACAGAAAAGATTTTATGTTGTGCAAATTTGATGCTTGCCAATAATTAAGTGGAAGCAAAAAGTACCTAAGGCCCGGAAAAACACTGAACTACTTTGCTACATAGTTAGTTGATATCTTTGCGTATGGCAGAGCGTAACCTAATCACTAGATCACCGCTCTAAATCTTTTAATTGGGTATTGTTTACATGTAAATTAACGTATAATTCTTTATAACAATGGTTAATTGATAAACTAATTAATTGAATAAATATTAAACGTTCAAAGATTATGATTTAAGCAAATATTGAGGCGGAACACAAACCGCAAGTGGGTGAAAAAAAATATTTTGTAGACATATCAATACATGTATATAATTGTTTCTTATCACTTTTATGGAAAGGGCTTTCATTAAGGATAAGACGCCCACGATACATTGTATATGCACCAGTTTTTGTAACCCACACTCCGTCTTGAACAGAAGGAGATCGCGTGGGTAAAGAATCGTGATTTTACATTTAAGCTTTCTGCACACTGCCAGATGGCTGACGGGGAATTCTGCTTGCCAAACTAGCGGAAACAATATCTGTGGTCACACCAAGATACATTCCCTTGTTTTTAAGCTGTGGTTATGTAACCCGATAAAGCCGCGGCCGTGACGTAGTGGTTAGCATGTCTGACTTCGAATCCGGAGATCGCGGGTTCGAGCCCGGTCGCGGTAGGTCATACCCTATACATGAGTTGTCGGCCTCGTGGTAGGGTAAGTTAGTACTGGTAATAGAAAAGTGTCCAGGAAACCTATAGTAGGAAGAGCTGACCGTCGTATATACAACCTAAATATGTGTTGAATACGACGTTAAAAAAAGAGAAATGTAACCCGATAAAAATCCACGGTCCGAACTGAGATTCGAACCCACGACCTCTCGAGTCGTAAGCGGACACTCTATCACGTCGCCATAAAAGCTAGCTTGAAGGCAAAGGAGTACAAGTGCCGTATTATACCTCTGCTTCAGTTATACCCACTTACGTCCCCTGTTTTGCCGTGGTTGGTATTGGTTTATACAAATATTCATTGAGTTCATCAGAAATTCAAAATCGTTTCATAAAATACGGGTTTGTTATGAACAAATATGGCACACGTTTTTAACAATTAATTTTGCCTTATGCATGTCTTGGCCAAATTCAACATTTCAAATGTTTAATAAAACTGTTTTAATAAAACTTGTAATTTATTGACACGTTTGTTTTAAAAGAACAAAATCTTAAGTTAAGATGTACGGATTGTGTCGGTTTTTATTGTTCCTTGTTCTAATCATTATATTAAGATATAATCTTTAATCATTAAGACAGCAAAGAAAAACAAATGAATTATGGTGTGTGCCTGAAATATCAGGTTTAAAAATACAATAATTCAAAAATAAACTATTTTGTTATCATTAAAAGCCATCAGGTCATTGCTGTTCAATAGCCTTAGTATTTAAAGAATTAAATTCTATAAAAAATATGTTTAAAAAAACAACAAAATGGTTGCCAGGTAATCGGGTAACCGGTCATATGACGTAGAACTACTTTCCATATGCTGACATGTAACTATTGTACACGAGTTCAAAGGTCAACATCTACACGACTCGTGATGTTTCCGATTATCGCCGACGTCGCCGAAATCGATGATTAGAAAATTTTTGAGCCTCGATTTTCGAAAACATCGTCGAGATAGCATGATTTTACAACAACAACAAAAGTGGGCTTAATAGTGACACTTTACTGTAAGGGACTTAAGTCAGTAATTTCCCTTTGCATATTTTTCCAATAGCTAGGTCCAATCGGTTGGATTACTCGGATTTTACCCATATTTATCAATTTTAATTTGAAACAATCAATTCTAAATACCTTTATTGTAAATTATTAAATTTGTTTGAAAATCGAGCAAAGTATGGTTTTGTTGAAGAGCTATTTAAATTTCATCACTCTTGTTAATATCTTCATCGACAAGAAAGATATTTAATGAAATAGTTTATTATCCTTATATAGGACTTCAACTATAAAGTCATAAAGTCTGAGGATTCCAACTGATAGAACCTACTTGCTAATTGGATTATTTCAAACTTAATCAAGGAAGAATAACTGACTAATACCCTCATTACATGTTAAAGATAGTTTTCTCTATTCAAGTCAATTTATGATAATTGCATTCATTTTACACATACAAATTTTGATAATTTAAATGACTTGGCATATTTAGCTTCCATTCACCACATAGTGCACGCACACAGCGCATATACACTTAATACATATGTTTAAAGAAAAGCAATTAAGGATGACATTTTCTTTGTCAGACACAAGTACCTCTCATCCCCTTGTGTACATGGTTTTCTAAAATTGTAATCTGTTAAAATCATAGTTGATCCCTAGGGCTCTATGTATACAGTCCCTTACGCCACTCATTGTAAAAAAAGGAACTTGTGAAAATATGATGAAAGCTTGCAAAATTTGATATTTCTTATTCGTTACAGCATGTTCATCATTTTGCATGGATTAAATTTATGACATAACTAGCAATTTTAAAAATATTTGACAAAACCTTAGATAGTGCTTATGAAAATAGAATAGTTTTAAATGTGTCCAGGAAAGTGTATGCTGGCATCACTTAAATAATCTAACGTGGTAAAAAGTTAAGAAATACAATGTACAAACAAAAAAAACTATTTCTAGAACTATTCAGCTGTCATAAAAAATACACTTTTTAGTTAGCGATTTTTTTTTATCTTTTATAAAATAATCAACTTCAGTCAAAATAATTTATTCTTTTCAATGCATAAATTTATATGGCAGCCCATTCTTACCGTTAAAAACAAAGACTAGAATTTTTGCGTAGATTTTAAGTGCAAAATTAATAATGGATGTCAAATGGCGCCGGATACCGGAGTCCGACTTTTATTCTTATCCCTCCATCAACTTACGTGGTTTTAGAATCGACCATACCTAGATCAAACGACTAATATGTTGATAGTCATTTAGAAAAAAACAACATAAGTGTTTTATGGTTGTTATTCTACAAGCCCTCGTGGTTTTACGTCTTCAATAAATGATACGCCAAGTACGATACATATCAAACGGTTATGCGGCAAAACATCAAAGTATTTTCTGACTCATAATTTACAGAAAAAAAGATTTATCTAGCATTGCGTTTCGTCATCAAATAAAGTGTTGCAAGTTTCCGTTTAATTTATCCATTTTTGTCGATTAGCGCGCCCACTATGGAATCTGAACGCCAGAGTTAGGTATAAAAGCCAATGTCAATCCGTACTCAATACGTTTTCCACGCAAGCGGCAGTATCGGACTACTTTTTTGTTGGACACATGCGCAAAACTTTCGAAAAGTGAATAAAGATACGATTCCGTCTCACAAAGTAACTCAACATTCAATAACTCGACTAGATATGTATTGAATAAAGACGCGGAATAATTTTTAAAGAAATTACTCGCTAATAGACACAAGAGTCACCGAAGAACATCAACAACTCGACGTAAAAGTTATAAATACCACGGCGTGGACAAAAGAAAGTTAGAATTGACAACAGAAATGGATCGCCTACATTCAGCAACTATTTTAAAAGGATGTCTTTTTGTTTTAGTAATTTTAGGACTTTTGAGTAAATTGACTACTGCATCTTCGCCGGACGGCCTACAGTCTGGTGAATGGATTCCCGAACAGGTTAGTTAAACATTTTCAATTATATTTATCTACGTGAAATAACTTGTTGTTTTTTTATGTTTGTTTTTAGTTATATTTATTTTATTTCTTATCTATTTACAGTGACTACATACAATATATATAATAAAAAATAATATAGCTGTATAATAGCCACTCTATTATTTTTGGGTCTTAAATATGTACGTTAACTACACTCAATATATTGGTTATATTGTTTCATATGTACAATAATTCACTCTTTGTTAGAAGAGAGAAAAAAGAAAAAGAATCTATGATTATATATATATTATTATGTTAAATCTATATTACTGATGTTTTTTTTTTGTTTGTTTTTTTTTTTTGGTTTTTTTGTTTCACTTAATTTCTTTAACCGGTTATTGCCTTTTAAGGACTTCATAAAAAAACTTATTTTTGTGAAGGGAGTTTTTAGTCTTGTTTCTCTTTGTTGTTGTTGTTGTTGTTGTTGTTGTTGTTGTTCGCAGATTATTGTTAAAATGGGATAGGTTTCTCCTTCTTAAAGGTTCTCATTCACAGATTTCAACTTAAATATCATTTTTTTCTAAAACTATCTATAGTGTATGGAAGCATTCTTTAACGAAGGAAAGTAGTGTTCTGATAATGGCAATTTTAGTGCAAATTAACATACAACTACAAATGATGGTGTTTCGCGTAGTAAATAAATTATTTATCCCGCACGTCACGATACATGTATAGATAATTTAATGCATTTTGTGTCTTTTATTGTATAGTCCTTGCAATCTATAGGTCAGTTTGTCTTAAAATATTAAGAATTATTTTTTTGACACAATTACAAACACTGAATGGTATTTTGAAAATATAAAAAAAATCTTAACTAAATCTGTGAACTAGTACTTTTAACGTAAGTTCCTAACTAATTTGCATGTATGTAACTCGTACTCGTAATATTTGGAGTTTAAATATATTTCTTACTGTCCTTTCTTCAATTTATTTTATACATCGGAAAACAATACAATAAGGTAAATGTTAAAGATTAGATCTACAAAAAATGAGGTAAACTTAGATATAAAGGTGATTTTAATAAATATATTACAATGTTTCATCATTGGGAACTAATAATTCGACGGTCTAACAGTTTTAGAAGCGTTATTTTTTAACTTAAAACGTTGGGAAATAAAATATCTAAAAATTGAATGGAGATGGAATAATCAAGATGTCCGTTAATATAGAAAAACTTTACTGTCCAGAACACTTCCAGCAATTCCACATTTTTTTCACTTTATAAGTTACCCAGTTACCAAACAAGTTAGGTACCTAGTTTAACTCTCAATTAGCTAGTTTGTCATTGTAATGGCTTTTTAGAGTCTTAATTTCCTACCTTTGCACGTTCATCGACTGTTCAATATTGCCTACACCGAGTCATCGGGCTACTGGTATCTATTTATCAATCTCCCTTGGGGTCTTTACCCCGCTTAGTACAGCTGCCAAATTTGCGAAACGGAATTTTTCTTCCTTTGAACTAACCAGATCATTGAATAATGATCTATAAACAACAAAACAACACTTTTGTATGGCACTTGGGCAAGTGGCTATACTATTAACATACATGTACATTCGTATGACAAACTATAGCGTAAGCTAACAATTCCTTGGCGATACATATTCAATAAGTGTATTTAGTATTCATACATATTAACTTACAATGATAAGATATATGATAAACCGTTCAAATAAAATATTAAATCTTACAGATGTTTTTAACAAAATTTGATACATATTGTTATAAAATAAAAAAGTTGTGACAGGTTAGTATAGCCGCCCAAAGCTGAATGTCCTTTCAATAACATCAAAACCGCACGATAACTGATGCGATGAAACACATTGTTTCATTGGTTGAAAATCTTCATAACAACTTTGAATTGACCAATCAACGATCTTAACATACCAAAGGAAATATTTTCAGCCTAATGCGCTTCGCTTAACCGGCAGAAAATACATTACCCTAGATGGAACCCATTAACATCTGGATGAAGTGAAGCAATCGCAGGTAAATTTCTTTTTCATGGATAAAGCAGTACCCTTTGTGAAGTTCGAACCTATGACCTTTCGATCCCTGACCACGACTCCTACTACTTGACTACTTCTCATTAAATATGGTTATCTGGTGGCCAAATATGCCACCATAGTATTCAAAATCATAATTCTCTCCTGCTAGTTTTCAAAGACATTTCCTTGTTAAGATCAGAAAAGTCATTTAACGACACAAATGAGCGTTCGGAGGAAAGATTAAGATGTTTAACATAGACGCTTGCATACGATTTGATTTTTAAAATGAAATTATAATTAAGCGCCTAGCTGACTTGGATGAGTCGACTACCATAATTCGGTAGACGTATGTCGTAAAATGAAGCGGACAACAAAAACGCTACAAACAATATGAAATTACATGGATTTGCATTATTTGTAAAATTTTCAACCAAATTATATTGTACTTAATGTGTTTTGGTAAACTTGATTGTATTAATTTCTGTATAATTTACGACGAATTTCGTTAATTTGGGAACAACGAAATACATCAAGTTATTATGTTCGCGTAGGAGTGTTAATTTCTCTATATAATTTCTGTATATTCAAAACAGTTTAATTAAGTAGATATTCATCAAATTTTGAAATATTAAGTTGGATTTTTAACTCTTTACTTTAAACTCGAATTAAGCGAATATCGAATTAACCGCCTTAATTATTTCCTTATATCGAATATATTTGAATCCACAAAATTATATATATATTACCCCATTTACGCAGAGTTTACATTTGAATTGCAAAACAATAAAATATTTCATCGATAGTACCTCTTTTAAGTTAGGGAAGAAAAATACACTATGTTTGTCTTTAAATTGTGTATTATAGTATCTAAATACACTCATGGCATTTTATGTACCGTACAATTTTCATTTTACAACGCACTATTATATAAAACGCACCATCTTATTAAACGCACTTAACACCGCGGCCTTCCATATCTTATAAAACGAAATACTTAGAATTGGTTCGACTTTAACACCGTTTCAGTGAAACAAATCCCAATTTCAGTTATCGTAGAAATATTTTTGAATAGTTAAAGGAGAAACTAATAGACCTATTTGAAAGGGTTTAATAAAAAAAACGTGTGGATTATGCCACATATTTTCAATAAGTATGATTTGCTAATGATCCAAAATAAAGAGACCACAGCGAAAGTATTATCCCCAAAATATGTCTAGTTATTTAAATTACACTGTTTATTGTTGCAAAATAAAGTATTGGTCGGTAGGAACTGAGTTACGTATTGAAATAACGTAAAATACGTTACTTGATTAAAATTCCTTGGTAGTAAATTATGCATTAATCGTTTGTCTCGATTTTGACCCTCCTTCTGAAAAATTCGATCAATTTATGTTTAACAGTACTGTTTTTGTCAATATTAATGTCATCAGATAGAGCTTTGCACCATATAAGAAGTGTTAACTTTTTATGAAAACTTAGAGCCGTTGGCTACAACTCAAGTGTCTAATGGCGTACGTACGGAATCGTATCAGGGCCTGCAGTTGATGAGATGTTCTGCGCTAAGTCAACTTATTTTTATTCACAATGATATGATGTTTTTGCACATCTCAATAAAATTTACTAACAATGATAAGAAGTTTTTAGGCATTGCAACTTAAATTTTCTCGATATGATTGATGCTTTTGTCTCTTCGACAAAAATCTATTCGCTATAATTAAAACATTCTACGTATTACGCATTAATCATTACGTCTTCATGAGATGTTTTTGGTCAAATCGAGACAAAACGCGTCGACATGACGTGAAACTTTCAGATAAGTGGAGGCACTGATATGTTTCCGTACGTACGTGATATCGTTAATAGTGAAATGTATCCGATAACACAAGGTTTCCTTCATTATAATTTCATTTCTCGGAAAATTTACATATTATTTTTTTAATTTTCAGCAAAGCTCTTTATTAAATTCGTTGTAAGTGCTGCGCTTGAAACAGTATATGGTATGGTTGAAATTTAAAATGTCTTTATTATAGATTTCGAAAATATTTCTCTGAATCAAGGGATCGACGCTATGAAACATGGGATTGGACAAAAATATCATGGTTGCGAAATGTTGATATAAACAAAGAAATAAGGCGTATAGAAGCCATTAAGGGTATGCCACGTGAAAATAAGTGTTCCCATGGAAATAATTAAGTTCGTAAGTCAAGAAAAAATTGCTAATTGTTTTTTTATAAAATAGTAAACAGGCTGTTGTTATTGTCGTTGCTAAGATGCATCTACGAGCGCGGGGTTACTACAGATACGGTGTCATAAGTCTGAAATATGGTGAGTGCGGTGTTGTAATGCAGAGGTATGGAGGGGGCGGTGTTGTAATGCAGTGGTACAGAGGGGCGGTGTTGTAATGCAGTGGTACAGAGGGGCGGTGTTGTAATGCAGTAGTACGGAGAGGCGGTGTTGTAATGCAGTAGTACGGAGAGGGCGGTGTTGTAATGCAGTAGTACGGAGAGGGCGGTGTTGTAATGCAGAGGTACGGAGGGGGCGGTGTTGTAATGCAGTGGTACGGATTGGGGCGGTGTTGTAATGCAGAGGTACGGAGGGGGCGGTGTTGTAATGCACGGGTACGGAGAGGCGGTGTTGTAATGCACAGGTACGGAGGGGGCGGTTTGCAATGTAGAAGTCCGGAGGGGGTGGTGTTGCAATGCACAGGTACGGAGGGGTGGTGTTGCAATGTAGAGGTCCGGAGAAGGCGGTGTTTGTAATGCAGGGTTACGTAGAGAACAATGTTGCAATGCAGGGGTTACACATGGGCGTTGTTGCGGTATATTGTCTATGAGTAGTCCTTTGGTGTAAATCTTAGGGTTGAGAGTTGGATTTCGTGTCGAGAAATATATATATTAATATATACATTGCATTTATATATTAATAATTATATATTCCACGCGATTTTGATTTTGAAACGAGCTGCTTGGTTCTAGCTTGCCATTTGCAGCAAAGATCTGCATTTCGACTTAGCTGACGTGTATAGTTAGAAACCAGTTTTAAATTTTCCGAATTTGTGAAATTTGTAAGACTTGAAAATGAAAACTTGTAACCAACGGACATTAGACAGACATACGTATATATCCCAAAGATAAAAATAGGATTTGTCAAAATGTGCCAACATGTGCCACATTTAAATCATTGGGTTTCCCACTAGCCCGTCATCTATTACAAATTAAACAAATTTTCAGACGAATACAGTATCCAATTATTTTATACAATTTAAAAATATAGCCATCATGTTCCAGCTGCGATCAGGCATTGGTATTTTATCGAAGTAGCAGCTGTATTCTGCCATTTTGATTTGATAAATGTACTTGTTTCGTGCCAGAAAACATGGAAGTGCATAATGCTACAAGTTTCAAAACATACTGCACCTATTTCACAATTGACAAAACATGCCAAAGGCATTTCAAAATGTCAAAAACCTTCCTTAACCTTGCATTCTAATGAAAAGAATATACATGTATTTTAACGTATAAGTTTAGGTTATTGCCCTTCATAGTCTTGTTTTCATGATGATTCACGTTCACCGACCTTACAGCTGTTATTCCCTGGTCATCGGCTACTGGTATCTATCTATCTATCAATCTCCATTTGAAGTCTGAAGTCGGAATTACATCGCCCCCCCACACACAAGTACCCATTTACACATGGGTGGAGTGAAGCAATCGGAGGCTAGTTTCTTGAACAAGGGATTTCGCAGTGCCCCTGGTGGGGTTCGAACCGGAGACTTGTCGACTCCCGAGCACGCAACCTACCACTGAACCACTGTTCCAACTTCTTGCCATTTGAAGCAAAAAAACCTTTTAAATAGAAAAACTGATTTTTTAGTTTGAAACCATCTCCAGATTATCCAAGCTTGTTAAAAATGATTACTTTTGGTCCTATATCTAAGAAGAAATCATTCTGGCGATTAAGTTCACAAATTGATCATGATATCAATATTAAGTACTTTGAGTTAAAAAACAATAACTGCTTATCGACAGAGTCGCTTTGTTCATTTATATAAAGTACGATGGCAGTATTAATTCACCATAGTAAAGAATGTTAACATAAAAATATGCTGCACGCAAAAATGTGTGGGTTTGGTCGTAAATTTGAAGTACGTGTCGCACATTCTCATTCCCAGAGGCTAACAAGATTCTCGATACTAGATCGAGAATCTTGATAACCTTGGGGTACGAGAATGATGACGCATGGGCTGTTCTTTATTTTAAATTAATTCTTCGCTCGATTTTAAGGACTTTTGAAATTGTTCTTGCCATTAAACGATTAATCATTCTGTCAAAGGATGCATCGTTAGAACAACTGGTAGAATGTACATGTACGTACGAGATAAATTATCACTAAAAATGTTATACTGAAATCCCTCCGCGCACTCATTAATTTTAAAAGTCAGTAACCCAGGTTCGTCACCAGGAGGCATTGTTCGTGCGTTGTTTGTACGAGACTGTACTTAAGTCTCAACTTTGAAATAGGTTTGTCAATTTCCCGATTATTTTCAGATAAAAATTACGAACTGAACTTACGCGACTGCACTACGGCTGTAACATGTCTACGATTAATATTTTCGAATAAAATAGAATAGCTTTTCTGGAAAATTACGTAGGCTGTGATAAAGTTTAGGAACCATAGCAGAAATAGGGACCAGTGTTTTAGTATAAGTATAAACGTTTTCATTCGGCACACCTCGACTATTCTCTGAATGAATATTGAACGAAATATTGTTCAGCGTTTTCATTGAATCGTGTATTTTAAATTCATGGACTAAAGTCTTGAGACATTATTCATCGCCAAAACGATTGTGGATTTATTTACTTCAACACCAGTTAAAGCATTTTGTTCGAGCAATAAATACTAAGGTAGTTCCATAAAATGGCGTGCATATATGCCCGAGGTTATTCAACCACGGGGGATTGCAAGTAAACCTTTTGTTCACTGTAATTTATTTATGTATGTTATATTTCTGACATGTACATGAATGTTCTTTGTTAATCTTCAAATATTGGAGGAAATAAAGTTTATATAGGTAAATGGTCGAGAAGTTTGGAATGTTTCCCTTTCGTGCGTTGGCATTTAATGGCGATGAGACAATATGTGAGGTTACACATATAAACACATTGGCAACCAATTATAAAAAATACGATAAAATATGTTAAAATAATTAAAGGAGTTGTTGCGGAAATCTTACCCTCTCCAGGTACAGTCTGTGAGTCAAGAATGACTGACTGTCGTGATTCGACTGAAAATTGAAATGGGACATAAGGCATTTATTTAATTGTTTTCCTTACGAACTTAAGACGAAGTTTGTTGTAGGGAATTCGGGTCCTATTTATTTGCTATTGTCTTAACATTACCCGCAGAGGAATTGCTGATACTACAGGGGTAGTTGCTGATATGAAACTGAATGTTTTTGGACGCTGTTTGTCATCTAGGAAAGGTTTTGCACCCAAAGCATACCTAAAACCTAATACCTAAGCCTGCTTACTAATAAACGCTAATATACGATTATTTGGCATTTTCATCCATTGTTAGCCATTTGCACTTGTATACCAAAGGTCAAAACTGTTATCGGTATTTTAGTGCATTTAAGTTTGTAGACGCCAGCTAAAAGAAAAAATGTCGTGTAATTGTTTTTATATGACATCATTTGTTTGACCAATTTCCTTATAAGGAACATTTTAGCTTTGGCAGCACGCAATCTGTCAAACATCAGTGATGGGTACGTGCCAGGTAAGGCATATATGTAATAAACATACAAACTTATATATTCTGACGAAAGGTTATTTGGTAACAATAAAGTTTTGTGGAACGAAGAAAAGTACTAAAAGGTTAATACTCACATATTACAACAAAGTGTGCAGTAAAGTTCAACTACATGTATTATGACCATAAAAGACGAAAATGTTTGTAGAGGAACGGTCTTAATATTGGGACGTTTTCTTCTTCTCAAAATTTCCATCGTCACAAGTCGCATGTTTTTGCAATAAGCAAGTTGATCCTAGTAGGAATACTTTACTGTATATACATGTGTTGCTGTTTGGATCAGCCTTCTTGTACAAAACATTACATGTTCAAAACTTTTTTTTTTGTAATTCTTTTTATTTTCATATAGTTTACAAGTAAAAAATACATGTATAATGATAGAATTTGATAATGAAAAACACAAGCATAATAGTACAATGATGTTATAATAATATATGCATGTTGATTTACTATGTTAACATTATCAAGAGTTATTAGAATTTCATAAAAGAAAACAACTTTTAATCCAGTAATATTATTGTAAATAAAAACATATTATAGATTAATGGAGAATGTTTAACAAAAAAAAATTCCGTAGGGAGAAAAAACATTATGCATGGAAAAGAGACAGTCAACTTAACGAGTTTTAGTTTCATATGTATGAGACTTGTCAAAATGATACAAAACATCTATAAATGAACACATAAAAGTACCTTCTCAGGTTTTGTATTAGTATATTTGATTATCAATATAATGAATATTTTAACACATCCAAAAACAAGCATAACTACTTTTCTAAGTGTTAAATTTCTTAATAGAGACTAGATAAAATTTGTATTTGGTTGGTTACTTAGGGTCAGCAGAATTGAAGCAAAAAAGGGAAAAAAAATAAAATAAAGTAAATTCTCTACAGAATAATTACAATATTTCATTTACCACTGGATGTTACCGTTTAAGATTGTGACTAACAAGGGAGATAAAAAAGGCATGAACTATACAAGAGTATTCTCCCTTGGATGATAAGTTAATAATGAGTATAACATAATCACTTACTGAAGGTAAAAAAAATACCAAAAAACAACAGTAAACATAAATAATTTTAATATAATAAGAACCATATAATAGTTACGATAATTTGATTTTACACCTGTCCAAAAGTAATATGCATATAACATTCAGACTGAGTTAATATTATAAATATAATCAATAGTTTTCTTCTTTTACATGTATAAAATTATCTTTACACCCATACATATTCATGTAACAATTCACATATTCACATACATAATCAAACGTTTCTTTCTTGGAGATCCAATCTACAATGAATAAAAAATCAAACATTAAGTCAGGTAAATACATGTATTTACAAATAAACAATATAAACTGCACACAAAGTTTGTAATTTTTTGTGAATTCAGAGAGAATAAAGAAATAGAAGAAATATAGAAGTATAGAAAGAGGGATGAAAAATAAAAAAAGGAAAAGCCATCCGGTGGATGGTTAGGATATAAACACATAGCTGTGGTAGGTGGAGGAACAAAGTGTTGGTGTATTGTTAGAAAATGCCCAGTTTATAATACATAACATCATAATCTTTGACAGCTGTTACTGCATTTGATATGTTGATACCAAAGTAATTAATGGAGACCACATCCTATCAAATGTATGAAGACTTGACGATATAACAGCATTGTATTGTTCGACTTTGTAGTATGAGACCAGCTGTCTCTGAAAATCTTGTAAATTAGGAATCATTGAATTCATTTTACATTTGAATATATGCTGCTTAGCTAGTATAAGGAATTTGTATAAAATATCTTGATGTCTGTCATTACCAAGCAAAATATCCTGTTTTGACCAATTAGTGCTAATGTTTGGACAGTTGTTTGCTATCCATAACTTAACGGCCTGCCAAAATGTCTTGACCACATCGCAGTCAAAAAATAAATGAGCTATAGATTCAATTGAAGAATTACAAAAAGTACAATTATCATCATTTTGTATGCCCATCTTTTTAAGTAAGGATTTTGTACCCAGAATTCTTTGGTTAATTCTATATTGAAACCATTGAAGTTTGCTTTCCTGTAAAACTTTAAAAGGCATTTTGTATGTTTGTTTCCAGTTAATATAGTTTACATTGAGGTCATATTTCCATTTCATTTCAGAATTTCTGGTCACCGGATGTAAATTTAAAACATCGTAAAATATGCGACACCCTTTTTTAGATTGTGAAGTCAATTTAATAAATAATGGTTGAATAGGGTTGTAACTATTACATGATAACTGATGTAATCTAGCATTATTGAGGAATTTCTTTATTGAATGAACAATATTGTTATACTGTAAAAAATTAGTTGCACAAGAATATCTATCTTTAAATTCATCATAAGAATAAAAATTTCCCATATTGTTAACAAAGTCATTTACTGTAGAAATGCCCTTTATAGTATAATTTTTGTCACAGTAGGATTTGCCCGCAATCTTAAAATTTGAATTGTGCCACACTGGCATTGATAAGAAATCATACCAAGATTTAACTAAAGCCTTTTCATTGAAATCAATATATGCTTTCCACACATCTTTCCAGAAATCATTATGACAATTAGTAATGGTTTTCTTTACATAGTCTGATCCGTACCGGCTAAAATGTTGAAGCCACGGACAGATAGATTCAACAAGATTAAAATATTTTGTATTGCAGTTAATTAACCGTCTAACCCAGGTAAGTTTCATAGACTGGTCAAAGAATGATACATCTATCATTCTAATTCCACCATAACAATAATCTTGAGTGATAAGTTTTCTCTTAATTTTATCAGGATTGTTGCTCCAGAGAAATTTAAAAAACATGTTTTGAATTCTTTTAACAATTTCATCAGGGGGAGATGGTAGACCCATCATTAAATTTATCAATTTAGGTAGAGCTAAAGATTTAATAACTGTATTTCTTCCTATTGGAGTTAATATTCTTTTCGACCAGGTTGATAATAGGCATTTAATTTCTTCTATTTTAGGGTTAAAATTAGTATTTATTATATTATTGAGATTTAATGTAAAAGTTACACCTAACAATTTGAAAGATTCATTTTCCCAGGTTAAACCTAGTTCTGGGCAAATCACATGATCAGTGTTCTTCATTGAACCTATCCATATAGCTTTTGTTTTATCTATATTAACATTAAGGCCGGAAATTTTGGCATAGAATTTTAAAACATTGATTGAATTATACAGAGACTTTTCAGAACCATCAAGTAATAAGGATGTGTCATCAGCATATTGAGAAATTAAGTATTCCTGATCATTAATTTTGATTCCTTTTATATCATTATTTTGTTTTATCAGTAAAGATAGGATTTCAGCACATAAAATAAAAAGATAAGGTGAAAGAGGATCTCCTTGTCTGCATCCACGGTGAAGATAGAACCAATCAGATAAATGGCCGTTTACTAAAACGCATGATTGAATATTCTTATAAAAAACATGTATCCATTTTTTTATGTCTGTACCAAAGTTAAAAAAGTCTAAGACTTTTGACATAAATTCCCAACAGATTGAATCAAATGCTGTAGCAAAATCAATGAGAAGAACCATTCCAGGATAATTAAACTTTTCAGTATAAGACATAACGTCATACATTAATCTAATGTTTTCACCTAGGAAACGTCCTGGAATAAACCCAGTTTGGTCTTCACTTATTACAGTATTGAGAACTGACTTTATTCTGTTTGCTATGGCTGCAGACGCTATTTTGTACGAAATATTTAGTAAAGATATAGGACGCCAATTCTTTAGATATTGTTTGTCTTTGTTGCCTTTGGGTATACAAGTTATTACGCCAAGTTTTTGAGAAACTGAAAGTTCACCATTATCAAAAGCTGAATTGATTGACCTAACAAGAAAATGACCAATTTTTGACCAGAAAACTTTATAGAAAGCAGCTGTGAAACCAGAATTCCCTGGGGCAGAATAATTAGACATATTTTTCAAGCTTAACAACATTTCTTTATATGATAATTTCCCTTCTAAAGAAGTTTTCATTGATTCATTAAGTTTTTTTACTGAGTTATTTGGGAAAAGTGTATCTAAATTAACATTTTCACAGTCTCTATTTGAATATAAATTTTTGTAATGAGTTTCAGTTTCTTTAAGAATTTCATTTTGATCAAGTAAAAGGTTACCAGACTTTGAGTATAAAGAGTTCATTATTTTTGAGGTGAAATTACGGTTTTCTAAATTGCAGAAATATTTTGTGGGTTTTTCCCCCTCCAGTATCCATTTTGCTCTTGATCTTACTAGATTTCCTTCCAATTTATTTTTTCTTAAATCAATTAATTCTTTTTTCTTTGATTCTAGCATAGATATATCAAAATTGTTTGAGTTTTGTAAATTTTCAATTTCATTTTCAAGGTTTTTTTCTGCCAAGTTTTGATTTTTCTTTTTACTTGATGAATATGCAATAGTTTTCCCTCTTACTTCCATTAAAAGGGTTTCAAAGAATAACTGATCTGAAATAGTAAGTTTTAACTCTGCATCAGGAATTAAGTTTAAAGGAAGATTAGTGTTCTGAACTTGAGAGCTATACTTGAGTTTTATTTCTTCAATCATTTGATTAATTTCAGACACATATTGACAATCTTTTAATAGTGAATTATTCATCTTCCAATATGAAAAACCTTTTTTAAATTTTATCAAGTCTAAAGATAATACAACAAGAGAATGATCTGTCCTGTAGCCAGGTAAAATATTTGTTTGTTCTACTTCTGTAAATAAATAGCTAGAAATTAAGAAGAAATCCAGGCGAGCCTTTTTTATCGGGTTATTTTTAAACCATGTATACCTTAATTTTTCAATATTTTGTTCCCTCCAACAGTCAATGAGGTCATTTTCTATTAACATTTGCATAACTATTTCTCTAGATCTGGGGTTATTTATGTTTTTATAGTTAAAACAGTCTTTTTGTGGGTCTAAAACTAAATTAAAGTCACCTCCGACTATACAATAATGATTAATGTTACTAATTTTTGATTTAATATTGATATAAAAATCAGGACTGTCCCTATTTGGTCCGTATATACAGAACAAACTAAATGGCTTTGAGTAAATTTCACAATGTATGATCAACAGATTTCCATCATTGTCATTTTCTTCAGAAAGAAAGTGAAAGTCAAAATTGTTCTTAATCAAAATACAAACCCCCCTTGATTGACTGCCAAAATTACTGAAAAAACATTTAAAGCCCCATTGACTTCTTATATAATTTGTTTCTTTATTTGTAAAGTGAGTATCCTGCAGGAAGTATATGTTAAAATTTTTCTCATGAAGGAAGCCGAATACGTCTTTGCGTTTTGATTTATCACCTAGGCCTTGGACATTCATGGAAGCAAACGTTATTTTTTCAGTCATTTACATGAAAAAAGAAAATTAAACCTTATACTTGATATCTTCATATCAACATACACTGTCACAGAATACCAATTTTTTCTCATATCCAACTATTTGTCCTTTATCGATAAGCCTGATAGGGTAGTGAGCGCTATATAGAAATAAGAAGGACGTTGGTACTTAATCTAATATAACTTGAATTTAAAGTTATTTATCATTCTATCCCATTCAGTTTCAAATAATTCAATTCAACATCTTTCTTGTGGTATATATTTTTTTAAAATTGAAAAATAAATAGTTGGGGGAATTTTGAGTTAAAAATGTTAACCCTATTTTATATGAATTTTAGTACAAAATGCATTTTTTTTACCTCAACATTTGCAATAGTTTGTCTAATTTCTTTTTTATTATTTAAAAATCATTTCTATCCCAATCGGATTCAATAACTACAATCTTTTCTTTAAAAAGTGGTATATGTTTCATAATTTTTTAAGAATATTTAGTAGGGGGAATTAGCGAATTAGTTTAGTAAGTATTGTTTTTTTCTTTCTTTCGGGAGATTCCGTTTCGCTATACGGAAACTGACGAAGATAGCCGAACGGCCGATAGCGTAAGACACTCTATCGCTACCGATCTTATCTGCGGTCAAATATATTATTTCTTATCTAGCATTATGATCAGAGCCACAAAATAAAGATATATTTATCAAAAGTAAACTTGATAGCTAACTGCATGCTTTACAAACATGCAATTATCAAAATATCACATACCTATTCTGATATGGGTTTGAAGTGTCCATGGCTTTAAAAAAGTAGAGTACTTATATAAGATCACACTATATGATTCATTTTTATGTCTAAAACTCGTGTTCGTTAGCGGTGTTAAAATGGGTGAATTTTCCTTGCAGTCAAAAATCTCGTACTTTAAATAAAGGGCTTTACAGATACAAGATATTTTTTCTCTAGTCTAAGACAGTGTGTCAATGTGACAAGAAGTATTTTATTCTATTTCAAGTTTACTTGTCACTATCGTACGGGAATGTATAATTCGTGATTTGTTTCATATTTTTACACAAGTTATACAGTAAAATAAGTATTTAAGTGGAATATACCTTATTTAATTTAATAAAATGATGCTGTTATAAATGGTTAATTGATCAAATGAATTACAAAAAATCAGACGACTTCTAGCTCATAAAACTTCTAAAAATAATTAATTTACACCTAGCTGAGAAAAGAATACTGATGACTGTACATGCATTTACTCGTCTTATTTGTCTACGCATACAGTTAAATGCTGTTTCAAATTATAAAATTTGTCTTGTCTTCACAATATTTATTTCTCCTTTTTCATTCTTAATTTCTTGTATGACTTAAAATGAATTGATGAAATTTATCACACTCTTTATTGGACCCCTGTTGGTGCGTATATCAACATCCAAGCGGGTGTCATTTTACACAAAGGCCCCTTTATAAACAGGGTCCTTGTTTTATGACAGGATACTACAATCATTATTACACCATCCAGGTCGTAAAACATATACAGGGTAGCGAGGATGATATAGATCTTTATTTCTTTAAACATTTATCTGTGAAAAGCTATCTGTCTTTTTTTGTCCGTGTTTGTTTTATGGAATTTTTAAGTAATGAAAAATAGCCAGTGGTTATATGAAAGCACCTATTCTATACATATATCTAGGTATTAATTGATGTTCCAGATAGTTGTCTTTATATGAAATTATATTGCACATTGTCTGTATTTTATGTTCAGCTATTGCGTTCATATTTGCCTTTCTGAGTTATAGCGACTATTAAGTGTACAATTAATATACACATTGATTGATGTTTTTAATTGTCATTGAAATAATTATTTTATATTTTATAATATTATAAGAATTAATGTGTACATTTACTTACACTGTTGCAAATGAAATAAAAACAAGATGCAATGAAAATTATATGTATGACACATATCTTATAAAGTGTAGTTTTTTTCATAAAAAGATATGTAAATAAAACTCCATGGAATTTATTTTTATTCTTACCGCTCACTGTCTCTAATTTATAAGCTTGCATGAAAGTATAACAAATCAAATGTTGGTACCAGACGTCATGCAGAGTCTATCACGTGATATATTGATGGGGGTTGATCAGTTTTATCAGTCTATGATCACAGCAGGGTGTCATATCGGAAATTTCCGAACAATACCGAGCGCAACAACGGAGGCTCTGTTTAATTATCGATTTTATCGAGTAGGCAAATCAGTAAGTTACGAAAGGACAAATAGTTGGATATGCAATTGGTTATGTATGATATTGTTCTCCACACACCACAGACTATCTGTACATAACAAAAAATAAACATGATACATTTTATATTACCATACACATATTTCCAATTTAGTTTTAATTTTCACAGAACTCAAAAACGGCTTTAAATCGCCAAAAATAATAGTTTTAACGGATCGAAGAATAACCACGTTGAACCACCTGTGGTGGCCTTGACCTTTTTACATGTTTTACATGTTTTACATGTTCAAAACTATGTACATCAGAGGAATCCTATCAACAAAGCAAGCCAGTTCGCAAGTTGGTCCATAAGCACCAAGCATTTACATTGTATATAAAATTTCTATGGTCTGTACGATAGCAAAACTTTTTACAGTCAACAATTCAGCAGTTCGGAGTCTCCAGTCAAACTCCTCACAGTGCTTACGCCAAGCTTTGCTACTTATAGATTTAATTAAGGGAAATAACCGCTGTGGGGTGTTTGGTCTCCAGTCTGACGTGGGCACAAGCTTCTTCCTCCCGATTCCCAAAATCTCTACCCAATGCTTGAACCCAAAACTTGGCATAGACGCTAAGATAGTGTACATTTTGAGGGGTAAAGGTACCACGAACTGAATTATGATTCCCACATAAGTTGTCGAGATTAATTATGGGCGGCTGCTTTCTTGCTAAAATATATTGTTTATATAATGTACAAATAGCGTATACATATAATAGCTTAGTACACTAGCATAAAACGTAATGCATCTAACATTAATACTAGTCATGAAATCCAAATCCGACTTAATATTACAAGCATTTTACCTGTAGCATGTTTTTTCTACCCATAAACTTAAGTTTCTACATTTTTACTAATGGCCAAGGGGACACATTCGACACACAGTGGCCCTTTTGTCGATTACGTAAATGCTTCATTAGATTTAATGGATATATAATTGTTTAATTAAACGCATTATAAATGTATATAGCCGCTCGGTTAGCTAAGTTCGTAGCACACAAGCCTACTGATCTAGGGGTCATTGTTCGATTCCCGGGCGGGGCATACTTTCGATAAGTTTGGTCATGAAATTAATTCTACGATCATTCTCCCTCCTACCAATGATTTTTAATCATGTAGAGCAGTTGTCAGTTACTGACGAAAGTATGCGCTTAGTAGTTGGTTAACAGCTATATCTAAAGATTTAGCCTTTCCAGGAGAAGTGAGTAGGTTGACTGATCGCCATTATATGACCTATACAATGTGTTGCTACGGCGTTAAACCAAACAAACAAACACACCAATTTTCGTTTGCTCATTTAAGTATAGAGTTTTAATCATAACATGATTATGTGGCCAAACTATTCTTGGCATTATCTTTCATTGTCTTTAATACGTTCCAATAAAACACAAATGAAAACTATATTTATACAAATAAGTAAGATAATGTTGTTGAAATAACGGATAATCTCGCTACCGGCGAGAAGTTTAATGGCGGGATGTCGCGGTGTTATTCAACAAAAAGTATTAATATTCCATCGCCGGAGCCTTGTACACTAAGATAAATAATAACAAAAATGTCATACGAGTCACACGTTGTGTATTTATTGTCTGATGATAGTTTATAATTCTGATGACACTGGAAACTTCTCAATTACTACAGCGATGTGTGTTTCCTCACTTCTGTGGAGTTATTTTTTAGCAGTACTGGTAAACGTACGTTGTCTGGCAGTTTTTGTTGTTAAAGGGACGATGGATGTGAAATGTTCAAGGCGGACTTATTAACGTCCGTGGAACACATGGTATATGTTGTTTAAAATAAATAGAAAAGTCTACCTACTTTTCTTATGATATATTAGTTTATTGTTTTTTCCGGTTTTCAATTATTTTTTATGATATAGCCCCCGGCGGTTGGTGTTCCATACGCATTTTTTCCATTGCCCACGTAAAGTATACGATCATACCGTAGACGGTTGATTAACTCTAGTCACAGACAGAGATATCGCATGTATAAATAAAAGTGCAAGATTCCGTTCGGTGCATTTCTTTACATTTGATCAGTTTAGAAGCAGTAGCCCAGTGGTGGAATGCGCGCTTAGGGATCGAGAGGTCTTAGGTTCGAATCCCACTAGAGGTAGTGCTACTTCCCTTGAGCAAATAATTTACCTGCGATTGCTTAACTCCACACAGGCGTAAATGGGTACCTGTAAGGGTCAAGCACTGCACTCTGTGCCGTATGTTAACAGTTGGTGTGTGATCCGATGAACAGGGAGTTAATGTCAAGAGTCGACTGAATAATGATACTAATAGTAGACTACAAAACCCCTTGCTTTAACTTGCTCTAGCTTTTAATCAGTAGGGAATACTTTCTATTCTCGAAGCAAGCTTAGTTATCCTTACTTCCGTCCCTTGACTGACTTGGATCCCCAGGCTGGTGTGTGTTACCTAATACAAATGTAGTTAGCACTTACACTACTATCTTTAATCAACTAGTATACACCTATGGTTACACGTTTTGTCAAATTTTGCGCTAATAGCAGCCCTGCGTTCAGTTACCGCGAACGTTCTGTAACGTTCTGTAACGTTCGCCAACAGTAATAATTGAACGGCCTGTTAGCAGAAAACGTTTAAGGCCAACAGCTAACGGTTTTAGTATATAGTACGCGAATATGAAACAACCTGAAACAAAATAGTTCCAGTACATTTTGCAAAATAGTAACTGCAATAGCGAATAGACTATATCCGAAATTCAAATATTTGGGTTTTCCCCTCCGGTACGAACAAACTTTCACTGTTTCAATGAAAACGTGTGTAAAAAAGAACAGTAGTATATAATCCATAGTTCGTGTTGTTTAGCAATAAAGTGTAGACAACTTTGTTTGTACCGCCTGTGCACGGACGGAAAACCCATAAATTTAATTTCTGGATTAGGTCTAACGAAGTCGGTGGTGTTACTCCCGTTGATTTAGATCAATACATGTACAAAAAAACAAGTAAACAAGTTCTCCTCTCCGAATTTTTCTAATAAAATAGAAGTAACGACTCTCTTGCCCGCCATCTTTAAACGTTCGCACTTCAACGGGTCGTTCAATTAACCGTTCATAACGATAACTGTGTTTGGCTAACGCTAACTGCTAACTGAACGCAGTCCTGGCATTATCTAAATTGTCTTGATTTCATTATGTGAGGGAGATAATTTAAATAAAAAAAGAAGAAAATAAAAATTCAGTTGCATCATTTTCAAACAAGATACGCATTGATTTAAATTTGAGTCATTTATTCTGCTCTAATTTAATTTTTTGTTATTGAGTTTTAATGACGTTTTATGACCAAGTTCTTGTAATGCAAACGATTATTAGTCAATTCATCACAAACGAATGTAACATTAGTTAAATGATAAATAAATCATTTGTTTAAGAGCTGTTTGAATTTGCCTTTTTATGAAATATCACACTGTGTACATACAAATATTTTATTATCAAGTCTCCGTAAAGGATCCCATATCTCATGTTGGAATTGACCCACGGTCCCTTGATTGTAGCCAGACTGCGCTGGGCCAGTTGGGCGGAATATTAGTTTGTTTTGTTATTTCGAGTAATCGTGAGGACAAAAAGACAGACTTGAGAGTGATCCACGTGCCTCTTTAAGGTAACGCGTGAGGTTTTACGGATTATTTTCTGTATACTGTTCAAACTAAATTGAGAGTAGATGTTTAGTTTTTTCTAGTTACCTCCCTTTGGTCTTTCTATAAATCAACTAAAAGGGAGATAACATAATCTTAATTTTTCGAGCTAAATTTGCACGTTCGGAACGCTTCTGATTCCTGTGCTTATCACGCGTTGCATTTTGGGACGGTATGACTAAAACACGCAATGGAGATTTGTTTGCGAAATTGACGAAATGATCTGATATTGGCGAAATGGAGATTTAATTGTTTAAATATGAATGCCCTACGACCAACTAACTACATCACTAAATTATATTCCTTTCCATCAATGGGCCGTGCCTATAATTATATTAGCCACAACAAAATAATTTGGCATCAAACACATCCATTTATCTTACTTTCATCATCGAGTTAAAAGAGGAAATTACTAAATTAAGACGAATATTAGAGGGTTAAACGTCCAATATTCATAAACTCGGGAGTACCGTGCCTTGATATAAATTAGCTTTCAGTTAATCATTGGAACGAACTCTGTTCAACCCGCCTTTTTTCTTGACTACAAAGACCTTGCACAAGAGATTCTTGATAGAAATTATGTTTATTCCCCTATAATTTATTGGTCCATAAAACACAATAAAGGAATAAGGGCTACTAATAACCAATAATACTCATTTTCTGAATAGTTCTATAAACAATACATTTCATATTAGATTACTGGCGACATTGTAAATCATGTTTCGCCTTTTGTATGGAAGTTTACTTGTTTATAAATTATTAATATATGATGAATCATTAATTGTTAGGCCTATAAACAACCGAGGATAGAAATACAGAGGGAATGGTCAATTTATCAGGAACTGGCCTTTCACTGCCGTTTAGTGCAAATATACAATAGTTTCCTCCAAGAGATTTTTGACAAATGAACTTTTGAGAAATTGAACCAAGCAATCTGTCAAATGAAACACTTTTTTGCCAGGATTGGTTTCAATGTCTAGGATAACTTTTCATTCCTTATACATTGTATATATTTTCAAGCGAACTTTGCTTATATGCCAATTGTTTGCATATGCCATCCCGACGAATTTCTGTTGATGTCTGTCCAAATACAGCATTTACTGTAAAAATAATTCAATAAACATGTCATTTTTGTGCTGTTGATTTTTAAATCAAACTTTTGGGGATGAAACATGTTAAGTTTGTAACATCGTGGTATAAAACAACTAAATTGTTCAGTATAATTCATCACTGTAGCGCCGCTAAACGTCACAATCGACGTATTCTCACACCCTAATGCCATAGTCTTAAAATATCGTGTCTTGTTGCGGACCCGTACGTGCAGACAGCCGTAGGCCGTGGGAAGCCTTGCGTATTAAGGTGACGGTACGCACATAGCACAATACAACACATCCGTATGGAGCCGTAGCTGGAAGAAGTGCAAGTTTAATCAATACTCGGCCAAGATTGTGTTCACGATTTGACTTTGAAACTGATACGAGTATCCATGGCTCATATCACGGACCCTGGTAAACACGTAACAATCCGTACGGGTACGCAAGAGTTCGTACTGGTCGTTGCGGAGCTTGATCGCACGGCGCCCGTACAGTGCCATCGTGGCTATTTTTATGTTTATGGGACTGTAGCATTAGGGTCCAAAGCATCCGCTCTACTGTCCACAACAATCATTTTAGGTCCATAGTATCCAGAGCGGTAATGCGACGTTCAGCACCGCCACAATAACCAAATATCATCCCGTTTTATGACAATTTGTTTTCAAATCGATGAAAAAAGAAAACTCATTCATTTGTCCCTGTTTTAAACAGATTCTTTCTCTTGTCAACTTGACAAGTTAAGTTAAAAATCTCACCTATATAATCAGTTATTCACCTCAATAAACTAATGTAAATTCTATGGCCTGTTAGTGAAACATTCACTGGGTTCCCATGAGATTTGAGATTTCAACTATTGAAACATTAGTTGTGAGAAATGCCCACTTCTGTGTTTCTGAAACACGGTTTAGAACTATAACATAGTTGCCTAAGTACTTATTTAAGTACACTGACATTAAATAAAACATTTCATCAATGAAATTGTTACTTAATCGTCAACAATCAATAGACAGATCTAGTTTTTAACTCTGTAAACAAACGTCCTTAATGGCGCTTGACCCATCATTCATGGTAATTTTAAACAAATGCTCTGACTCGAAACACTTAAATATCCATTTTAAAGAGTGCCCTTATGTAAACCTTAGTCAAAGTCATTTCTTAAACTGTCTACAGTCTAATCCATTATGTCTTGTAAATAGTCCGCAATAAGTAATAAATGTTTTATATTTCCCTACTTCATATGTATGTTTGATAAATTAATTTTCTGCAATAATTATTCTATTTTTACTCGTAATATTGCATTAAAGTTACGTTTGACCTCCCGTTGTTGTTTTGTCATTTCAAGCACAAACATGCTATAAGAAGCCAAATGCTTCTTAGATATTCTGTTCAGTAATATATTACCTTCAGTAATGCAGGCACGTAGGAAGCTTTCTAGATGGGGGGCTTATTTATTCAGATTTATTTCACGGAAGAGAAAACAGTACTTAGTTATCATATAAGTCTAGCTTTGTCCTACAAAAACCCTTTTCTTTTGCTTGAGACTGACTAAGACCATTGGTTATCTTACACAGTTATAGTTAAATATAGCTTGTAATTTTGATTATGCTGAAAAAGTACGAATGTATCAATCAATGGAGAGTGACAGATTAAATACAGATCCCCAATCACTATAACTGATGAAAATATACCCCCCCCTGTTCCTACGGGCCTGTAATGTAAAAATGTAATGCTGAGAATGTCGCCAAGTAAGTATTATTTTTGGACATCAAGTCCAATGGTCCTGTCCCTCGTTTCACAAACAAACTTAAGTACGAACTCACTAACAGACTCAAGTGGACTTATCATTGCAACTGCGATGGCTGTTATCACATGATCATTATAATGAACCTATACAAAATGTATCAACATGAAATATCATGAGTTTTTTTAGACTTTCGGCGATTTCGACGAAAGGTTTAAGTTATACCACAAATCGAAAACTATCGACAAAAATGCCTGACCAGATTAACCTGTGGAGTGATACATGTGTCTCTGATTTACTACGCAGTCACTTTCTATGCGATAAAAGTAGTTCCGTCATCTGACTCAGCGACAAGTATTGTACCATATTTATCGTATTTAACTACACTAATGAACCTACAGAATGTGTATGTAAAGTGTACAGGGGAAAACTGTACTTCAAGATCTTCTATGGCAAGAAGAGGAAAATAAAATCTTTATAGTATTTTCTAGTAATACAGGATAGTGTTAACACTTCGCTGGCATTTATACCTCGCTCGATTCGTACTTGAATCTAATGTATAAGGGGTAATCATTAGTATGAATTTTTTAGGTTTCAATGTGCACGAAAGTCTGCAAGTTTCTGTATTTCAATACTTTAATTTGTTAACCTTAAGCCACAAACTCAGATTTTACTTGAGATTAAACTTGTGTGAATTGTATTTTCTACTTTGGAAGGTGAGCAAGACTTACAAGGCAAGAAACATTTACCTTAAGACAGGATCATGGAATACATTGAATATCATAAAATTTTATCAAACGGCGTAAACTCAAATAAACAAGAACGACGCTTCATGTCAGAAAGACCTTATAGACTCTGTGATCGGTTTTTTAAATTGAAGAAAGCATTTCTACACCAAAAGCAGAAGTTTTTGTCCTACTTTGCTTAAAATGCCACTAAACTCAATTTCAAACCTTCAAATGACGATTAGAGGATTTTTATTTGATACACTGTCACATTTTCGGATAAATCTTATTCGGATATTAACGCACGTAATTGTTCAAGTTTCGTCAAAAAGATGTAATATTCTGATTTATAAAAGCGAGTAAAAAAAACGAAACAGACAAAATACTAAAGCTTTAATGATTAACTCTGTTATACGGCTTGCCATATCTAGGAAATTGTGTTTTATTTCTATTTGAACAAGTGGCGCCCTCTAGGATTAAATCCTGAAAACAAAACTCTTCAAAATCGCGCGTTTTTTCTGTCCAATTTGCATGTTTGATAAAGTGTCATCATTTTGCTCTGAACATGATTTGTCAATCTATTATCAACAAGATTGTTCACTTTTTTAAATATTTTGTCAAGAATTCTTGATGGGAAACCAATTCGCGAGACGATAACCTTCGATTAGCGACGTAAAAATACCCTAAAGGAATTTTGACCTTAATAATACTAATTTTGAATTCGCGAGAAAATGCGAGGCTTTAAAGACAAGTAGCGTTCAAGAGCCCCTTTGATTGATAAAGTTGAAATTTCCAGTTAAAGTGTCAAACTCATCTAAGACGCCTTCTCGTTTGCCACTTAGCGGTTTTAATAGAATTCTGAATCGAAATGCTTGTTGACCGCCATTGTTTTTTTGGTCTTCTGTGCTCGTTTTTTCTGAAGAAGATAATGGCTAACCGAGTTGTAATTTTCCAGAAAAAAAGTCTGATTATGCTATAAACCCGATGGCTGTTTGGTTTGACTGACGGTATGATAACACAGGATGACATTGTTGTTTTGTAATTTAGAATCGTTTTACATGAATTACCAAATATTGTATTAATGAAATTATATGTTCGAGAGTTGTTGTCAAGGGCAGGTGGTTCTTAAACAGTTCTGTTCTGCTCTTTAAACATTTAAAGGCAGTTTTAATAGTATTGGGTCACGTGTTATCATTTAATTTACCCAACATTGTTAAGGAACAGTCCTACTTTAAAAAATTTCGCGGGCTAAGCCCCATCTACTGAATTTAGTGTCCCGAATGGGGTACGGGTTCGAATCCCATCCGGGGAGGTTATACCCTTCCATGAAAATTTGACAATTATGTCAATTTTCCTCAATTAATATGGTATATGGAGAATTCTCCGGCCTTATGGAAGGGTAGGTGAGTACTGATTATAGACAAGGGTCGAGGAAAGCTAGGTTAGGTGCGCTGGACGCCGTAAAATGACAAAAAATGTGTTGACATGGCGTTAAAACCCAATTAGAATAAAAGAAATAAACATTCTGTATACTACACCAAAGTCTTTGTCTATTAGAAGGAAATCATATATAAGTGAAGCTAGATTTATTTTCTTATTCGTAGTTGATATTCTTTGGTGAAGAAACGCCACTGGATAGAGTATACTTGAACCATGGACAGTATACTTGTTTGTTTGTTTGTTGGGTTCAACGCCGTGGCAACACATTGTATAGGTCATATAACGGCGGTCAATCAACCTACTCACTCCTCCTGGAAAAGCTAAATCTCTGGATTTAGCTGATAACCAACTAGTAAGCGCATACTTTCTTTAGTGACTGACAACTGCTCTACATAATTAAAATTTATTGGTAGGAGGGAAAATGACCGTAGAAATAATTTTCATGACCAAGCTCCACGAAAGTATGCCCCGCCCGGGAATCGAACCCACGATTCCTCGATCAGTAGACTTGCGTGCTACCAACTGAGCTAGTCGGACGGCTGTATTGACAGTATACATATATATGTTTGCACTGACTAGTAAAGTGTGTCTTTGGCTGTAAAGGACAAACTGTGTTCTCATTATTTGAACTTTATCTTGATTAACTTGGTAGCACTGAAAGTGCCATAGCTGTCGAATTTTATTGCGAAAACAATTTACAAACAAGTATTTAATTTGTAACCTTTCAAACTCAGTGATATAAAAACACAATCAAAATTCAATGTATAACACATCTTTAATTGCGAAAAGATTGTATATTATTGTTTTGCTCCGACATTGCACTTTTTAATGCTCTTTTGATAATAGAGCGCGTCAAGGCATTTAGAGCAATTAAAGTGGTATTTGTTCTCTAACAATTAAATAATTGATAAGTATTAAACATTCTGGTAACAAACGTTACGATAAAAAATACCATAGAGTGACATTCAAATGATGGTAATGCGTACTCACCTAATACGTGCCTCGCGATTTGATATTTTTCGCTTGGCATTTACTCAACTCTGTAAACACGTTTTATTGGAAATCACTAGAATGTTACCTTGACTATAAATTGTCAATTTTCTAGACCCTGTAACTTACGTTACAATCAAACTGTCGTTGGTTTACGAGACCAGAATCTCAATAAAGGGGAATTTCATGTTAGCGCTAATAAGGATTCTTGACTTAAAGAAGGCCATCTTAAACCTAGCTTGCTCTAACATTATATTTTATTTATTACATCCAAATACATATAAACAGTGATTTATTCTCCGTTACTAACTGGATCAACGTCGATCTAGGTTTTCTTATTACAGTCAGTTATACATACAAAGTAATACCAAAGTTTTCATGTACAAAAACTCAGATGTTCATACAGTTAAATCTCGATTATCCGAATTCGTTTATTTGTAGGCCGAAAATATACGGATGAGTCATTATTTCGGATAATGCATTTTTCGGATATTTTCGAAGAAGGATCCTAAATTCCTCAATATTATTCGATATAATCAAGAAGTATGGATGTTAATACGTTTTGTAGTATGTAGGAGCAGTAGTCCAGTGGTAGGACGCCCGCTTAGGGATCGAGATTTCCCGGATTGGGATCCCACTAGGGTCTCTGTAAATTTCCTTGAGAAAAAAAATTACCTACGATTGCTTCACTCCACCAAGGTGTAAATGGGTACCTGCGAGTGTGGTATAAATCCGTGGCACCAATTTGTCGGCTGCACTGAGCGGGATAAAGACTCCCCAGGGACATTGTTAGATAGACACCAGTGGAAAAAATGTCGAAACGTGGTTTAATTCATCTTCAAGAATATTTTCCAATGTACATTGGTTGAAACATGTAACAAATAACCGAGGTTTGTGGGTAATTATAAAAGCCTATTTATGAACACTCTAAGCGCAGAATGTCTCGGAATCATTCAAGAGGTCACATAGTTCAAATATGACAATAATAATATCGCCGGATGGTATGTAGTTCTTTGGTTATTGGGTTACTTTGATTTAAGATACTTTTCCAGATGTTTAGTGTATATAATTGGAAAATAATATATATGCTCTTTTATGGCTTACTGTGTGTGTATTGTACATCAATGGGAAGTTTGTACGTATGTCTTGTTATTTCGTTTATTACAAACGCAATGAAATATCACATTTTAGTAAAGTTAGAACGGAATTCGTGACGTAGTTACAAGCAGCAAAACATTATAATTAGTGACGTAATTAACAAGTTGAATAACCCAAGATAAGTGACGTAGTTCACAAGTTGTATAACCCAAAATAAAGGACATGGTTCACAAGTACGAAAGCCCAGAATTAGTAGTTTACAAGATACAAAAAACAGAATTAATGACGAAGTTCACAAATTGTAAACCTGAGTGACGTAGTCCAAAACTCTAAAATACTCGATAGACGAACATGATATTTAGCATGTTTGGCGACATTTCCCTGCAGTACATGATATTTAACTCAGCTTCTTGTTTTTTGCTTTAATATTTCGTCTGTTAATGTCGATTACATTTGTAATTGTCAGAGTAGCAGAACTTCTTAATAGGTTTTTTTCTGGTATCGAATTAACGAGGAATTATGAGAATTTCTGTAGAGCTAGGATTAATTCGAATATTTAGAACGTTTTGAATCCATTTTAATCATACAAATTGATTCACAGTCAAGAGTTATTCTCGCTTAACAATGATAAATAGATGTTGAACCTTAATTGTAATGACCGTTAATGAATGTTAAAATCAAGGATTCTGTATTCGTTTGTTTTGGTAATTGACGCAAAGTACTATTTACACTAATTCTGAACTTTATGTGTTGCTATTTAAAATATCACTGTCTCTTAGTTGATAATACTTAGAAGATTAAAAATAAGACCTTTAGCAGCATAATCCATGCGTTATATAAAGTAAAAGACTATCTGAAGTTTTAAAAGTACAAATTATTCGACCTGATTCTGCCTTTTTATTGTAAATGTATTTAAGATAACTACATGTAGTTTAAGTGTGAATTGAAGTCTATATACTAATTACTTTTTGGCTGATTTTAACTGATAAGGGAAATTAATTTCAAACAGGTGATTTTCATACTACACATATTCATCTGAAAGGAAATAAAGCAAATTTAGTAAATTTCTTGCCCAAAGAAATAAGCAATGACTAAAGTGCAATTCGAATCACAAACATCTCGATCCCAACACTTTTCCTTTCACTCGACCGTACCACTTTCAACATATGAATGTCCGATAGACAAAGCAGATTCGAAAACAATCCAATCTCGTTCTGAGACCAGCCTCGTTTTAAAATCACGTCCGCCATTTTTAAATAATTAACTTTTGAGAGCTGACTTGAAATACAACGATTGAAATTTAATTTGCGGGTAGGGTTGAGTTTAAAAACAAGTGATTCTGTCCATGGGTGGTTATTATCGTCAACCATAGATGGTGCTTACATCAAAATCTCTCAGAAAAAAACATGTTTGACTTATAATACAATAATAAAGAACATTACAGGATTGTAGACATAAATAGGATTTATATATCAGTTAAGTTTGGTATATGGTATTGCATGGTATGGCATAGGTTAATGTGGTAGACAACCATTCATACTGTCTACTCTCAAGGGATATGATTTTGTTAGTCGTTCTTAGTGCGCTTAGTATTGTTGAATAAAAATATTGATATAACTTTCCTAACACTAAATGAACTGATGGATTTAGTCATTCATTCAATAATATTACATAATGTATCCTATTTTGTGAAAGAAACGAAGCAACGTTAACTTAGCCATAGGATTGTCATATGCCTGTCTTTTGTTTGCTTATTCTACGAAAGCCTTTGTTTTAAAGACATTAAAGCCTTTAAAGATTTTAAAGCCTAGATTGCGGTTGGCTTTTTTGTAAAATGGGTTTTGAATCTCTCCGTCTGTGTTCGATTCTCGCTAATAAGAGCTCGCACCATTACATAAAACTAGTCATTGAAAATGATTTTTGTCCATATACAGAGGAAATCGAATTCCGGATACCGTCGACGATTGTGAACGAAAAGGGTTAAGTTTGCGCATTAAAAAGGGTTTTGGGGCCAGTTATGAGTGTTGGTGTCGGAAACATAAATTTCTGTTGTAATGAATACAAATAACTTACAAAAAGTTTTGTTTCCATAGAATGTGTGGATATAACGAGATTGTCGTTGTAACGGGTATCGTTGAATCGCGATCTGACTGTATTGAAATAAATCGACTTCTGTGTAAACTTGAATGAAGTGTTAAGTAAAGCTGGTTTCTTTAGTTAGCTGTCGTTTATGACCGAAGAAATAAGAAAATATCATGTTTTGAAAATCATAATTAATTAATCTACGTTGCGCTCATTTTGGTCTTTTTCAGTTCGCTCTTGTCTGGTTCTTGCTTTCGATCTAATTTGTAACAGAGAATAACTATTTCCACTTGACGACATATGGTTTAAACTCCTATAACATCCTTGATAGGTCCGAAGGTAGCAGCATTAGTTCAAAACTTGTGTCGAACAACAGCCACGATGCTAATATAAAACAACCTATAGTTCGTACAAAAAATACTGATTATGTTAACAAAACAATGAACTAATCCACGACAGGGGGTGCTCAGGATGACAAAAAATATTTTAATTTAATATGTTTATGAGTGTCTTGTTGGTGTAATGGTAAAGCGGTCTACAACTACAAGCATGATTGACCAAGGGATGGTGGTTTATCCGCCATGCTAATTTTGATATCTAGTTTGATGATGCATCGCTATGTACTTAACTGGTGTAACAAAAATCAAATTCTTAGTTGTCACGCATGCTCGTGAAATTATTCTGAATAAGTCAGTATATTTGATTTTACTTATTAACTAATCTTCAATTATTATATCTTCTTTTATTGTATATTTGTTGTAAATGTGTTTAATCACTCAAGATAGAAATGGTGATGATGATGTTTTGATCACGTTACTGATGGCAAGCTACTATTGCTACTGCTGTTGCTGCTATTGACCAAGTTAATATCAATTAGAATTGGTAAATTGTATGAATTGTGTGATACATACGGTCAGCCATTTATCGCTAATTTGCACAAACGTATATGTCACACGATGTATGTGTGATAAATTCGACCGAATATGTCACACGCGTGTGACATTTTCGTTCTGTGACATATACGGTCTAACAGGGCTGATTGGTCGGTCACTATTAGATAAGAAGGCTCTAAATGGTGTGTACCATTTCTTATATAGTGGCTTCAATGTGAAAACAGGCTCTTCTCTCGCCACCCAAAATACTTACTTCTACTGTCTTTTTCTTTTTTAACGTCGTATTCAACACATATTTAGCTGATATATATACGTCGGCCAGCTCTTCCTTCTATAGGTTTCCTGAACACTTTTCTATCACCAGTACTAACTTACACTTCCACGAGGCCGACAACTCGTGTATAGGGTATGACCTACCACGACCGAACTCGAACCCGCGATCTCCGGATTCGAAGTCAGATATGCTAACCACTACGCCACGGCAGCGGCTTACCAAAAATACTAAAACACCAAAATGTCTGACGTTTCGTTCCACACTATTGATTGTGACCTTATCATAATCATTACTTTACTGCCATGACTTGATAACATGCAACGAAAGGAAATTAACTTTTTTACATCAATAGAATCTTAGCATTACAAATTAGACTGGTTGACGATTTCTCAAGAAATAATGGTAACTTTTATAGTATTGCAGAGGACAACAATTCTGCCTAAATTACAATATTGAATTATTAAAGCGTCTATTAGGCTCATTACATAATTTGCAGAACTGATAAAAATGCACAAGGTTTTAGAGTAAGATTTTTGTTCGTCGTGGTATTTAAGTCGATTATCGGCGGTTTTTCGATTATTCGACAACTGAACCACCTTACCTGCTCTCATGGCAATTTTGAACCAATGTTTCCTGAATACATCAAGGATGCTGACAACTTTGTTGTAAAACGAAGATATTTGCGTCACTGTGCCTTTATTCATTTTACCCGGAAGTCGTTTAAACTCTTACCAGAAGCCGACATCTTCTCCCTAAACTCTAGAAAATAGGCATTGTTGTCAAATATTTGGAGGCCGAGGGTTTGACATGTCGCTACTGGTTATCGACGAAGGATATAGAATTCAAAGCAGCGGAAACTCTGGACCGTAAAGCGGTTGGCAAAGGGTGTGATCGCAATGGACCTAGGGGTGGTTGCTAAGGATATGTTGATGGTTGCTTTGAAGTCATATTTGTCCTAGGTAATACTTGTGTGTTGTTTAGGGTCGATACTATACCTTCTTACAAAGTGCGACGGTTAGCGTCAGGGCGATTATACCGTTTAGCAACGGTTGCGACGTTTAACGTCAGTAACGACGTTAGCGTCGCTACCGTTCGAATTGTGTGGCCATGTAAAGGATTGTTAGTAAGACGGTCAAATCGATCGTTTATAAATCGCATCATAAAATCGTACGATGATATTTCAGACATTGTAAGATATATTGTAAGACACGCCTTGCTTACCACAACACCGCAACCACGATAGCAACTTGTCGTTCAGACGCTCCTTGATTGTGATCATTTAGAACGTCAACCCGTGGATTTTTTTCAATACAAATTGTGATTTATTCCATTTTTGTTTTGGTCATTTCTTTCAATGGACGTTATAAGTACATTATAAACAGCTGCAATTTACTGACAAAATGTCCCACGTTATATCGTTGTGAATAAACACTAATCAACATGGGAATTAACGACATAAGCAAATGTAGCGATCAATTCACGGTCAACAATAAGGAACGGGACAATGACGGTCGTATATAAAGTTTCGTTTGACGTTCCAATTTGCCAGAGTATGATTATTTGTCTAGCAAACATTGTTTTATGGATATAATTGTGATCAAATGAGAATTTTGTTCGGCTTTTAATGAACATGGTTTTAATAAGTTGTCACTTGAGGGAGTCTTTATCGAATTATTGCAATATTGAGGACTTATTTCAATACCTCGTAAATCGTAAATCTCGTAGAAAATCTCGCGACACACGGGACTTGAAGACATTATGTTTACTTTATAATAAACATTGAATTATGGGTATTTTCTTAATGTTGCTATGGTAATTAAATAGATGGCAGCTTAATTACATTGTATGATTTGTAGTTACTTTTACTTGTAATCGAATCGAAATATTTTCCAGTCGGAAAGTTCCGTTCTTTTCCGTACGTTTCTGTTGAAGCTCTTGGTTTGGTGCGATTTTAGAGTTTACGAGTTTTGTCGTCATTTTCTGGTCTTTTACGATACATGACACTAGTAGCTTGTTATCATTTACCATATGTACATTAGGCGTGTGTCGCAAATAAATAATCGTAATACATATCGTGATACATTTCTACTATCGTGATACGTATTGTGATACAAACTGACTAACGATACCCAGCTCTAGTTAAAAAGAAGTCAGATCAAAACTGACAATACGTAGCTCCATTGAAGAAGACAATGTGATGTTTTCCTGGCTTAATGCATGGAATTCATTATTCAAAAATAGCCTGACAAGTTAAAACGTATTTTATAGTCTTAAGTTTTATGCTGATGGCACTCGCAAACTTTACACCTATTACCCCTTGATCATCAGGCCACGATTGGCTATCAATTTCCTTCTACCGCCTGGCTCATATTTCAGTATTATATGCATGTGAAAACAATTAAAACGCAATATTTGCAAAATGAAATAATTATTGTTCACTTAGTTCCACGTACCATATGACATTGTAGCTATCGATGACATTTCATGGCATATAACAATAACGATGACATTATAACTATGACATTTTCTGTCAAGGACGAAAAGGGATACGGCATTTTTTTGCAGATTCATTATTTTAATAATACGTATATCGTGCAGACGTGAGCTATCGTCGGAATGTATCTCCTCAATGTTGATATTTAGAAGGGTAGAAGTCGACAACTGACAGACAGTGTATATTAAATATCATAATATAAGCAAATTTACTGTCTAGAGATACATATAGAAGTAGTAATGTATATTACTGTGATTTAATACATACAGTTGATTGTGATTTTAAACAACAGAACACGGAGCAAGAGCAACTTGATGTTGTATAGAAAGGCGTAAATAATTATGCTTTGTATTTACTTGTAAATTGTCTTGAAATAATTTCGAAGTAACCATGAGTATAAAAGTGTGCTTATCTCGATAAAATAGCGATTGTGTCACATGATGTTAAAATTTAGAATTTGATATCGCAATATAGACTTTATCAATGTTCAAACAGTGCTGGGGTCAGTAAAAAAATGTTAAAGGAGTGCGACGACATCCCCGAGCATCGAACAGATCTTCACTCTCATTAAAATCTAACCATCACTAAACAGTCTCAATCATATTGCTTTAGAGCATTGTTAAATATGCCTTGACAGTCAATTACATTAATTTCAACATTAAGGTATTTTAAGTGCTGTTATCATAGATTTAGTACCACGATGTTGCAATATTCAGTTCTAAAATATGCCTCGGACCATGTGTAGGCATCGGTACTTCTCTCTGCAGCTACGCCGCTTGTAGACGATAGATGCCATTTAAATGATAATGCGTTTTTATCATGATTTACGTCATTCTTTAATATGATTACGTCGCTCAGTGTCATTAGTTCTGATTAGTTTATAGCAGGACATTGTCACTTTGTGCATTTTTTGCCGACAGCAAACATTTAAAGTAAGTTTATGTCAATGTTTAGGTATTTTTAAACGACGCGATCTATTAGCAAATTAAACATAGACAATAATGTGTAGTTTTAATGTTTTTAGCATTGCTTGTAGGCAAAGATTATTTTATTATGTGTATGGTTTTTATATTATGAATTGTTGCTGGTCGTTTTTGTTGTTATTCTGATTTATTTTAGCTCGAATATGAAACAAATTCTTACAACTTATATTAACCACTTTTGAGTCCGCTTCCTGGTCTCCCAGTACTGAGCTTGTATGTTAAGTTTCTTACTCAAGGAAACAACAGTGTAGGTTTTGGATGTGATTCCAACCAACACAGAGCTGGCTTTCCAATGATTACTAGTCCATCGTCGTAACCACTCGGCCACGCCAATGGGATCATACACATGGCCGGTTCCATAAAAAGTGCAATTTGTAAGGGGTGAATATTATAACAATTTAATAGTTTGGTTAGTTTAAGCATAGTCTGTTCCTCCGCATAGGTACTGCAATGTCTTATGCATTGTACAATGCTCTCAGATAGGCAGACTCGCAACATTTGCATTAAAGTAAAACCACGAACAACTCCAAACGACAAAACTCCAAGTTATGTATGAAATGTCATTATTTAAAACGACGTTTATTAGTTCTGTATGTGTTAACAGAATAAACTATAAATCAGCGTACAACATAAAATATATAATGCAAAGATGGGGGAGAACCACCTCAGCAAAATGCAAAAGTTTGCACATCCCCGCTCCACCACATTCGTTGACGAACTATTACAGTGGTTGGCAAAATGCCATTGTTAATTATATGCCACGATCGGGAATCTGACCCAAGACCAATTGATTTGTAGCCAGACGAACTCCCGACCTCTTAAATCTTTCGGGTAAAGCCTTGAACGTTGTCATGATTTGCGTTGTTTTGACTGGAAATTATGAGGCAGATAATCCTGGGAGAAAACTTGCAACAAATTTGTCATTTTAAAAATTGAGATAATTTTAATCTTGTGATGAAATTACTTCTGAATTTGTATTTCCTCTCAAAGCAATTACTCTAATGTTTACAACGAATTGCCTTTGATTAGCAAAAGTTGCTCCTGTCCCTGGTTACAAGCATGGTCGCGAAATCTGATGACATTACAAATTG
The DNA here is from genome assembly GCA_025267735.1 of Mactra quadrangularis. Lineage (NCBI taxonomy): Eukaryota > Metazoa > Mollusca > Bivalvia > Venerida > Mactridae > Mactra > Mactra quadrangularis. The sequence continues at coordinate 35,861,304 of CM046294.1, read as the reverse complement.
ACAAAACTGTTTGCGTTCAATAATGGTTTAATCCCTTATAATTTTTTAATGCACGTCGCACGCTAACTATAAAATTTCCTGCTAATCACCATGCATAATTTATAATATCTGAAAGCTCCATTTTATTCGTCACTGACGTGAAAGCGAACCTAAAGTGTGAATCAACACAATACATGTATCAGTGCATAAACATGCATGGTAGCGCATCTGACGACGTGTCGATGGATCGTAGGTTCGAATCCTGGAGAAATCCACATACCCTCTTATTAATATATATTGTCTCATTTCAACACTAGAAATCAGCATAACCACACAATGTTGTATACTGGAATGTTGTATTTTTGGCCGGTGGCCTTAATTTTCAGGAATAAGTATTATGATTGGATAATAAATTTTTAATATTATTCAACTTTATTACTTAACGTCAACATAACCACACAATTTTGTAAATTGTATTGCTGTAGTTTTGGACGATGGACTTGATTTTCTTGAATAAAAATTGTCTTGTCTGGTCTGGTCTTGTCTTCGTAGAGTTTGGTCATAATATATCTTGTACGCCCATTCTCTCGCCTACCTTTGAATTGAGTAGGGCAGTTTCCAGTCGGTGAGATAATTTGTCAAATCACTAGAATTCTTAAAGAAACAAATCTAATAGATTGAACACGCACGGTAGCGAATCCAGAGATCGTTGGTTCAATTCCTGGAGAAACTTATATACCTTTCATAAAGTTTGGTCATCAAAGGCCATTCTCTTGCCAACCGTAGAATTAAGTTGGACAGTTGTCTGTCGATGAGATATTTTTTCAATGCGATATTATGATTGAGTTATGTTATTTTTAATGGAACCGACAATGTTTGTAATCCCATTGTTAACATCAAACGATCTTAAATTGCGGTCATTGGTCCTTTGAGACCTGTGGTGCTTTTCACAAAAAATCTTACGATAAAAATAATCGTAAGTCAAAGCAACTAAACATTCCTATTACGATTATTTTTGGGGTCAATCAATTCCAAATATATTTGAAAAATGTAGAATATTTTATACCTTTTGATATCACATCATAGTTATGTTTATTATCCTTCTGACTTCGAAATGCAAATTTATGACATTGACTTACGGCATTTATTGTAAGAAATTTTTGAAAAGGCGAACTGATTTTTGTAACTCTGTTTCCTCTGCACACAATTGAATAATCAGATATAAGTTTATATCCCAAACTTTGTTGTTAAAGTATGTTTTACTTTCGTGTTGGAACCAATACTGAAAGTATGTGCTCATTCATTACACAATAATGGCAACAAAAGTCAGGAACTTCATAGAATTTCAAATTTCTGTTTTATTGTATAATTTCATGCAAAATCAAATTATTTAAATTCATTCATGAAACCAATGCAGAATTCACTTTATTGTTCATGTTGACAGTCTTTATGATATTTTTATTGACTTTACGGTCGTAAATATGAAATTTAAAAACTTTGGGTCATGAAACGTATGATCGGTTTCGTGCAGGGTTCATGTCAGTGATCCATTTTAAAGTTTGATGACGATTTTATGATATTTATTCGGTAGTTTGTTACAATACAAATGGTTGATTTGTCCCTTACAACCGAGAGGAAACGTAAATATGGAAAACATTTTTTAATCATACGCGCGCATGTAGCTCAAATAAGCTTTTCCCAAATAACATATTGAAGGCTTATAATTAAAAAAGCTATACTTAAATACGTGCATGAACATATAAAAATTCTGTACCCACCAAACGTTTGGAGGCATTTAGACTTTGTAAGCCTACTACATAGGTTTTATCAAAAAATTAATACCATTTATTTTGAAGTGCCTTTTAGTTTTGCTTATTTTTTGTTATGGTACTATTTTGTTGAGACACCCAAAGTGGCGTAAAAATCTGTTATAGGAAGAATTACATTGAATTTGATTTTGGAGGCTTTGGGGTATCAGATGCTGAATCTTATAAATGTGATGCATTGGAGAAATTTGTTTTCGTTTAATCATCAACCATATGATATACATAAAAGATAATGGTTATACCGAAAACAATCAATGAAATATAAAAAATGAATTTCGTTCGTCTCGAACGGTACCGTTGCTTATAATTCATTAAGTTTGCTTACATGCAAACGCTATACGCAAATACAAGCACGACACGAACGTCCATAAAATCGAAACAACATTAACACCAATTTTAAATTCTGTGGCAATACCACGTGACTATGACATCAGAATTCAATGATACCTACGCGAGACTAAGCAGCAAAGCGTATACTATTTGCTGCGTGTCACATCTGTAGACATCGCTAGTTTTATACTTTTTGCTTACACCTGGGAAACTATACCTTTTCAGAGTGCTACTGTGACAACTCGTCGTTCTTTTATGAATAGGAGAATCGTAGGTTTTCCATATTGTATTAGGGAATTTAGTCAGTTATTTCCCTTGTATACTCTTCAAATTGTTAGGTTCAATTAGTTGGATTTCTCGGATTTTACCCTTACTTTTCGATGTCAATTTGCTAAAATTAATCTTAAATAACTTTTTTGCAAATCATTTAAATTGTTTGAAAATCAAGCCATGTATTTTATGGGTAAAGAACTATCTAATTTTTATCACTTCTGTTAATATCTTAATTAACAAGAAAGATATAAGATAAAATACTTTGTTATCCTCACATAGGACTTCAGTGATAAAGTCCGAGGATTTCAACTGTAAGGACCTACTTACCAATTGGATTGCTTCTGATTTTATCAGGAAAAGATAACTGACTAAAGTCCCTAATTCAGAGTAGGTAAAATCTGAAAAGAATTAAAAGACTTATAGCTCTTCAAAACTCTAAGTGTATGTTGATGTTTATAGTTACGTGTCATTGCCACCGCGATTCCACATGTATATAGCTGATGAAATACATGGACAATATTTACCCTAAGACATTTTAAAAATGTCAAATTGATTACAAATTGCTTCAAACTTTAGTAAATTGATTAGTTAATGAGCTCTATTGTATTAAAGTATGTTTAGATTAGATTTTTACAATCCTTATTGTTACGGCCATTACTGAAACATTATTATTGTTATTACGGTTTGAGTGCGAGCTATTGTCTTCAATTTAGCCCGTAGAAATAATTATTGCATTTGTCTTTGACAAAAAATAACCGTTTTCTTGTGTTATGGAATTTTTGTTTAACAAACCCTAAGGGATTCGTAAATAGATAGCAAACAATCAATTTTCAGTCTATTATGGAATTCCCTTGGAGAATAGACAGTATTATTTTAGTAGCATATATGAATATAATATATGTATAATTAAGTATATGATTTTAATATAATAACGTGTTTAGTATACGTCTATGTTTCGTATTAAAATGTTGTTGGCACTTATTTGTCTTAACCGTCGGTAAATATTAGGATAAGCAGTACAACAATGAATATAACATGTTCGGTTTACCTTCGCCTATTACCTCACAATGTACTCTTAAACAACAGCATTTTCCAAACTGATCCCTTTCTAAAACGTTTTCCAATGAAGACGATCTAACTTAGGTCAACCAAGGTCATACAAATGACTGGTATATAGAGGTTTCACTGCACACACCCTATGTACATATATATTTTAGTTACATCCCTTTGGTCCTTTATAAATCAAGAAAAAGGGAGATAAAATACCGTCATTTTTTTCGAACTAATTCGCACGTTCTGAACGCTTCTGGTTCCTGTGCTTACCACTCGTTGCATTGTGGGACGGTATGACTAAAACGAGCAATGGAGACTTTTGGACGAAATGGACGGTATGAAACAGACATGGGCAAAATGAAGATTTAATTGTTTAAATTCATAGCTTCTACGATAAACTAACTACGCCACTTAATTGCATGTCTTTTCCATCACTAGGCTATGCCCATAATTATATTATTCTACAGGACACGTATTAAATTGTGCATTAGTAGGACTTGTTTTTAGACAAAGTAAGATTTTTTGTCGTGACATTATTTGCAAAGAAACTACGCTAAGTTATTAAACCAGTCAAAATTTGGAATATTGTCACGTGGTACACAACAAGTGATGACGTAATGTGCTTATCATACGTTTTCATATCGTAGATTTAATTACCTACACAAATTGTAGATTGAAACAGGATGGCTTGTAAAAGAAATGTCAATTCTTCCTTTAAGATAAATTACTCCGGTTTTAATCCATTATACATGTGTGAATATTAGATAAACTTCAAAGCAATTCATTTCGCCCTGGCGGATTTCTTGCGTTTTGAAAGACATTAGAAAAATTGCATTACATGTACATTATATAATTGTATTTAGTACTCACCAAAAGTGTGGAGACGTTTTTACTTTGTAGACCAGCTACCATGCAAGCTTCTATCGAAAATTTGATAGCCGTTTATTTTTATATGTTTTTTTTTAAATATCGCTGTATTCTTGTTGGGGTTCTATCTGTAGCTGGTCAATGATCGTAGTTTTCAAATCGTCACCAAGCTCACAAAAGCGTTCCGATCGTCAAATCTTTTTCACTCTCTCATCTAGAATGGATTATTCTGCATAAAAATACTTTTTATTTGAAGAAAATCGACTTACAATTAATGCAAAGGTCGTGCAGTTGGACCGTTTGTGTACAAAAACGTATTTACGACGCATTTTTTTCTTCAATGGTCGAAATCTCTTGGTTGCAATAAATTTAAGTAATAATTCAAAAACAGGTTTTGTTTACATTCTAAAAATCACGTGACAATATACCTTGAAAGCATCACGTGAATGATTCAAACAGGTTTCGGTTATTTATGGGTCACGTGACTTTTAATGGATGACCTCCCTTGATTGCATTAAAGTTAAGTGTTAATTGACGAAAACGGTTATTTATTATAATTTTTCTTTAAAGGTTTGTAAATTTTTTGTCGGCACCCTAATGGAAAATATTATATAGGAAGCATTTTTATCACGACATAAAAAGTTTATTAATTGAAAGGTACTTTATCAGAAACGAAAATTATGACGATATATATTGTCATGTATAATTAAGGGCGTTGTTTAAAAGACTTTAATGGATGTTGAACAATTCCTGTGTTGCCAATGTGATGATGTCAGTTAACGATTACATAATTGAAAAAAAGTTGTTTGATAAAATAAAAATAAAATTAAACGCAAGGGAATGAGGAAGTATAAAAATATGGGAGCACTTAGAAAAAATACGGAACTTGTTTATGCTACGCTTTAGCGACATTGTCTCTTGTGGTGATTGATTGGTCGTTAATTCAATAACAGTCGTTTCAATAACTAAACAATCATTTCATAGTCCTAACTGAGTCATTGATATGTAGCTGAGATGTAATAAAGCGCTTGTTTTGTTAAATTATATGCAACTGGCAGTGGCGTAAACATTAACCCCGCTGATTTAAATACTCGCTAAATGCTAGATCTTCCCACGTAGATATGTATGGATAACTATTTTGTCGATGTGGATTAAGAAGTATTTTAATCAGCAGGGTAAAATGTATGCGCCTCTGACAGTTTAATAGAAGTTAGCAATATAGCATTGGCTTCAGGCTTGCTTTTATGGCAACGTGGTCGTGTGTCCACGCAGAGACAGAAAAGTCCTGCGTTCAATCCCAATTTGGTTTATGGATTTGATAGGGCTTCAAAGTTTAATACATTTTTAAATATCATTTATACTTAACTTAACCAGTTAGCCGCATTGCACTGTAGTAACTTAAGAAGGTCATTTTAATATATATTATTATTATTTGGACCAGAGGTCCATATTTCTAAGAATAACCTGATTTCTTAGATTATTTTGTTCGCTTCCAAATCAAACAAATAAAAAAGCTGCATAGGAGATGTCTAAATAAGGAAATTATATGTCGTGTTCTTATTTCCTTGTTAATATAAATATGGACGGTAATGGACCCAAATAATTTTCCTTGAAAACGAAATCACAGTCACCAGGACGACAACGACGAAGTCAATTTAGTCGTTCGTATATCGCTTATATCATTGTATAGAAAAAATGGCGAATCCGTTTAACTTTGTCTACACTGAACAAGATCTTATTACTGACAAATCTGTTGCCATTAATTCCTAATGAATAAACATTATGTTTAAAGAGATGGTCATTTCCGCAGATTATTGTTTCGTTGACTAAGTTAAGCGACATGACCACTGACATATCACGTAATTGTTTGGGCACGTGGTTTTATGAGATCGCCTTTACATGTACTCGATAATCAATACGTTTCCTAGTGTTATCTAAAAGATAAGTTTATTTCACTAATTTATTTTTCACTATATACTAAAGAACAAATAAAATGTTTTTCTGATGTATAATGTTCAATATACCTTTGTACGTCATTATGATGACGTCATTATGTTTTGCGCAACACAAAAACAACAAGGTTAGGCGAGGGCGAGAACTGATTTTAGACAAGGGTCAATAAAAGCTAGGTATAGATGGACGCCATAGCATTACCTAAGACGTGTCGACATAACTTGACATGGCGCTAAACTCAGTACAAAAAAACAACATATCTCGTATTTTCATTACTCTAGTTTTATAAGATAAATGTTGATCTTTAAGACAAAATAATTCTGCCTGCAAATTCAAAGATCTCGTGTTATTATTGACGATCAAATTATGCATTTTATGTGCAACAAATGTAAACTTAATGATAATAACATCAGGAGGCAAATGATCATAAAATGATTTTGTTCTTATATCAAATTTCAATATAAAAATAGTTTTAATATAATTTGTGTTTACGACTTCAAAATAATGGTTCCTTATATTACCTGGAAATTTCAACAACCTTTAACATGGACCCGTAAAATAATATGATACGTGGGAGAAAAACAAAAACAGTTGCTCACTAATTGTTTGTGCGTATGAATATGGGATCTATTTTTATCTAAAAATAGTTACAAATAATTAAGTAAACAAGTAAAAATATTACAACACGATACCCAATTATTACTCTTTAAATGGGTTTTCTTACATCATGACGTAGAACAATGACGTCATTGCCCGATAAACAGATATTTGGTGTGAATAATTAAGTTTAAAATGTTTTGTGTAAAAACTTAACCTTAAAACGCTGAATTGATTCCACACGTAAAAGTAACCGTCATTTGTTTTTCTACTTTCAGACCCTCTCTGCATCACAACTAGCTTTCCGTGACGACATACGCCGAGAATTGGCGGACCTCTCCGATGCTGAAGACCGAATATTATCGAAAATGCAAGCCTTGGCAGCCGAAAGAGATACCATACGAGCTAAAAAACGTGGTCATACTCAATGCTTCTTGAATCTCGTATCATGTTTCAGAAGACGGAAGTAATTTACCTCATCAATGCGCATGTGCAGGCCAATCATCAGAAGATGGTTTAAATTCAAAATTTGTGATATTCTATATTTGGCAAGGCTATTTTTCTACTCTGAATTTCCTGTTCTTCGACTAATTACAACATACTTACAACCATTGAATAAAAAAAGAAAAACTGTTAAAAAACGTCATTGATTTTCGTGACCAAAAAGTGGCATCATGTGTTTTATCATATTTATAACAAGAACAAAATTATGATTGACTAAGTCTTAAATTATCAAACCTTTGCTTTTTAATCATCAAGTGTTTCGATGTGATCGTATGGAAATAAATAATTTCCCAAAATAAAGGTCAGAACAAAACTTTTTTATGAATTAATGAACAGTTTATTAATCTGATAAACACTCTTTATTAATGAAGCAAACTTAGAACATAACTATTGGCAAACATTAGACTGATTAAAATCATTCTTACATTCATTGAGCAAACATATTTCACCATGAACTGACGACAAAATTTATCATAGTGAATGAATTATTACAGTTTTAAAATTCTATCGAGCCCACAGACTTTTCAGGACTTTCAGCACTTTGATTTCTACAATTTTCCCAACTTTTTTGCTGACTTTTTTTAATGTATTTTATTGTTTAATATCACAAATTATAATAATCAAATTTTATGTTTCGCTTTAATCGGTATATATATGGTACAAAATGTTGCTTTAACGGTTATTTGAAGCAATTATTTATTTCACTTAAAATTCGCCGATAATTGCTGGTTCAAAGTGAGTCACCATTTTTATGTAATTATCGGAAAAAGTTCACATTGGTGTTAATGCTTTTGTTTGTATTTACTTCTTTAATTTTAAAATCAACTTTATTGTGTCGAGAAAAAAATTTGGAACAAAAGTGCTTGTGGAAATAATTTTGTGTTCGTTGTTTATTTGACATCCATTAATTTTGTTTGTAGATAATCTCATATAAGCCATCCCGGATAGCCCAGTCGATAGGGCACAATTCTACTGATCGAAGTTCGATTCCTTGGCGGGGCATATTTTGTGGAGTTTGGACATAAAATGATTCCTACGACAATCCTTCATCCAAACACTGATTCTAATTCATATAGGGCAGTTATTAGTCACTGACTGAAGTATGTGCCTAGTAACTGGTTAACAACTTAATACAGAAATTTTTCCTTACGAGGTACAGTGATAAGGTTGACTGACCGCCGTGATGTGATTGGTACAATGTGTTCCTAGGGCGCTTAACCCAACGAAAAGAAAAAACAATCCAATATCTGTATAGCCAAAGCGTTTACCTAATCGCTTTTTGTGTTTTTGGGTTCAATTCCTGGATAGAATCTTCATGCAATCGTAGGAATTGGAAATGCCAAAATGTGGTATAATCTGTCACTGTCCACATACTAACTCGGTATTTTAAAATGACCAACAATATAACAACTAACGCACATCATAGCTTAACAACGTATTATTAATATAGGTATAACTGACTCATACATTAACATATTTACGTCTTCTGTCTCCTGGAGCTCAGTTGGTAGCACGCAAGTCAACTGGTAGAGGTGTCGTGGGTTCGATTCCCGGGCGAAGCATACTTTCGGTGAGCTTGGTCATAAAATTATTTCTACGGCCATTCTCCCTCCAACTAATGATTTTAGTTATGTAACGCAGTTGTCAGTCACTGACAATGTATAAAGTATGCGCTTAGTAGTTGGTTAACAGCTAAATCCAGAGATTTAGCCTTTCCAGGAGGAGTGAGTAGGTTGACTGTTCGTCGTTATATGACCTTAAACAATGTGTTGCTACGTCGTTATACCCCCCCCCCCCCCAAAAAAACAACAAACAAACACGACTATGATTCAATTTCCTAAACATTCAGTTTTGGACTCGTTTATTGGGAAACACGTAAGTCCGCAGTATTATGAGACTGTTTCAAAGTATTTTTTTTTGAAAACAAAATTAATTGTTCAGTGCGTGTTATTTTGCTGAATCTGTAAAAGCGCAATTTATAAACGACAAATACAGATATTAAAGACTGATTTTAATATATTCTAGCATACAAAATCAGGTTAATATTGTTGGACTAAATGTGCTTTGTACACGATTAGGTGAAGAGCTCATATCCTTAGTAGATTGTTATGAGTAGATTGACTGACCGTCCCTGTATGACTGAAAAATGTCAGAAAGGAGTGTATAACACCCAGCATGGTACTTTCTAATTAAGATTGCTAAAGCGGTTGATAAATATTAACATTGTCAGATATGGTAATTGTTCGAGCCCTCCATGTCCATATAGAAGAGGACAGTATTCGACGGATGAGTTTTCCAGCGTTGATGTATTTCAAGAACAATTAAGAGACATGTACATCTAACGTTTCTCTTGTGGTTGGAAAAGAGCTCTGAACACAAACATAATCGTTCTTTTCTTTTAGAGTTGTTTCTGAACTTTATACTGATGCAAGCGCCATTTTATTTTATTCGTAAATGTAATTCGAAACTACTTTGGCGATCTCCTACGCAGATAAAACGGCATTATATCTTCGAACAAGATCGCCGAGGTTGTTCCGAACGATAAAATGTTGACAGAAAAATAGTTCGCACTCTCGTCCAATCAGATTGCTTGTAACAACTTCCTTGGTGCATAAATTCCGGATTGACACTGTAGACAGACACGAGGAAAAAATTAAAATAAATGAACAGACAAAGATGTTGCTACATGCGCTGGTTCATCTTAGGTATGGTATTGAATAATTATTTAGTTATGTCGTGTGACACTCCCTCACATTTTTGATTCAACAAATAGCAAACTGTAATTTAAAAAGAGAACGGATAAATGCAGATTCTAATACAATACATACAATTAACTTTAAGTAATAATTGTTATAATTATTATAATACTGAGTTATGAAAGCCTGTCTCATAATTATGCCACACATAATCTTATATGACTGCATTCTGTACACAAACGGTCTGACTGACCTCTGTACGGAGACGCCGCGCATCACGGGTAAAACTGTTTATTTACCTGAAAACACGTGGCAATGTTTACATTCTATCAATTTCCCCCCTTCAAGTATACTGAACAAAAATAGAATGAATTTTGTGTCTACTCAATAAATTTGACTATCCAACCAACTAACCTCATTAAATTAAACTTTTAAACCGGTTGTTAAACCTTCGTCATAACGTGTTTACATCTGTCATTCTTTACACAGTAATTTGAATTCGAAACTAGGTTACACGGTTTAACTATGCACCTATACCTACAGAGGTTTAAAAGTACTTGGTATTGATAGATTTATGATCCTGTAGCTATGAGTGATCATTTATTTTACATTTCAACAACGAGTCTGTCAAAAAACGAAAAAATGCAACGATTTTGTCTTCATCCGCCGCACTTTATTCTGTTGCGTACCAAACGCCGAATTTTGAGACGGTTGCGCGTCTTAGTATAGAGGTGATATCTTCACCGTCTATTTATAGAATGTATATGACTGTATATATAATTGATAAACAACGTGCACCCTGTCTTATTTAAGTTGAAATCCTATAACGCAAATTAAAAGTCATTAATATAATGTCGATAATTATGTGTTTTCATAATGGCCTTGTTATTTGGCTGAAGACAGTCGTGTAAGCCTTAAGCCACAAGGCCATCATGAAAACCCATGATAATTGAATATTTTATTATTTAACTATAGTTATATACAATTTCAATTTCCGTAAACAGATATCCTGTTAAGAATTGTCGTACAGGATCTCTACTGTCTGCGTGGAAGGTCACGTCGAGATGAACTTGTGTCGACCAATCAATGCGTAGCTTTCATCTATACGAAAACACAATTCATCACATTTTGATATCGTAATTTCTATTTTTAGACCAAGGTTTGCATGCTAATTTAACTGCGGTTTTATTCACAGTCTGCGATTGAGCGGCTCATTTCAAATTGCGTGACGTAGACGATGTAAACTAGTTACGTATAATAAAAATTTCGTCATTAATATTATGATAAGAAAAGGTCACCAGAACGTGACCTTCGTTTGGAAAAGGCCAGATCTAAATTAGCGAGTAGACGAGCGGAAAATTTTAGATCGGGTTTTAATCAGATTGATTCAATTTGTGAAAAAGTACAATAGATAATGGATATCACTAACAGGTTAACAATTTATTGAACTAATAGAAACATTTTGAAGTCAACATAGCAGTTTTGCGTATTAACATTCAAACTGGCGGCGTGTTTTCTGCGGAAAAAAAACCACGGCCATTATGAGAATCGGAACCAATCAAAAAGCCTGAAACTCATAATAACCGAGGTATTTCATAAAGACCGTGTCTTCCCGTGATTGCCGAGTATTTGGTTATAATGCCGTAGTGAACGCCATATAAGCCCTGAATTTAAAGTCCAATGTCGTACAGTTAATTTATCTTATACATACAAACTTTGGTAAATATCAAAACATAATAATTATATAGTTTTCATTCTTTGTACCATGTTATCATTTGCTTTTTCTCAACTGTCAAAACATGAATAATTTTACGGTGACCTCGCGTTTCAAAATAGTCCGTAATCTACCAAAAGTATGTATTCACTATTCAGTCACCGTGAAATTATTCGAACTTGGAATGCAAATAGTGAATACATGTATTTTTATTCTGTCCAAATAAAATAATAAAAAATAAAATCTAAAAGTCTGACATGGTGAAAACTCTAGAAATACAAGTAACAAATAGGTAGGAGCAGAAGTCCAGTGGTAGAACGCGTGCTTAGGAATCGAGAGGTTCTGGGTTCGAATCCCACTAGAGGCAATGCTAATTTCCTTGAGCAAGAAATTTACCTGCGATTGCTTCACTTCACCCGGTTGTAAATTGGTACCTGCGAGGTATAATTCCGCTGCGCCAATTAGTCGGCTATACTAATAAGCGGAGTAAAAAGATTCAGGGAGATTGATAGATAGATACCAGTAGCCCAATGACTTTTTTTGTTCTGTTTTAATAGGGTTTAACGTCGTATTCAACACATATTTAGGTCATATATACGACGGTTAGCTCTATCACCAGTACTAACTTACCCTACCACGAGGCCGACAACTCATGTATAGGGTATGACCTAACGCGACCGGGCTTGTACCCGCGATCTCCGGATTTGAAGTCAGACATGCTAACCACTTCGCCACGGCCGCGGCTCGGTAATAGCTGTACAGTCGGTGAACGTGCGTAAGCATGAAACTCAGACTATGAAATACAAAGTTCAAATAAGTACCAGTTTTCACTCATATTTTGCTGACATAAACCTACTTTAAAGATGAGGAAGTTCTGCCTAAAGAAACAACAAAGGGAAAAAAACAAATACATCTAATTACGTATGACACGATATCGCGAGTAATAAATTGCACCAGTCGAACCTAAAATGTCTTAAGAACTCACAAACTTAACTTCAAATACATATAGGGAAAAAACACAATGAAAATACGAAGCTTGAAAACATATTAAGTACACTAGATAAAGGATATTACTTAAGGTTAACAATTTATTGAACCGATAGAAAAAGCTTGAAGTCAGCGTATTTTTGTTTCGTATTAACATTCCAAATGGCGGCATTTTTCTTAAAACGCAATGAAAATACGATGCTTGAAAACATATACATTTGGGTTTAAGGTCTGTTTCCATTTACATATACAAGTTCAGCTAATTTTGTACAATAACATCTGATCATCAAAATCATCTTTGAACAGATGACTTATTGAGTACCTATTTAAACCGATGTGTGTCGGGGCAATAACAGATTTATTTTATGCTCTAAGAAATGCTACTGGTGGTTTTGATATCTCGACTGCTCAGTTTCGACTACTGGTCTAATAAGGTAAGTCTACATAAGTGAAATTAAACAGAACTGTGTATACAATTAAGATGTCTGAACGCTTAAACGCTAACTTAGGACAAAATTAACCACAAACTCTGGCTTCGTATTTGAAGAGGGTGCGGACTGCAAGCCGAATGGTAGTCTAGCAAAATAATTGTTCCCAAGAAGAATGCATTCTTACTATAAAGGTGAGTGGGCCAGTGTAAATAGTTAAATAATCCTCCACAAAGCAGTTATCATCCACAGCATGATGGTATGAGCGTAAGTAAATATTAATTTTATATATCTTTAAGAGTGGGAAGAAGGAAATCATAATTAAAATACGGTTGCACTATTGATGAACTTAATAGCGAAAAGGTCTTCTATTTGAACGTTTTCTACAATTAAGCATTAAGTACTTATAACACGTCAAAAAATCGCACGATAATCAATCAATGGTTTCGTTGTGGACATTTAATGTGTATTCGTTTTAGAATGATATACAGTCCATTCTTACATGATGAATTTTCTACTATATATAAGCAAAGACCAGGGTCTGCCATTGTATAATAAAAAGTATACCACGTTTACTTAAATGTCGTTATGATATGTGGACGCCAAGATAAATAGTGTTTTGTAATGTGTTCTAAATATATATGCAAAAATCTAAATCATGTTGGAACTGCAAAAGTAAAAGTTGTTTTCAGTGGGTTGCATACACTCAATGAGCGATACTAACCAGATATATCTCATTAATAAAGTCCGAGGAGATTCAATTGGTATATAGGTTCCTAAAATAGAAAAATATTATTATGCAAAATATTTTATATTTGCTATTACAGTTCCGCTAAACGCCCAACCCGATAATGCGACAGTTTCTATAACACGGTCATTTTCCCGGTCACGATTTTTATGTTTAGTATAATTAGGATCTTTTTTATAAAAAGTAAGCCAGAAAAAGGTCAACGCGTTACCTTGTACACGATATTTGAATTGGTTGTGACACGAACCTATTTACTAGTACAGTGTATGACAAAGCTTATAATTAACTTCAAAACATTTTTCATAGACAGGTGATTATATTTTATGTAAGACCTGACAATGGGAACAACGGAATAGCTTTTTTAATCCGAAGATATCTGGAATACAATGCTTCCTTTTGTAGAATTTTACTTTTGTAACGACGATAATATTGTTTCATCAGAAGTTACGTTTTATAAAGGAGTTCACAACACACTTAACTGAACTGAGCGGTCAAAATATATTTTATAAGTCAACATTTCCATTGCACATAGCATTGTAAGTTGGATGATAATCCTGTTCTTTGCTGTTAAAAATACTGACTTAAGTACGAATACCACTTTGGAACAGTATTTATTGGTACTTTTGAAGCAAATACTACTACTGCTATATGTTAAAGCAACAACCATATTGTTGTTGTTATTTTTTGTTGTTGTTGTGTTTTACGCTGTAGCAACACATCGTATAGGTCATATCAAGTCGGATAGTTTCACCATTCCTGAAAAGGTTAAATCTCTGGGTGAAGCTCTTAACCAGTTACAAGGCACATACTTTCGTCATTGACTGACAACTGTCCTACCTAGATTCCGATTAAAACACTGTGCCATTTATGCCTGTGTCTGTTCCAAGGCGGAAACTCCATTAGGTTCTTGTTTTTGTTATTTATTTTGCGGCGTTCATTTTATGATATTTTTCATTATTATATTCAGGATTTTCCTCTTTTTCTTGCGGTTTTGTGGCAGGTCTGTGTTTTACGTATTGATTGTTGCTTTACCTGATAAAGTGCGTAAAGTTTGACCCCGACCTGACCTTTACACAAGAATATTCATTAAATTGAATACCAAGGTAGTATTGTGCGTAAATATTGACCCCAACCTGACCTTTATGCAAGAATATTCATTACATTGAATACGAATGTAGTATTAATGCTTGATTACACGGTGACCGTGAGGATAATGAGTTAGAACTTAACACACAAACATACTTTTATGATTTAACGATCGCTACCGAAGTGTAGAATAGGTGTGGTTCTGACTTTCGTCGGGATATGTGTAGATAATTATTAGATGCAAATGTGAAAGGTCAGGTCGGGGTCAATATTTACGCGCTATATTAAATGCTCGATTACGCCATGGCCGAGAGGATTATGTGTTGAAATTTAACACATAATAATACTTCTATTTACAGTCGCTGTAAATCGACTGCTCATTTTGAATACGTTACTTGCCGAAGTGAAGAATCGGCGTGGTACTGATTTTCGTCGGGATATGTGTAACTTTACGGTTTCTTAACCCCTTAAAAACAAAGATCTCAATAATTCTAAAGTTAGAGGAAAAGTGTGTTAACAAAAAACATAAAGGCAAATACAACACAAGACGAATTTTTAAGCAACTGAATTTGCTAATAGAATCTCTACGACGATTCTTAAACATGTTAAAGTTTTTTTTCTGAACTGTCAAAGTTTGAAAAATTTCACAATGGCTGAATACACGATATCGCAATATCACGAGTTGTAGAAAGCGAACATGTTTACAAACGAAACCTCCATGAAAATATTCATGCTTTGACTGTTGAGAAAAAAAAACGAATTAAGTTTAACACTTGTCTGTTTCCCAGTCGTACCTTGACGAGTAAAAGTACGCCAGCCAAAGCAGAATGATGTAGGCGCCCGATGTATTGTACAAGATATAGAATAATTATGTTTTCAAATGAAATTTTCTCAGTATAAACGTTTAAATCAAAGAAACTTAGTACAAGAAAAACAGTGGATACCTTATCCGATACTATAACGAGAAATTATACTTACGTCCGAATCGTGATAAAGCCAATAAGAAAATACAATCGGAACTCCTCAGTGATTTCTACGCACCTACATCGTCGTAAAAGAACGGCGTTGTGTTCCGAAACCTACGAAATATAGCGCAGTAATTTTGTTTCAATCTGAAAAATACGTGACGTTGAAATCTGTGACGTCATTTTAACGTCATTACGTCGTTGCTAGGCATTTAACTAAGCGTCATTAGCAATACACAGACGTGACCTTTTCTAAACGTATCCAGGCTTAATAACAAAATCCTCTATTTTTGTAACTAGTCTACGGCAATAAAATTTCAACTCTAACTTTGTGGAATATTCGGAAGATTTAAACAGTTTAAGTTCGCGTGGTTTAAAGCAAAGAACAGAAAATGAACAATATGGAAGGGTGAGTACGAGAGATTGACAAAAAACTGATTTATAGAGCTTGTTGCTAATTTTATGTTTTAATGGACACAAACACTCTGTTCACGCATGTGAAGACAGCAGTTGTATCAGTCACGGCAGACAGCACTTAACTGCTGTAAAAACGTACATGCTTGCAGGCAAAACATTCAAAAGAAATCAGTTGTTTTAGAAATTTTCTTTGATCATAAACATGGTTTTGAATTCTACTTTTAATCAGTTTTGTTTTAATTTTTTCTCTTTATAATGATACATAAATATAAGAAAATACATTTTGTCAAATAACTGGTTATCATACGTGGCTATATAATGAACTACAGTGCGTTTTTTAGGACTGCTTCCATATACATATTCAGCCCGCAGGCAGGCGATCTCTCACAGTTCCTTTTTACACCTGTGTGGAGTGGAACAAGTGCATGTCAATTTCTTGCCCGAGGAAATTAGCAGTGCCCCTAGAAGGGACCGAACTCGGGACCTCTCGATCCCTAAGCGTGCTTCCTGCCATTGGACCATTGCTCTAAGTACTATGTACTAATGATCCATTTGTTTTGGACCAACCCATTAGCGAAGGGGTTAAGTGTCTCGCCTACCATCCGAGAGAACCAGGTTTGATTACCAGTCAGAGTGTACGGTTTTTATTCTTCCAATTTACTTTATAAAATATCCTCACTCATCAGATATTGATTTATGCACTTAAACTCAGGGATGTGCAAATCCTAATTCTTTCCTCCTGTCCTCGGACAAGTGATATCTTAAAATGTACATGTCCGCGGTCAAACTGCTTTTGGCCAGAAATTCAATATTCGAAAAGACATATTGAGAACTATGATATTCAAGACCAACTATAATTAATTAGTACTTAATAAATAATTGACAATATAATACTGTTCACTTTTGAATTTTACTAAAACATTTAGACATTTACATTATTTAGTATAACTTCACCTACAATATCACTTGTCCGCGGACATAGATGTATAAGTCGGACAAGTCTGGCATTGGAATTCCACACCCCTGCTTTATTTTTTTTCTAGTATTGTATACGATGAGGAGATAGACAAACAACCTGTTACATGTACTACCATAGCAACAATAGTGATAGGAAGGTTACAAACTTGTTTGAGTAAGTAAAACTTTTACAATCTTAAATGACGTTATTTAGGGCACAGCTGTCTAAGCCAACTTTTGATCTATATTATAACCAATACGGTTTGCTCTACCATTCCTCTATGTCCAATGAAATTCTCTTTCAGTATTGAAAAATGAATAAGATATAAGATACCATTAGTCGTCTCGAAATAAAGTTTACTGAATGGTGTCAAATTTCTAATTAGGGCGTCCAGAAAAAACGCTTAGTATACAATCCTGTATTTTCAATATGCGGACCCGAAACAAACGTTTTGAATACAGTCCCATATTTTAATACCGGGTCCCGAAAAAAGGTTTTATTAGTTTATGGCCACAAATTGTCCATAATTTCATGTATCCACTTTTGTGAAATTAAGGGTTTTATAAAAGTTTGAAGTCATGTTTGCTGGCTTATATTTATTCTTCAAACAAATTTTGAACATATGGTTAGTTTGAATAAAGCCCCTTTTTGTAATTCAGTTGCTAGATATTTTTTTCCGGGTTTTCAGCTCAACCCAAATCAGTAGCGTTTACTGACTGGTCCATCCGCGCAGGTTTGGTCACTGTGCATGCATTATATAAATGATAATATAGGGGATAAAATTATCGCAGTCTTATATAATATTTTTTCTTCATGTTTGTAGAAAGACTTGTGACGTCTGCGGCAGAAAAATATCTGAAATCCACAGTCAAGTTAGAGGAATGGGTAAGTCCTAAAAAGTGCCAGCCATTAAAACTCGAAAACTGCACTTCATTTATCATATTTATCTGCAGATTTAATCATTTTAAGACTTTCTGTTTGTGTTTTCAGGTCTGGCGAAATTAATCGTCCGTATTGTCCATGTTGTCCCAAGGCAAGTAGGGACAAGTGGAATTTTTCAATAATTTCATTCTAAGATGTTCATACGGACAAGTAACTTTACCTGTTGGCAATAACGGACAAGTAAACAATTTTTAAGATTTCGCCAACCCTGGTTTTGTTTAGAGCGACTTCAAATCGTCACAACACACAGCATTTCAACATCGCTGGTTGACGTCACTTTTACAATTTGATATTTTGCTTCCCTGTAGACTAAACACTATATATTCTACATTTTGTTCTAATGCTTCCAGTACTTTGAAATTTTGACCAGTTAACGTCATGACGTCTTGTTCTCGCCACATGCTTTCCCACATCTAGCGTTAAGTGAATTGAGAAAAATCATCTTTAATTCAGTAAAATAACAATGTAACAGATGTTATTTTTACGAGCTGCTCCAGGTCTCCATTATGACGTTGATACGGTAATCTGTATTTCCTGTAAAATGATCGGTTTCATTTCTCTCTTTAGAAATAAATTAAAAACAAGGTTAGGTATTTACACTGATAATTTCAAATTTATCGGAAGAAGGAAACTAAATTTATAGGAAAATTCTACGAACTTTCCAAACAACCCTCAAAGAGGCTAGATTTACTCAAATATTTGAATGCCATTTGATACTATTCGTTAACCTAACTTCACTCACTTTTGTTAGTTTTATTCACGGTTCAAATTTATCATAAGAAAAATTTCAATACGATTTTTCTGTTGGCTATCCGTCGGTTCTATTCATTATATAATGACATGCTAGGCGATGTTCATTAATTGTTTTAAGTTGTAATGTACAAATGATAATAAACATAGTGTATATGAACGATATAGGGACCTTATGTTCTCTCCCCCCCTAGAATTTCCAAAATGTACCTGTCCATTAGTGTATTTCTTGACTGTAAGTCATTTTTAAGTTATATTAAGCAATTTTTCTCGGTGCTTAAAATAGATTTAATGGTTATGTTGATTTTATCATTAAAATGTTGCATTATTTTGCAAAATGTGTATAATGTGGTTGTGTTTCTAAAGTTGCCCCCCCCCCCCTAGAAAAAGTTTAGACCCCGCCCTAGAAAAAAATCCTGGATCCGCCTTGTTTAAATTTATAATCATTTTGGATTTTTAATGAATAAATAAACAAATATTTAAATAAATTAACATACTTCTGTAGGTCATTGTGGAGTTGGAACCGGAGTTTAAATTGTTGAAGAATCCTAAATCCATGAAGAACAGACTATGGATCGATGTGCCAGACAGCGACGAAGAATAAGGAACCACATTATCAGCCATTTTCCACCCACAATATTTGAAAATTGTGTATATATCACTCTTAAAATATACCTTACCTGAATTAACAACAGTAAATCCGCTCTAAACTACATCTTTAATAATAAAAACTTCAGATCGTGTCGTATATATTATCAGAATTCTTCCTTGAATTATTTCCTGAAAATCATCAAGTTACATGCCTTCTGTTAAAATATCAAAGTTAATAAATATATATGCTCATAAATATGTGTTGCTGATTTAAGCCACAGCCTGTTTGTTTGTTGTTTTTTAACGTCGTATTCAACACATATTTAGGTTGTGTATACGACGGTCAGCTCTTCCTACTATAGGTTTCCTGGACTCTTTTCTATTACCAGTACTAACATACCTTACCACGAGGCCGACAACTCATGTATAGGGTATGACCTACCGCGACCGAGATCGAACGCGCGATCTCCGGATTCGAAGTCAGACTTGCCAACCACTACGCCACGGCCGCGGCTTTCCACAGCCTGTACGTACATCAAAATTGATCCAGTCTATTAACCCTGAATAAATTTGAAGTGATGTAGATAGAAATAAAATATGTTTGAAATGAATGATTAAATACTTTATTATGTGAAACGGAATCGCTCAAAGTTAAACTATTGTGACACAATGTCATATATTTTCGCGACCCACCCCATATCTCTATTAAAGCTTATGAAATATTATTAAGTTTTTAATGTACATTTGTAGTTAGTTTATCGTTTTATTTATGTTTCTTTCTTCATTTAGCTAACGATGGTTCAAGAAAACAACACATTGACCTTCGGTTTCGATCTACTTCACTTTGAAATGCAATAAGTAACATACACATATTATCTATATTTACAATGTTGACATTTAATAAAAATTTTGTTCATTAGAGGTTTTGAAATAGATAAATGTCTAGTTTCTTTGATGTCCAGAAACAAAATTACTTTTGATAATGCGGCTTTAATGATGAAAAGACATATCAGCGCTAATAAAATCATACGATACACAATGTAACATGATCTATTTGGTAATTTAAAATATCATGTTCCAATTAAGGTATTGTATAAGTGTGACCTTATTAGGTTTTTATATAAGATAAATTTTAAGAAATTTAACACTTTTAGGTCTTGTATAAATGTTAATTATTTTCATGGAATCAATGTACTATTTATTTTACAACATTCTAAACAAGTATGAATGTTTGACATATTAGTTTAAAGGTTAAGCTGATACCCATCAAAGAAATGTATGTAAATGATACTTTTGTTTTGTAAGGTATGCTCAAGTTTTATGATACTTTCTCTTCATTAGCTATAATTGGGTTACATTGAATATGGCAAGGTTCATTCTTTTGTTTTTGTTGGGTTTAACGCCGTAGCAACACATTGTATAGGTCTTTTAATGGCAGTCAGTCAACCTACTCACTCCTCCTAGAAAGGCTAAATATGTGGATTTAGCTGTTAACCAACTACCAAGCGTGTACTTTCTTCAGTGACTGACAACTGCCCTAAATAATAAAAATCATTGGTAAGAGGGAGCATGGCCGTAGAAATAATTTCATGACCAAGATCCGAATAGTATGCCCCGCCCGGGAATCGAACCCAGATCAATAGACTTGCGTGCTACCAACTGAGCTAGCCGGGCGGCTTCAAGTTTCATTCTATACATAGACATAGTCTGGTTAACCTGCCCCTTACCAATATCATAAATGGGTCAGACAAAGCACAATAATGGTGGTTCCAAGCATGACATCTTCATATTACAATAACTTCTTTTAATCTCTCTTTATTTTGTATTATCATTTTCTGACGATGGTCAATTTGGTTGGAGTTTGATGTGGCACATATCCTAACTCGCTTAAACAATGGAAGCCACCGAGGCCCAATTGGGTCCAGTCCCAGTGAAAAAATGTTCAGCCCGAAAAAATGCCTGATGTATACATGTACATCAAGGAAAGTCTAGTGTGAAATTTTTCACCCCCATTTTGGGCCTCAATTGGCCTGACAACATTGGCATAGACGTATTTGGGGGCAATTTCGGCATAACGTGACAATCATGGCCAAAAACGGCAAATTTACACATCATTGACCCTACCCCTAGGGGAACTGAATACAGGTCTGGAAACAGGCCTCCTGGTCCCGGAAGAGCCTCAGGTACTGGATGTGGCACATTTCCTGGTTGGTCTTGACCATAGGAAGGGCCTGAGGCCCAATAGGATGCGGTTCCAAAGAATAAGTGTTTCAGTCCTAAAATATGCATGATGTATACATCAGGGCAAAGTCGATTAAGTGCAATTAATTTTGGCCTCAATTGACCCCAGGGCTTCCAAATGTGCCCCTTCGTCTAGTTCAGATCAATGAGGAAACGTGCCATAACCCAAATATCAAAGGTCTGTGCTATACGGTTTAAGAGGTTTTTCAACATTTCCTTGTATACATTGTATCTCTATTTAAATTTTGTGACCCCTGTGGCTGGTCAATTTTGACCCCAGGGACAAAATTTAAACCATTTTTGTAGAGGACCTTGAGATGATGCTACATGCCAAATATAGTAATTGTATAAGACAGGATTTTTTTTAAATGGTTGATTAACAGTGCAGGACGGACAAAGACCCATCACACTTCATGCTCAGGTGATGCTGAAAAGGATATTCACTCATACCATGGTTAACAACTACAACCATCATTCTTATATACCCCAAGTCTTAAGGCTAGTGGTAAATAAAAAACAACATGAATTTTGATATCAGTATTTTTTTATATTTCTATATAAATGAAAAAATAAAATAAATGCACATAATTTGTTTAAAATAATATATAAATTACAGTTAATTTGTACAAATGTATAGCACAAAACAAATTCTGAACATAAATCATTCAAAAACAATATTTCACACTAAGCACTTGATCAGTGGATTTCTCCATGGCAACCATGGATTCTTTATAGTAACAGTGCAACTGAGAACTCTCTATAGCAACCATGAATTTCTCCATAGCTACCACAAACTCTTCATAGGAATATCCATAGCAACAATGAACTCTCCATAGCAACCATAGACTCTCCAAAGTAACATTAGACTGTACATAGCAACCATGGACTCTCCATCGCTACCATAGACTATCCATAGCAACCATGGACTCTCCATCGCTACCATAGACTATCCATAGCAACCATGGACTCTCCATCGCTACCATAGACTATCCATAGCAACCATGGACTATATAGTAACCATTGACTATCCAAGTTTCTATACACTTCTCCATAGCAACCAATGACTTTCCATTGCAACCATGGACATCTCCATAGCAACCATGAACCAGCCATAATAACCATGGATTCTCCATAGAAACAAAATAAACAAAACAAGGAGTCTCTTTAGTTGCCATGATGTCTCCAAAGTAACAAAGGACTCTTAATAGAAACCAAAATAAACATGAATTCTCCATAGCAACCATGGGCTTTCCATAGTAACAAAAGTAAACATTGACTTCAACAGTAACCATAGAGTCTCTAAAGTAACTAATGGGTCAAAATATAGGTGCTGGAGCAGGTCATGTTTCATAATTTACACAACAAAAGAGTATGCACAAAATAACAAGTTTTGAATCTATGTATATAATAGGCAGATCCAGCGGGAGGGGGGGGGTCAGGATCCCCCCCCATGAAATTTTCAAAATGTCCCTTCTATGAAATGTAAGCCATTTTTAAGTAGGGAAAAGCAATTTTCTTGGGCTCGCTTCCCTTGCCTAGATCTAATGGTTATGTTGTATTAATAATTATTATGTTGCAAACAGTGTAAAATGTGGTTGTGGTTTGAAAGTTTTGACCCCCTAGTAAAAGTTTGCCCCCCCCCCCCTCCTAGAAAAAATCCTAGATCTGCCCTTGTAAATGCACAACATTTGTCAATCAAAGATGAGATATTTGTGTACAAGATTATAGTGTTGCTTAATTAAACTGGTTTTGGGCTGGGATAAATTGTCTACACTACATTCATTTTCTACCTTTTAACAGTTAAATCAAATTGGCCAATAACTGAATTGCAATAACTGGGTGATGTTATTTCTGGTTGATCATTGTTCAAGCTTTCAATTATTATGGCCCTCAAAAAAATCAACAGAGACACCAGTTTTTAAAAGATCTTGCATTCAATGGAACCCTAAAATTAACAACAGCAGTCCAAGGACAGTGTGCTAAACTATTCACAGTATTCGTGTAAACAACAGCATTAATTTTATGGTTTGCAAACCCGTTGAGATTTCAAATGTA
Source organism: Mactra quadrangularis (assembly GCA_025267735.1). NCBI lineage: Eukaryota > Metazoa > Mollusca > Bivalvia > Venerida > Mactridae > Mactra > Mactra quadrangularis. The sequence goes on along the minus strand of CM046294.1, from coordinate 35,837,344 downwards.
TATTTTCAATGGCTAAAGTGCTAAAATTAGCATGCAATACATGAACCATAAAAATATGCACCAAGTGACATGTTAACAAAATTAAGTAATTATTTTCATCAGGAATTATTTTACAGATAATTTAGACATCATGGGTATGGCTGTGTCATATGTCAGGCTTAAAATGGAATTAAATTTCTTGTCAGAATTAACATGGAAATTATGATGTCCAATCCAGTTGTAAAAATCTAACAGTATTAACTATGTTTAAATTTCTCCAACGTTATAATTCCATGTTTCTTTAAAAAATACATCTTTTTTATTCTGCTTTTCTTCAAAAATAAATTTCTTTCTATTTCAGGAGATAAAAATTTCTGCAGTTTTGGCTATTTTTGAATACTGATATTTGTATTGAATACATAACTAGATTAATTTTGTTTGTTTTATATCGTGAAACATGTCATTAAAAAGTTGGCGAATAAAAATAAAACATGCCTAATGTTATTGTTTGTTTTTGTTGGGTTTAACGTCATAGCAACACATTGTATAGTTTATATAACGGCGGTCAGCCCACTTACTCACTGTTCTTGGAAAGGCTAAATCTCGAAAATCACAAAAAAAGTCAATTTACGAAAAAAATTATTGTAAGTCAAAAGTAAGAAAAATTCATATAATGGTTAATTTTTGGCCAATCAATCCCAAATATTATTGAATAATGTAAAATATTTTATACATTTTGAATATCATATCATACTTATGTTTATTATCCTTTTGGTTTTGAGCTGCAAAATTTATGAAATTGACTTACGATAACTGTTTTCGTAAGGATATTTGTGAAAAGGTACACAGTAAATACCTCCTAGTTTAAAGATTGAACATGTCAGTAAAAGCTGGAAGGTAATTAACAGATCTTTCCCCTACTATCCCCCAAGGGATTGTTGGTGCATGTTACAAATAATTTCTTTCATGTCCATAAACATGTATCTGTTTTTACCCAATAAAAACTTGTGTACCTCATTTCTCTGATAAACTAGGCAATACAGAGTACCCATCATAAATTTGTGGAGACAAAAGTGATTTAAGACAATTCTTGAATAATGAACCTCCAAAAGGATGTTTATAGTAATTATTTCCCATAACTTAGCTTTTATGCTATTTCCGTAGTCTCCATTACAAATATAATGATAACCGAAAAATAAAGCAAAACTTAAAGGCATTTCAGAATAAACAGTTATCAAATTTCAGATAAAAAGTATTCAGTAGGCCTACAAAGTGAAAATGTCTCCAAACTTTTGGTAGGTACTGTAGATTAAGTATACTTTTTAGATACAGTTCATTCCCAACCACTCAAAATACATAAATAGCCCAGGAACTGCCAAAACCTTTACGTAATTCACCTTTGAGTCATCTACTTTTTTTTGGAAATTTATACACAAAATTTGTCCAAGGCTATAGTGCTACTTTAAGCAATCCCAGTAATTTGAGTCAACATGTTCTGAGCAATTGCAAATGAACTGTTTTAACATACAAGCTTCTTGTAACATCATTAAATTCATGCAACAAAAATATTCTTTGCATTTAACAGCTGTACACAAAAAACAAATGGAGTTCCAGCAGTCTTGGAATTTAGCCAGTGGACCGTGGACCGTGTCCATCAAAATTGCCCTTGGTCCAGTGACATTTAACTATGACTGTCCGCCAGCTTTTTACAGCCATCATTTTCTGTATTTAATAAAAATCATTACTTGTTGTTATTTTTTTTTATTTAATATTAGGATATCATTATATTGGACTGCCTATTTGAACATATCACTGAAAGCGTTTTTGGTCCAGTAATTTTTCATTCGCTCCAGTGAACAATCCATTTTGCAGGACCGAATGTCTCCGTGCTAATGAAAGTTGTCTTGAAGACTGGAGTTGAAGTAGTGAAAAATATTCCATAACATTGTCCGAGCTGTTACAAAAACCAAGTAAACCTTTTACACAAAACCATTTACACTAAACTGAACAAACATTACAGAAAAATAAACAGAAATCCCGACATGTCACTTTTCTTGAAATAAATCAAAATGAAACTAATCCACCCAGACTGTATCACAGATTCTAATCATGCCTTATTCTTTATAGCATGGAAAAACCAGTCTATTTTTGTATATTTTTGGTCTTTGTACGCTAAGTTCAATTGTTGTGTGAAATATAGCACTGCGTCCTCCTCCGACTTTTCTACTGCTAAAGTTTTACGTATATATCCTATATCATCGAGTGATTGAAGTTCAGGAATTCCACAGGATAACATCATTGTTAGTAAATTTATAACTAAGTCTGATTGTTTTCGTAACACTATATATGCTTTGATACACAAGTTCTGAAACCTGAAAAATATAGATTAACATTTGTTAATTTAACAAAAATAAAATTGGAGACTGGTTAGGACTGGTGAGCTGAAAACATTGACAATCAAATTTTACTTTCAGTTTCAAACTGCTATCACTTTGAAATCTATTTATAATATTTACATGACTAAGTTATAATTTCATTTAATAAAAAATTCTTTTCATCAGGTGTTTAAAATAGATAAATGTCAATTTTCTTTGCAGTCCATAGACAGTGTTACTTAATATGATTATTTGGCTTTAAATCTTTGATTTATTTCGCTAATTATTTTTTCTAGCAAGCACCATTATCATAGCATACTGTAAAGCAACAAATTGCAATGTTGGGCTATGTTGCACAAATCTGTTTAGGCCCTTTTTTCCTTATATTACAGGGGCCGTTCACAGGTGCCTTCCCCTTTTGAAAATTTCTTTGAAATCATGCAATTTTTCCACAAATTTGGAGGTTATCTTTGATTTACTATACCCCTTTCAATGAAATTGTGATTAAAGTTTTATATAATAAAGTAAGCCCCTAGGCCCCTTTCCCTCAAACTGAAAAATACCCTGCTGTTATGTAACTGACTTATTTCTAAAAAAGCCACAAGTATGTCATCAATAATGTAATGATACCTTTTTACAGTAACAAGGAAAAGATCAAATAAACTCATTAATTTTTAATCCTTTTAGTATCTTCATTTCTTAGCCTTAAAGAATGATTAATTACTAACTATTTCATAGTGTGTGTTACTCATGACCTTTAACAAGAATTACACAATATGTTTTTTTTATTAAAGGTACTAGTTCACAGATTTGGTTTATTTTTTCTATAATTTCAAAATACCATTCAGTGTCTGTAATTGTGTTCAAAAAATAATTCTTAGTTTTTTAGGAAAAACTGACCTATGTGTTGCAAGAGATATACAATAAAAGTCACAAAAATGCACTAAAAGTGTCTATACCGTGACATACGGGGTAGATATTTACTACATAAAACACCATCATTTTTAGTTGTACGTCAATTTGCACTAAATTTGTCATTATCAGAACACTACTTTCCTGCTTCCAAAAATATTTCCATACAATTTTGATAGTATTAGAAAAAGTTGATATTTAAGTTGAAATCTGTGAATGAGTACCTTTTATTACTTGAATGATATTTTTTACCAGGAAACATGAGAGATTAAATTAACTGTTGGAAATACTGCTCATATTAATTTTGATGTTTCTCAACTTCCTTACTGATTTGACATTTTGGCATTTTAAAAATTAACCTGTCAGTGAGTGTAATTGTGTCAACTAGAACTCTGTGAGCCAAATGTGCTACAATAGCATACCAGTTAGATAATTTTTTCTGAAGAACGGGAATGTTTTAGGAACTAGGTTATACCACAAACATGCAAAATAGGACAATGCCTTTTGGTGGCAAATGCTGCCAACACTGCAAGTAACACCTATGTGTCTTCTTACTATGTCAGGGGACACAAACAAGAGCTGTCAGTAGAGACAGCATGCTCAACTAAGTAAGTATTTGTCTCATGAGATGTGATTGATGATAAGGAACAAATACATTGAAATAAAGAAGTTAAAGTAAGAAAAATGTTGTTTTTTTTTAAAGAAAATTTTAAGTTCACAGGAGACAATTTTGAAAAATAAATGTTTGGAGTTATGAACCTTGTCACATGAGATGTGATTGATAATAAGGAACATATATTTAAAGTTTGAAGTTGATACCTTAAGAAATAAAAAAGTTATATTAAAATATATTATATATATAATATATGTGTAATATATTACTGCACGAAATTTTTAATCAGAAATATGGACGCCAACGCTAGGGCCAGTAGGAGATCTCTTCATTTCTTTGAAAAGTTGGGCTAAAAATGAATTCTTAATATTCTATGGCAAACTGACCTATAGATTGCAAGAATTATAAAAGTCACAAAAACACACTTGAATCTTCAATACTATAACTAACAATGTATACATTAAGTCACAATCTTAAAATTTGTACATCTATTTGTTCTAAAATTGTAATTATCAAAAAATGCTTTACTGTTTTAAAAATGTGTCTGTACTGAGAGAACAAAAGCACGTACATAATTATAACAATTGGCAAAAACTACAAAACTTGTGTCATATACTAGTACACTGATTTCATAAGTACTTGCCTATCTAATTCATGTATTGCTCGTTTTTTCTCAACTGTCAATAAATGAATAATTTAATGGGGATTGCATGTTTTAAATATTCTTTGTCTTAGAATCATGATTTTATCATAGACTGTATTCAGTTACCGTAAAATTATTCAAATTTTGACGGTTATGAAAAACAGACAATAGGTTCAAGTAAAAATCATAAAAAAAATAAGTTATACCTTTCAAATTCCTTAGTTTTATGAGGTTGGTCCCTTCCTTTAGCGATAACACTGATAAAATCTTCAGTAAGAACAAAAGGTACTCTCTCTCTATTTATACCAAATTTCTTCTTTTTATGATTCAGAAAATGTCCAAAATCAATATGAAATACCTGGATGATGAAATAAAATATTAGACTATACTCATTTATGTAAAGTTTGGTCAAAATATAATGTCAAAACAAGAGATGTAATGTGGAAACCACATTAAAGCCAGATTTTCATCAAGATCTGACCATAAATGACAGAGATATCCAACATATAAAAAATAATGCAAAAATTACAAAGGGAAACAATCCATAATAAAGCCAGGTAGAGTTGTGGTTCTGTTCATCACATGGTATGTTATCATTGTATGAAGTTGCATAAAGATCTGACAATAAATAGCAGAAATATATGGTAAAGAAAAAACTTTAACACAATTGTTCATGACACCGGTCGCCCAACCAAATACCCACATACCCACCAACCCCGGTTTTGCCAATCTATTAGCCGAATTTTTTTTTGCAAATTCCGGCTAACAAGGTGGGTTAAGTCCTCTTACAAGTACTAATCTAATAACAAAAGGTTCCTTTAAAAACATGCTAAATAGATTACATTGGTTGGAAAAAACTTTCCATTTCCAGCATGTTTTTATCAGCCTTTTTAAACTTCTGATGGGTTTCAGACCCCAGCTTCTGGATCTAATATGACTTTATGTGTGCAAGCAAAAATGATAGGTTTGCTATATTACCAGATAATAATCCATACTGACCAACTTGACAATACTGCTAATTGAGTTAAACCTTTTGAGTTTCTTCACTCAAGACATCAGTTTTTCCTGCCAATAAGGTAGGCATCAATTGAACAAACTAGTTCACTAAATTAAACCTTTTGTATTTTTTTGCTGAAGACATTAATAGTTTTTCCATGCCAAGACATAAGGTAAAAAAGTTTTGACCCAACGCACAACAAACAATCAATTAGGTAAGACCCAACACTAGAATACATACCCGTCCATCTGTAGCTACCATAATGTTTTCAGAATGTCTATCACCAATACCTAACACAAATGTTGCTACACTATAACCAGCACATGACTTTGTGAATGTATCAATAGCTAACTCATACCTTGAAAATAATAAATTTCAAATATTAGTCAAAGGGAAGTAACTCCTACATAAAATGATAAATAAATGTCAAAGGGAGACAACTTGTAACATATATGATAATTTGATATAGGACTAAGGAAGAGAACTCATATCTAAAAATGATAAATCGGATATTAGTCAAAGGGAGAGAAATCAAAAATGATTAATTAGATATACAAATCAGGGAGATAACTCACATTTAAAATAATTCAACACAAGAAAGCATTGCCTGTTAACAGGAGTTTTAATGATAAATCTCGAAGATAGTAATTTGATATAATCTGAAATTAAGCCCAAGCCAAAGGGAAAAACTCAAATCACAAACAAATAAATACACATCTAGTAAAAGGGAAATAACTCTTTTAGTAGAATGAATAGTTAGAGTGAGAGTTACTGTTCCTTATAAGAAATGTTTTCAACATTTAAACTTCCTCATTCAGGTTTAAAAGACAGTGCCCTTTAAATGCTTTTTCAGAGAAAAAAGCAACAACAATAAAATAGAGAATGTTTTTCCTTTATTTGAGTACTAAATTTAATTTATATATACATCCACTTAGAGAATAACAATTTTAAATTTCTGCCTTCAGGTTAAAAAATTTTGAAGCAAATTATTTCATTGAGAATTTTCAATTAGCACTTAAAAATGGGAAAAATAAACCAAAATTTGACAATAATGTCAATTTTCCTCCATTGATTAGATAATATGGAGAAGTTTCCAGCCTTGTGGAAGGGTAGATGAGTACTGGTTGTAGACATGGTGTCAAGGAAAGCCAGGTTAGGAGAGCTGAACCCTGAAAAATGACCTATATTGTGTTGACAAGGTGTTAAACCCAGTAAAAAAAAATATAAAAAATAATACTTTAAGAACAATGAAAGGGGAAAATATATACTTAGAAATAAATAGTGGAATGGGCCCAATTTTGGCCCCCAAAAAACACTTTTTTCATTTACCTATCAGCAGCATTTTGTTGTTTTATCCAGCTATGTAAAGCTTTAGATCCACCAATCTGTAATGCAGCTTTGGCCCCAGATTTTTCCTGAATCTTCATAATAGTAGCTGCATTTCTTACAGCCTCTATTAGACCAACGTCTTTACCAGTAGATAAACAATTATATGTTGTCATTCTTAGATCCAAACCTTCTGTTTTCCATATATTGTCCATAACACTTAACAATTGTAATGTTAACATATCTTGTCTTAAATCTGTAATATATAGAGAAATAGAGGATAGTAGTCAATTTTGGTACAAGATCGTTTTTTATTTCCCCAGTAAAAATGTCGTTTTCTGAGCGCACGAGTTGAAATAAAAAATATCTTACACCAAATTTGACGAATATTCTGTTTGTTTCATGTTTAGTTTTGTATTTTATGAGTTCAAGTTTTACCCAAAATATAATGTGATGTCATTTCTTCTCCAAGATGATGTCAATTATCTTCTAAAATGACAGCATTGACGATGAAAATATAAGTTTATATGTTCACTACAATGAAAATATAAAATTCATATTTTCATTGTTTATTTTCATTGAATAACGCGATGTTTCACCCTAAAGCATGAAAGAAAGAAGATTATTTCTGAGTCAAATTGAATGACCAACAACAACACATACTTTTATATTGAATGCATATTAGATTACTACTTTTTTGGCATATTGCCTTCATTAGACTAAGGTTATACATACAATTACAAAGAACCAAACAATTAATACGACAATTTTTTATTTAGGTGTAAGATTGATTTTTATTTCACTGAGTGAGCTAAGGATGCAAATCTTTCCATGAGTGCCATATTTTGACACTTTCATTAGTCATCTACATCAATCAAAATGTGAGTAAAATACCGAGAAATTTGTATGCTTGACACAGTCACCGCCAAACATAGTGGACCACAGGACACAAAAAGGATACAAAAATAGAAGGTCCGTCTAGATCTGTAGGTTTACAGGATTGACTGTACAGCAAAAATTTTAATCTCATTCACACAGTTTTCACTCCATCAAAATATTTAAAATCACTAAATTGTCTTCAGTCCAGTAAATCTTGGATTGTTCCTGTAAAACTTTATGACCTACTGTCCAGTAATAAACTGTCGAGTTTTGTGGTGACTGGCTCAATGTGATATTATGAGATTGCATCCATTATTTTTTTAAGCTGCAATTCCAGGGCGGCAGATGGAAAATTTGCACTATCTTTTTGAACAAAACATAAGAGAGCTAGGCAGCATAATAAAAAAATCTTATGATTATTTAAGAATACAATATAGAAGGATTTACAACTAAAATCAGTTGTAAGACACTTGATAATATGGTTCCCTAGTGCTTATTTTCTTAGTTGAAATTTGGCAAAAAACAAGTAGTTGTTTACTTCATCAACTGTAATTAAAAATCCCATGACTATAATACTCTGTATAAAGTACACTTACCATCCCCATTTTTAAACAATACAGGATAGGTCTCATACCATAAATCAGCTAATGGGTCAGGGTTTGCCCAGACCATCCATAATGGACGTTTTTTAGACATCTTTATCTCACAATCTGCTGGACTGTAAATAAGAAAACACCAGGTAATGTTTAAAAATCTTACATAGGCACAAGTCTTTTTACACTTTCTTTAACTTAACATCATCTATATTGATGATGAACTCATGCATGGCCGTTTTAATCAACATCCTAGTTCATAAAACTTTACAATCAAATAAAAAAAATTCTCTATGTTTAATCACAATAGCATACACATTTCAAATATTTTGTTTCTAAATAAAACTAAGGGACTTGTTTGATGTGTTCATGAAACAAATTAAACTTAAATACTTGTTATTTAATTTAAGCAAATCAAAGCTAGAATCAATGATTTATTCTACAACAAAATGTAGATAAACGTTACTTCGTAATGTTGTGTGAATTATAACACATAAACTTCGTATTTCTCAAAATTTCATGAGAAGGTATGACAATTCATGACCAAGAATTAAAACTCACTGGCTCTATTTGAAGCCATACTACATGTAAAAGGGTGGCTCTCAACCACAAAGTTTCCATGACATTAATAGTGATATATAAAACTAAACATACCAAACTTGACCAAATCTATGACTATTATTTAAAGGTGATGTAAAATTTCTCAAACATTCTTGATAATCTGGTTGTTGTAATTGTTCATGTAAACATTTCATCTGTTCCATTTTATCCTGAAGTTATATATAACATTTATTGTATTACACTTCTTGTTTTCACTATCTAAAGTAATCAGTATGTCCAAGTATTTACATATTTATACATAATTATTAATTTCACATAAGGTTTTCTTTACAAAATATCATTTTACTGAGGTATCAAAATAGTAGATTTATAAATTTTTAAACAATTTAAAGACCATATAGAATAACCTGGACAGCAAATTAAGAGAAATCTTACGACAATTTGATGATAAAATATAGAAGGATTTATGACTAAAATCGGTCGTAAGATGCTTGATAATACGGGACCCTGACTTATTGTTTTATACCCATTATCAGAAGACAGATATTCTGAACACCACTGTCAAGCTCAAATGACCTTTGAGTTGACAAATTAACAACTAACTATTATCAAGACTAAACGCTATCATTTTATAGCTAATTGGAGGGTGCATGTTGATCACTTGTTGTAAATAGATGAACCATTGTGAATTGCATCATGAATATAATAATATCAAAAGTAAGCTGAAAACAATCAGCACTGGAAGCTTTTCAGATGTAAAATAAGTGTATTCGCAAACCCAGAATTTTACCTTCAGTGTTCATAGGCAGATCTAGTGGGGGGGGGGCGGTCAGGGGGGTCCAGACCCCCACTAGAATTTCCAAAATGTACCTGTCCATTATTGTATTTCTTGATTGTAAGTCATTTTTAAGTAGCACGAAGCAATTTTTTAATGGATAAATGCATAAATTTAATGGTTATGTATTTTTTATTATTAATATGTTGCATTATTCTGCAACATGTGTATAATGTGGTTGTGGTTCGAAAGTTTGGACCACCCCTAGAAAAAGTTCGGACCCTCCCAAGAAAAAAATCCTGGATCTGCCCCTGGTGTTTTATATGATTGTTTTATACACATCAATATACAAACCTCTTTAACTTCATATTTCAACATATTAGTTAATGTAGTTAATTTTTCTAAAGCTTCTACTTGTTTAGATAAAGTCTGTAAGAATGATCCACATCCTCTACATAATGCTTCTAATATCAGACCAAATCTTATACGAGTAGCTTTGTGATGTAACTCTGATCTAAAATATAGTGTAGACAACATAACTAATAAACTTTATACCAAAACATAACAAGACCTGTCAGTAGAAACAGCATGCTCGACTAATCGTGGTGCTTGAGTAAACAAAAATATAATAAGGAACATATATTTAAAGTTTGAAGTTGATACCTTAAGAAATAAAAAGTTATGGTAAAAAATATTTTACTGCACAAAAACTTTAATCCGAAATATGCACGCCGGGGTGAGTAGGAGAGCTCTCCATTTACTTCTTAAAGTCGAGCTAAAAATGACAAAGAAAAATTAATTTTAAGCACAAAAAATGACAAAAACTTGATTTGAAAACACAAAAATTGACCAAAAAAAACTATTCAACTATGATTTAACTAATAATTGACTTTCATTGATTAAGATTTTTGTAACATTTCTATTATTCTAATATGTTATCAAACATAGATAACAAAGAAATGAAAATTAGCCACAACAGTGGTCCACAGACTAAAAATACTCACTTTAAATGCCAGAACAAAGTCTGTCCTATACGTTGATTTATCAGAGCTCTCTTTAATAAAAATCTAGCCATTGGATTGTCAAGATAAGGTTCAAACTTTAATGCCTGAAGATATAAATAGTACCAAAATGTAAATGACATAAAAATGTTTCATCTTTCCCTTCAACATAACACAATTGTTTAATAAAGAAGACAGTAGATTCACATACTATTCATAATAAAATGGCAAAGCCTCATTCTGAATACAACCTCTTTTTAAATACAGCCTCATTCTGGATACAGCCTCATTCTTAATACAGCCTCATTCTGAAAACAGCCTCATTCTGAATACAGCCTCATTCTGGATATAGCCTCATTCTGAATACAGCCTCTTTCTGAATACAGCCTCATTCTGAATACAGCCTTTTTCTAAATACAGTCTCATTCTGGATATAGCCTCATTCTGAATACAGCCTCATTGTAAATACAGCCTCATTCTGGATAAAGCCTCATTCTAAATACAGTCTCATTCTGGATATAGCCTCATTCTAAATACAGTCTCATTCTGAATACAGCCTTATTCTGATTTTTTTTCTCCAAGATGGAGTTAAAAAACTTCCTTAGTTTAAGACTACTTTTTTAAGGGTCTATCCAGTTGGGCTGTTAAGATCAGGGGACAACCAAAATGAAATTCAGAATTCAGAAGTAAAGAAACCATCCACTTCTAAAATACTGGTTTATTTTAGTACATTTTCACTGTTGAATAAAATAAATCAATATTGGCTCTATAAAATTTCAAAACATCCACAATAACATCTGCTATGTTGTTTTCATTTAATTAAAGTTCAAACGTAATTACTCACAGGCACAGGTGGCTTATAAGTTATAATTAATTGAAATCAGCTGATTTGTTGATTGATACTGAAGAAAGACAGACCTGGATAAATAATTACATCCAGATATATTACAGAAGTGATGAATACCCCCACCTGCCACCATATATTATCTAAGGGGAAGGACATATGACCCATTTAATTGGTTATGTCCTAATAAGTATCTACACAGTTTATGCATGCAACACACCGTTTCATCACGGTGATCATTTGTGCCAAGTAATTTAAATCTATCAATCCATGGTATAGTTATTGCCCAGACAAGATTCGGCCCTGACAGACAAAGTGACTCATCTCATTTTCCTGCAAATGGTCAGGAGTCGTTGCCGACTGTAATTTTGACCAGTAGAACAAGAGAGGAGACAACCATTTCATACAGATTAAAACATCAATATTTACAGATAAAAATAATATACATTGTTCAGTTTAGTTAAGCATGGAAGACTAAGGAGCCATCTCGGATCAAGTCATCCAAGGCAGCTAAGAAACAGTGATGCTGGTAGGAAGTTGGTTCCATTCTCGTATTGTTCTTGGATAAAAGGACTGGTGGTAGACTGTTGATTTGGTACTGAGTTGTTTGATACGACCACGTCCTCATGTTCAAGAATCATTGGCTTGTATAAGTTCACTTCTACATAGCCCTGCCCACTAGTGGTGGGGGGGGGGGGGGGTATAATAACCACTGAATGGTCCATGAGATTATCTTACCTGAACTAATTGCAGTAAATATTGCTGTAATTTATCATCTGTCATACCAATCTCTAAACAATGAACAGCAAACTGTCGTATCTTTAAATCAGTATATGAACAATCTAATAATTGTAACGCTACTTCAGGTGTCACAGTTGGCCATTGTTTTAATAACATATATAACTGAAATAAAGAATAAAAATAATGGATGAACCTTTTTCTTTTTTTTCTTCCTTTTTTTTATTAGGTTTAACGTCATATTCAACACACATTTATGTCATATATATGTCGGCCAGCTCTTCCTACTATAGGTTTCCTGGACACTTTTCTATCACAAGTACTAACTTACTCTAGCCCACAACTCATGTATAGGGTATGACCTACCCCAACCGGGCTCAAACCCACGATCTCCAAGTAGACTTTTCAGAATCAAATTAGAATGATTTAGAATAAACCAAGGAAGAGTTTCCTCAGCATATTGCCAGAGCTTTGCCCCTTGGTACCCTGAATTATTTTATTTGGGTTTAATGCCGTGTCAACATGTTTTGGTTATTTTACAGCGTCTAGCACACTTAACCTAACTTTCCTGGACCCATGTCTATAACCAGTTCTCACTTACCCTTCCACAAGGACTGAAACTTCTCTATATACAGTTTAAATGGAGGAAAATTGACATTATTGTCAAATTGTCATGGAAGGGTATAACCTCCAAAGATGGGCATCAAACCCATATCCCCTTAGGACACTATCCTGGTACCATTAAATTTTATATCAAATATATATTCCATATGATGTAAGAAGGGTACCAGCAGGGCACAAAGAGCTAACTAGCAATTTGCTAAAGAAACTCGCTCTAAACAACAAAATTTAAACACAATTATTTTCTCTTTACCTGAGCTACATTTTCTCTATCATTCCATTTTATTGCACTGAGTAATTTCGGTAATGAATTAGGTTGATGTAAACAATAATCTCTGAAATATACAATAATATACAAAATATCATACATGTACAGTGATCTAAATTTTATTGTAGAATAAAACATAAGACATGAGCTATGATGTGCCAAAATTAAATAATGACTGTTTCAGCACTAGACATTATTCTAAGCACTAAAACGAATGCAACTGTTTTCCGATGCCTCTATGATAACATATCAAAAACAAGGTAACAGTGAGTGTTAAAATATGCCAGTCAAGTTAGTAATAAAATATGGAGGACCATACAATTTTACAAAAAAACATTACACAATAGATTTTCCAGTTTGTCATGCATATTAGATAAATAAACATTCTATCAAGGTTTGACACTTACTGTTTTAACCAAGGACCCAAAAGGAATCCCTAGTGGGTTATTCCAAGATTTCACCTTGCATGGATCATGAGGCATTCCCAGTTAAGAATGAATGGAATTCCTCATAAGTTACTGGAATGCTCAACTCAGGACAATGTTACTAGTAATGTCAAACCCTGCCCCCTCACTGGTGTTCATAATAACATAACACCAGCAATCTACAACAGACATAAAAATAATAAAAGAACAAACTACATACCTTCGTTTCCATAGTAATTCTTTTTCTTGTTCTGATATTTCAGATAATGGATCCCGACTTATTATATCCATTAACTGAGATTCTTCTTGTCTCCAATCATCTGCTTGCTATAATACAGAATATCATGAGTCAGCGTACAACAGGTTCATACAGACTTTTAATATAAAAATTAGGGCCTTTTCATTTTTCACTAAATTTAGGGCTTAATTTTCATGACATAAATCAATGCTTTATTAGGATGCATCAGAATTTTCCCTGAAGTAAACCTGGATAAAAAACTTAGCTATAGTGTTTGCCCTGAGTCAGTTCACCAAAAATATGGAATTATATGTTATTAAAAAGATATCAATTTTGGTACTCAATTAATAGTAAATCATTTAGATTTTGATTATTAACCAACCAAATAGTTTCCGAACTGAATTACAGGCCTTCAAAATAGTTATTTAGTGCCAGCTAGAGCAAAATTAGGGGGCTTTTCAAGGTCAGCCATGCATTTTAGGGCCTTTCAAAGACAACCAACAAAAGTTAGGGCCTTTTCAAGACTGTTCAAACCCTGTCCTTTTTTCTCAACTGTCAGTTTGAATAATTTCAAGGTGATTGAATACACACTATCACAATATCACGAGTGTTAAACAAAGAACATGAGGTCACTGTGAAATTATTCATGTTTTGACAGTTGAGAAAAACAAAATACAACCAGGGTGGGTAATATATAAAACAATTGCAGACTTCAACAAGAATGAGACAAACAGGTAATACAAGAGATCTGAAAGCTAGTTTCAAGTTAATCAAGAGTATTTTCATCCTGCAGTGGCTTAGAAAAATCTCATTCATGAATTAATTAATGAGCATTTACAATAAATAATCTTACCAGCGCTAACATCGATTGTCTACTATCCCTGTTTGTAGCATCCACAGCTAATTTCTCAAGATCTGCATCTGATGGGTAAACAACTACTGGACTAAATCTTTCAAACTCTATCTCCAAACATGGACAATCTTTGTCAGGATTAGAACCAGGAATACCTATAGGATTTAAAAGTTCATCTAGACCGTGAGGTAATGGCCAGAATTGTAAACTGACTTTGTCATTTAATAGTCTATTGTTAAAGTCAAATACTTGTAGATTGCCCCAGGCTAGTGCATAATGTGTCTGAAAGAGAAAAAAAGTTTTTTACATTATTTCAATATAATTTCACAAAAATAAATTTTGAATGAGTTGAATTTGTTACTAATGCTAACCTTTCAAAGGGAAGTTATGCTGGATTTTAGAATGATTTTATGTGAGAGTTGTTTCAGAATTATGGTGGTTGATTTATGCCATGCCGTATTTTCGTTTCTTAGCTGCGAAAAAACGAAAACACGACAAATCCACAGATTGCCGTTTCTTCGTCTTTTACGACAAAATAAATACAACAATAAGACGGATAAATGTGTCGTGTTTTTGCCTTACATCCATCGTATCTTTGTCTTTTAGTTTCTTCGAGGTGAAGATCAAGTAAAATTGCTTGTTCTCAACAGAGACACCATCTCAAACTAGTCCAAACCCGTTCGTAGTCAGTTTTAACCCGTTCAGAACTAGTTCTTCTAAGCTCCTTTACACTTGACCATCCCGATTAAGACAGTTCAACTCGTTCTATGTACGTTCTTATCTCAATCTTAGTGCATTTTGAACGAAATAACGTCACATTCTGACCCGATTGCTATAAATATCCAGGGCGTTTCTTCCCATTCTCATTCTCGTTCCGCGCTTCAAGCTTTGAGGACACAATTCGTCAAGCATCACTGTGACCATCATACCTCCAAAAATGAGCAGAACCAGACAGACGGTGCTTGTTAAGACAATCGCTTCCAAACAATTCAAAATCACTTGCACATGTGAAGCTCTTGAAGACCAGCCTCAAGATAAGCCACAAGATACTAAGCCTACTGAGCCAGTCAATAAAAATGAGGGCGATTCTCCTCTACCGTATTCTTGCTGTGCTTCTATAAAAAAGTACAAAGCCTACATTCAAAGCATTAACGACTTCCATGGTTCTAGGCTAAGAGCTTGGGCCCAGATGATAACTTGGTGAGAAATGGTCTGTATTTATACCAAACCTTATCATATCGTATTGTAGACGTTATTGACGTGGTACGTACTGCATACAAACGCAACTAAAAACGAGTAGAACGTACCGAGAACCTACTGGTTCAGAACTTCCTATTTTGTTTTTGTGCATTTAGATGGGATAACAATGCACTATGGACGTAATTAAGCCGAGTTAAGTCTGTGTGCAAACGGAATGAACAAGTTACAAACGGAACAGGTCGGTGTGTAAACGTACTGCAAATTGTGGCCTGATCGAACTACGACTAGGAACGTCCCGAGTACGATGCTATTACAGCGATTCCATTCGCAGTAAGTCCTTTCCGTTGTCAGTACGTTGTCACTCAGTCTAATTGCAGAACGAGGTGACAGCAAAAAATTTTGAGTCGACTCAAAGTTCTGAAACCCCATTCCCGTTCAACCCCGTCCGAGCTCTTCCATAATGTTCAAACACAGACTGTAGAAAGTTGCAACTACGTCCAGTCCGTTTGCACACAGTTGGAGCTCGTTCGGTCCATTTTTTTCAGAACGTAGTGAGAACGAGTTTGGTGTAACGAGGGTATAAGAGAGAATGTATGGCTAATTTAATTTCAAATGAAGAAAATGGAAAGATAGGTAAAAGTTATAAAATTATTGCTCAATTATTATTCAATCAACATCTATATTACCTATTCATTTTTCACATTGACATAATTATTGATTTCAATTATATTCATTTAACTTTATTATGAAACAAGTTTGAAATGTATTAACTAGGGATTTAAGACAAATCAATTGATTAAAAGAATAAAAAGAGCCTATGGTTATCAAATGCGTTTTTGGGAGATAAAACTATAAACATTTTTTACCAATTAAAATGGTACATTTATATATAATTTTAGGATATCATATTGAAATCATAAAAATAAACTGATTTCTTAACATTATTGCTAATGTTTATTTTGGTCCAGTAAACTTTAATTAGGTCCAGTAAAATATTTCATTTTGCTGGACCGAATGTCAAATGTCGATAAAAGTTTGTCGTGAAGACTGAAAGTAACGCTACTATTGATTTTTTTCTGTGATAAATTTACTGTCATCACAAACGTACAGAAAGCGTATTTTTGAAAAAAATGCCTGAATAAAAATTGTTTTTTATTATTTTTGACATTCAATAAAAACAAGATAGTTATAAAGTAAAGATGTTATATTGACTTCATCGGTAAGTGCAATTAATTCAACCCCATTCGAACTTTGGATCTGTATTTAAAGACCCTTATTGGACATTTTTTGCAAGTCTGTTTGAGGATAACATGTGACAGCCTCGACTGTACTATAATGCTCTCCTTTCAGGACAGAAACTATTTTTTCTTGGAAACGGTCAAATTTTCCTTTAATTTCAAACTGTGACCTAAATCAAGTAAAAGGAAATTTAAACTAATGTATGTGAGTAGATAACAATAGTTTCAGTTTGATATATACTGATAGTGATCCATTAAGTTTCCCAAGAGAGAGCAACACGGATACAACTCAAGTACTAAGATGACTTTATTTAAAGAATTGAAATTGTTTACTTCAAAACTACTTGAACCTTAATGCCAGTATCGATATTTTAATCTCCGCTTCGATATTTAAGTGATAGATGCTTGGTCAGATTGAATAAAGTTAGAGGTGACTTAGACTTTTAAAGTTTTAGGTGTAGACTGAAGAAGGCATAGAGAGAGCATAGAAGTGTTGCTCACTAGAATTTTGGTCCAATTATCTATGAGGGTAATGGGATCACATTGAAGGCAGTCCGATTACCAAAACATGAGCTATGACACTTTTTCAATATGTACTTTATGTGAATGTAGCAGAAAGAAAGTCAATTTTTCATTAATAACGGTTGAAAATTGGCATTCATCAGTAGTACATATTTTATTTTAGACTCCAAAATCCAAAAAACAAAACTCATAGAATCTGTAGAAGTGAACAGGTCTGCAAATATTATAACTGTAGGGCTGGTAGTGGAATTAAGATAATGGAGTCAATTATTGGGTATATTTACCTTTTTGTTTTTCTTCTTGGACACAGAACATATAGAGAAGCATATTTTAGCAGATCTTGGAATATCAGGTAAATATAAGAATTCTAACCATTCATTCCATCTAGGATTTGTTGAGTCTACTTCTTTTGTTTGTTGCGTTTCACATAATGGTTCAGTACCATGATAAAGACCAGCTTTAACATATATCTGCAAAATGAGGGTAAAAAATATATTTATAACCTGTAAACAGGGTTCCACAACTTCAATTTTTATCAAAGACCCTGAAGAAATCTCTAGTCAGATATTCAGGGATTCCTTGTTGGCCTTACAAATTCATCCCATAAAATTCACAGCTTTGAATACAGATTTGAGGTCTTAAATTGTGATAAACAATTCATATAGAATTAAAATTTACAAAAAATGGCATTTTAAGGATCCTGCTAGAAATAAGAATCCCTAGCTGAGAATCACTGGGAATTCTCCGATGTTTCCCGAAACATTGTTAGTGTCAAACCTTGCCAGTATACTATTTTTATCACAATTTGATGCAAGTTTAGTTAATGCTGTAGTTACACATTGTATGAGTCATGTCACCACAGCCAGTCAAACTACTCACTGTTCTTGGAAAGCTTAAATCACTGTATTTTAGCTGTATAATCCAGTTACTGTTACTAGTCACATATTTCAGTCAGTGACTGAACACTGTCATACATGAATTAGTATCAGTCGTAGGAGGGAAAATGGCCATAGAAATTGTTTCATGATAAACTCCACTGAAGTATGTCCATTCAGAGAATCAAACCCATAAACCCACGACCCCTCTACCAGTAAACATGTGAGCTGCGATCTGAGCTAGCCAGGCTGGCTCTGCATTAAAAAGGTTGCAACATCACTCAGATGAGAAACTTAGGCCTAAACTAAAAAACACTTTGTTTGCACTTTACCAACCCTTTTATTTTGGGTTGGGTCGATAGATGGGGAAAATATTTTTTTTAAGAATAATCTTTCAATTAGGAAGATCCGGCAAAACAACTTGTTTGTTCATGTATATATTAATTATATTTATCTAATATTCTATAATTTCAACATGTTCCTAAAGCAGAATTATTTGCGTAAAGAAACTAACATAAAGTAATACGGTAAACTGTTGTGACCAATAAAAAAAACACCACAACAAATATTTTTCAAAATCGTTTCGAGTTGGCAGCATTTTTTTGGGTCGGTACGTAAAGGGCAAATAAACTTAATTTCAATTTAGGCCAAACAGTTAAGTATCTATGGCCAATTATAAAAATCTATAGAAAAAGTGTTAAGTTTGAAACCAATACAATACCTTTCCTAATTCTTTCACATTTACATAAGTTCCACAATGTATTTTTATCTTAAAATTAACATGCATATCTAATAGTGATACAGTGGGTTGATTGTTGATGTCTGCCAGGGCTTGAATACCTAAAATAATGAAAACATTAGGTTTAAGTTTAAATTAATATAAGTTTTGTTCAATAAAAAACCCAAACATTTTAGACCCTGTGATGTATACAAATATAATGGCATATAAACAAAATATTACTGAAATGTACGGTGCAATTTAACTAGAGCCATCAATGGAAATCGCGATATCAATGTATCACAGATTCCTGACAAACGATCTGATATCAATTCACAATTTGGAATATTAATACAATCAAGCATTTATAAAGCTATAATCTGAAGGACTTTTTAATATTTCTGAGTTTTCATGTTTTCTATTGAGTATTAAAAACAAGAAAATACAGTTTTTAGCTTGTTTCAAGTCTGAAACATCATGAGGGCATTATATAGAATACATGTATATATATATTGGAGTTCTAGTGGCTTCTATTACATCCCTTGTTTAACTCGATATATCACCGATACTTGTGACCGATTGTCACAAAATTTTCCATCAATGACAGTCTTAATTTCACCAATTTTTCAGCCATATTATTTAAGTTAGTTATTCAATTTAAAACAGCACAACTTTAATCTACGAAGATATGCTTTGAACATTAGAAGTGGATGTAATGCAACAACTTATGTGGCCTGGCAAATAATTCGGTGGCAAGTGGTGCTTCTATCGTTTGCACATGAATGTAAGAAGGCAATACTAATAAGCAAGTTGTCAGCCATACTGCTTAATAGCTACAATACAAATTTAATGCCTAATTATAATGACTATATTGTCGATTTTATGAAAAGCCAATCAATTTTTTTATAAACAATTTACACAAAGTCTTTTATATAAACCTACCTCTCTGGACATATGATGGGATGAAGAATTCTGGATCTATTAATTTAGAATGAACATTTTCTTTAAGTAGTAACATTAATTGTGGTATTGCACGTGTAGCTAAACATTCCCGTATAAACTGAAAATATATAAATATATAATCAAAGTACTGAAAGTAATGATGATATGGTGTGACTAAAGTCATCAAAACAGCTGATCATAATAATGTACTCTTGCATAAGCTTTAAAGAAATGAAAAATGTACAACTTAAAGGGAATGTGAGGGGTATTTAAAGGAGCATGCAAAAAATCCTTCAGCCCCTATTTTCCAACCACTGACAAAAGATAAGAAGACTTCTACAGACTATTTTTTAGAAAATTAGTCATTGAGGGGCAAATCAGTTTGTTGCAAAAGGTTTTAAAGAAAATCACTATGTAGTGTTAAATCCTTATGCAACTAGCTTGTTTGTTTGTTGTTTGTTGGGTTTAACACTGTAGCAACACAATGTATAGGTCATATAACGACGGTCAGTCAACCTACTCACTCCTCCTGGAAAGGCTAAATCTCTGGATTTAGATGTTAACCAACTACTAAGTGCATACTTTCATCAGTGACTGACAACTGCCCTACATAATTTAAAATCATAGGTAGGAGGGAAATGGCCATGCAAATAATTAAAGTATGCCCCACCCAGGAATCAAACCCATGACCGCTCGATTAATAGACTTGCATGCTACCAACTGAGCTAGCCGGCAGCTCATCATAAAGCAGTGACAAAATTATATTAGCAAATCACTTCAGTCCTCAGCCCCAATACCTGACCACATGTCATATAGTAAAGGGGTGGCATATCTTTACTTCATTTAACCTACAGTTAAAACAATGACTGTTCTAACAATAAGTTATCGGAGAGCAAGGATATATATCATCATTGGACTGAAGGATTTCAGCAGTTACCAAAATAATACACATGTATTCCAATTGGCTGAAAGTGGTCCATATTTTCTGACAAGTTCAGTGGGTGAAGATGAAAAGCATTGAAAATACTGAAAATGTACTTTCAAAATGCTGAAGTAAAGACATATAAATCACATTGAATAATTTATTCTTAAAATACTGAAATCAGTATTAATACTGAAAACTTTTACCCATGGAAAACTGATCAACATTTTGGTACGTTTTTACTCTTACAGTGTAGTATGACTAAATACCATTTTGTTAGGCAGTCTTATATTTCATATTTTAATGCCCAATATAATTCAAATTATAAGTTAATATACAAGTTTGCGACAAAAATACAGAAAAAAATACCTGTTGTTTATTCTGGAACTCTGAAAAGGAGCAAGGAGACCAAAAAAGGACACAGCACATCAGAGGTTTTTTTTTCAAAGTAACTTTTTCTGCATAGTGATGAGAAAAAAAACATGCAGGAAACAAAAAAATAACAGGGAGCACCTTCTTGCTATTGTTATGCATAAATTACCAGTTTAATTACACTTTTCAAGGGTCAGAGCCCTTATTTACAGACTCAGCTTTCAGGGCCATAAATCTAAAAAATCTTGATGTAATATTTTACCTTATATTGACTGATTGGATATCCTTCAAACAGGAACTGATCACACCCACATAGTTTAAGAACATATGTGTGTGAGTAGCCTTCAATACATCTCTCCGCCTCCTCTTTGGATCGGCCCATGTTACGAGTTCTCCGTCGTATAGATTCTGCTATCACATCGTTGGGTTTAGCTGTATGAGGTAATTTAACTGTATATTTGTTACGACTTCCGTCTGCTAGTACCACCCATATCATCACATAGATATATTTTCCTAGAAATAAATATAAAACTGGTTCTTTTAGCTGTAGCGAGACCTTTTTTTTTTTTAACGTTGTATTCAACACATATATAGGTCATATATACAACAGCCAGCTCTTTCTACTATATGTTTCCTGGACACTTTCTATCACCAGTACTAATTTACCCTACCACAAGGCTGACAACTCATGTATAGGGTATAACCTGCCCATATGGTGAGAACCACAGGTCTTGTTGTCAGACCTTAAAGGTTTTAAACGAAATCTTGAAATAGTGTCCATGTTGATGCACTGTCAAATATTTTCAGGGTCATTTAATTGCTCTAAAATTGAAACAATGACACTTAATTCCTGCATAAGGAAAAACCCTGAACTCTTATTTCAATATTTTTGCAGAAACTATTTGTAATTCGTTTTTTAGAAAAAATCCTACCTTGTTCAAGTAATAATTCATCTAAATGTGAAGGTAGTTTCGCTGAGGACTCTACATCAGGGGGGTACGTATATAAGGCTAGACTATGTTTGCCGTTACGTCGACGATCATCGACTGATTCTTTACAGACTTTTAGAATATTCCGTCTAAATGTCATTACTTCCATATCTTTCATTTCATTAAACTCATTCACTGGTATACCAACAGTCATACCTGAAAACATAGTCACAAAATTATCATATATCGCCATATCGGCCATTGTTCAATCCAGTGAGTGTCTGGTTGCCTGGGACAACCATTTTTTAGTTATTTTTAGTTTCCTAAAGGGTTTCCTGAAATAATAGTCACAGAAATATTACATATCACAGGGCTCCACAATAGGGGTTGTGTTGTCCAATTGCCTGTTACAAACTAACTTTGGGACCAAGCATCTATTTTTCACGTCATATATATAATTATTATATCTAATCAGGCAACTTGAATATAGTAATAATCATCAATTTTTTTATAACATACCATTACTTATGGATAGTAAACCCTTGGTTCAAGTAAGTAAAGTTGATAGTTGATTATTGTTTTACTGGGCTTCCTATTTTAAAAGTTAATGTGGAGTGCTGTATCAACCATTAGGTAGAATCCTTGATCCAGAGGTCATATCCCTGTCCATATTTATAAATTGACCAAATAACTCATTATCAATGTGAATACACTGATAGATCTAAAAATAGTCCCAGTTTAATTTTTATATTTAAATTGAGTCATTTAGTGACTTATGTAAGATAAAATCTATTTCAAACTCAAATAAATCAATATTCTTAAAGATAAAGAAAACATATGTAAAAAAACAACACATAACAATCTTAAATGGTTTCCTAACATGGAAGGATACTGTATAAGGTCATCAGTATTATATTTTCATTGCTTAGAAAACATACAGCCAAATAATTTCTCCATATATTTTCATTAAATAACACAATATTACCCAATAAAGCATGAAAGAACTATCATTCTTTAAACCTCTCCCATATAAGGACATTTTACTGCATCGTAAACATAAACATGTTTATCGTCTACATGCAAACATTTTGTAAAGCATCAAAAAAATTTAAACTACGAAAAACAATATGCAATAATAAACAACTGCACCTCAGTACAGATGCACTTGAGATACTTTAAATAACACTAGTGTAAGTGACATTAGCTGTACTGTCTACAGACAAACAAAAATCTCCTCATTAAAATATTGAGACAGTCTAAGATTATAGAATACAATCACATGTGGAGGTACAAAATATACTGAAGAGTTTCACATGTGGAGGTATAAAATATACTGAAGAGTTTCACATGTGGAGGTACAAAAATATACTGAAGAGTTTCACATGTGGAGGTACAAAACAAAAACTAATTGGAGAGTACCATGAGTGGAGATAAAAAATGTATAATGTATTGAAGAGTTTCACAAGTGGAGGTAAAATAAGTACACCAAGAGACAAAAACATATCAGAACCAGTAGACAAAGCCAAAGAAAAGAATTGTCAACAAAGGTTAACTTAATTGGCATGAGAGCTCAAAACATGCTAACAAAACATGTAAACAATGCAAGATGATAAACAACTACAGAGATTTGAAAACAAAGGAACGAAAAACATAGGAGGTCGTTTTACTTGAGGTTGACTTATTTTGGCCACTGCTAAGATATCTTTAATTTATTAATTATTGGGTTTTTCTCTCTCACTTTATTAGGAACTAAAAGGCAGTTAACTGACAGTCTCATCTTTCAGACAAATTTGAGCACAGAATTTTGTCAATTTCCGAATAAGATTTTCTTATTTTAACTCATGGGCTAAGATAATGACATAACTTATGGCTAAGGCAATCATGGAAATCTCTATAAAGATAAAAGTGATTGTAATTTCTGAAAATTACTTATTTTATATAGTCAG
This sequence comes from Mactra quadrangularis, assembly GCA_025267735.1. Classification (NCBI taxonomy): domain Eukaryota; kingdom Metazoa; phylum Mollusca; class Bivalvia; order Venerida; family Mactridae; genus Mactra; species Mactra quadrangularis. The sequence goes on along the minus strand of CM046294.1, from coordinate 35,813,039 downwards.
GCTAGTTGATTGTTTGCCCTTAACAATATAATGTAATTATCAGGCTAGTTAAAAGTTAAGGTGATGGCCTTACACCAAAAGTGATAAATTTTTTGAATTATTAAATTGTCAATATGTTTCCACGTTAATTAAAGTCTCAATTTTCATTAAAGAAGCTATTAGAATGAAAACTCAACTAAATTGTGTGATATCGTTTAATTTCCAAATATTTATTTATATTTTGATTATGTGAGATACTACCTGTTTATATTTATATAGACTAGTAAAATATGTTCATCTTCTTGTCAAAATTCAAATGTACTGTATACGATACTATATTGATTATGTGTGTTATTATATTTCATGTATTTATGAATATTATACCTCATTTGCATAACGTCCTCTATATTAATTTTAATGTGACGTCATCCAGGCCATAAATCGCATATTGACCTTTTATGACGTCACCCAGTCCATAATTCTTATATTGACCATTTATGACGTCATCCAATTTTATTTAACGCGACTTTCACAAACAGACGAAACGGCTTAGTCGTTTAACAAAAATAAAGTATAACAAGAAGAGCATGTTATCTTGCTGCATTGCATTAAAATGAAAGTCAGACTGGGGTTTGAGATATTTGACATACTGACTAATAGAATTATTATTTAAAGCACATTATAGTAAAATGACCGCAACAAGAATGGTAAAAGGATTTAATATATATATAATATAATATAACAAATTTAATCTTACGGGCCATATGCAAGTTTACGGACTGGTTGTTCAGATCTCGAAAGCTGTATGGCCCTCAGCTGTGCTTTGGGCCATACACCTTCCTCAGTCTGACCAACCAGTCCATAAACTTGTATATTGCCCTCATGGCCATGAGTTATTTGTTAAATATGACATATTGTACTTTGTACTTATCTAAATAAATTTTCAGTTCTGTACTGTTCAACCTCTGCATATAAACACAGTTCTTACCTATTGTATAGTTCTGCACTTTTTCTTCCCTGTTGCCTTTAGGTTCAACCACTTTAAGTAAAGGCTGGAATAAACGTAAGTCACATAACCGCCGAGTTTCATCATAGAATTCTTCTCGCTCGGCATCTTGGGTAATTCCGACAAATATATACGAGGATTGATCGTGAAGTTTATGAAACAAAGGTTGTCTTTTAGCTTCAATCCACAGATCATTTTTTATTCGTTCTAACGTAGCGTCACGATTGCACCTTAATGGAATTAAAAGTCCAGTCGGCATAAAACAGTCGACATGTATCTGGGTTGGCATCAAATTGTGCCCCCATAATTCCCCTGAGCTAGGTGGCATCTTGTATCACTGCAGTGTGGTTTAACTCACGGAAGAATCATTCTATCTGAAATAAACAGATATATAAATATTTTAACATATTGAACAATAGATATTACTTGAAGTATCTTCAAATTGAGACTGCCTTTTTCTTTTAGTTTCAAGCTGAAATAATGAAAAAATGTTTTGTACCTAACCCACTGTAGAAACCGTTCAATACCATGTATATCATATATCTGGTTGTGTGCATCTATAAAGATTATAAACAGAGAGAGAGAGAGCAATCTCTTAAATTTCCACTCGCCTACTTGTAATTTAGATCTGGCTGTTTCGTCATTAGGGTCATATTCAGGTAACCTTTTCTCATAATAATATTTATGACGCAATCATAATGTTTAGTAACTTGTTTACATTGTCTACCTCATGCAATTTAAAATGAGCAGTCCAATCACAGCCTGTGAATAACACCACTGTCAAATTAGCTCGAAAATCTCGGTCTAAAAATAGAAATTACAAAATCAAAATACTATTAATTTAGTGTTTCATCTAGATGAAAGCTACTCATTGATTGGTCGACATTAAGGTCATCTCAACTTAACCCTCATAGCGAACCTTAGAGGTCCTGTACAACAATGCCCTACAGAATATCTGTTTACGGAGATTGGATTATGGACTCTGGAGCCAATCTGACTGCCAAATTTAAAGACTAGCTGACAACCCCCACACATGTGTTGCCATGGTTATGAATATAAACATTCAAATCAAATACCATACATGTAATTAACATGTTAAAAAAAACGGCAAAATAAAAACAATACTTCACATAATTCTTCTAATTGATTAATCCTAATAAATCAGTCAAAAAAATTGATTAAATTTGTTTATCATTGTATTAATGATAAAAATTCAGAGCTTTACATCAATGTTTAAAGTAAGTTGCCTGGATTGACAACCAGCTAGATATTCAACCAAATGTTTACTATTAGTAACAGGTAGCCCAAACCAAAACATAGGTTGTCAGGGGCAAACCTTTAATGTCAATCCTTGAAAATCTGTCAATATTTTATAATGACCACAGTCATGCCCACCTTTAAGTTGATTAAGTTCCTACATGAGACTAATGATTGTGGTCACGCTATGATGATTTCATTGAAAACAGTAAACCACAAAATTTTTTGATAAAAATTTTACTCCTATTTTAAAAAAGAAAGATCAAATTCACATGAAATGTAAACAACTGATTGAAATCATGAAATAATCGTAAAATTTTGGTAAACAAGTTAAAAACCTCATGAATAGCTGTAAATAGAATTAGACTATAGGTATATATAATAGATATCTTATAAACAAATATGAACTCAGTGTTCCATATTATGTTTGTGTTCTACAAAAAATAGCTTTTACATACTGACCTGAGACAAAACATGTATTTTAATAAACAATAACAATCAATAAATCAGCTGACTAAAAATATAGCTTGCTTAAATATTGACCTGAGAAAAGAAACAAGAAATGTTATGTGGGAACCATATTAAAGCCAGATTTAAAAACTTTAACACAAAAATTACAAAGGGAAATAATCCATAATAAAGCCAGTTAGAGTTGTGGTTACTTTCTAATTCTGTTCATCACATGGTATGTTCTCATTGTATGAAGTTTCATAAAGATCTGACAATAAAAGGCAGAAATAAATGCTAAATTGAAAAAAATTCACCAAACTTTTAACCGAAAAATCCGGCTAAGTATCAGTTACAATCAATAGATCAGCTGACTATAAATATAGCTTGCTAATATTGACCTGAGGTAAGAATAATAATGAAAAATATCTTTTACATTTCAGTCTACAAAATTAGTGGGCATCCGGTTGCCAGGGACAACCACTTTTTAGTTCAGGCAACCAAAATTTCTTTTGGGCAACCAAAATTCTGCAAATGAGACAAAGAGCTAGCTCTTAAAAAGATCAGTTTGAACAACCACCTTCTTATCCTAATTTTGTAGATTGAATGTCATTTAATAAAATAGGTAACTACAGTAAGGTTCCGCTATTAAGACCACTTTTGTTATTTCAAAATCATGAGATTTGAGACAATTATTCAGACCCAAATGCTTAATTTGTGAACAACAGGGTCTCTATAATAAGACCGTTTTGCTGTTAAGACCATCTATTTTGCTGGTCGTAATAGCGGAACTTTACTGTTTAAATATAGCTTACTCAAAAAAGAATACAATTTAAATATCATATGCATTCACTAAAACAGTTAGTCATTGCTTAGTTCCTGTAGAGAATAATGTATTCATCCATTTCAGATCAATTTGCTCAAGTTATTGTTAATTTTCATTCAACTGTCAGCGGTACCTACATTAACCCTACTGATTTAAATACTCAATAATTGTTGGATAATCACAATACACCATACTCAGTCAGTACAGTATTTCTTTATGCACTATAAATAAAAATACATGAAGATAGCAGAATTTATATGAGGGGATCATTGAAAAAATATCCAGTATCTAAATCAGCAGGCTTAATGTATACAACAGTTGAATGACAGATGCATTAAATCTAACAATATTATAAATAAAAATTATAAATCAACACAATTAATATAGAAAGCAGAATTTATGTAAGGGGATAATTTAACAAATATCAAGTATTTAAATCAGCAGGCTTAATGTATACACCAGTTGAATGACAGTTAAATTAAATTTAACAATATGATAGATTAAACTCTAAACAACAATATCTTACAACAAAATAAAATATTCCACAAATTAATAATAAAAGCTAACTCACGCAATACCATCAACTTACAATTTAACAAGTGAATGCAAAACATTGAAATTTATACTCTTTGGAAATCTGATTAATTTTTAAATTTACCAATAATACAATAACAGCAACAAAAACAAAGAAAAACACCAACTGTGCACTTTCTCCAATGTCATAACAAACACAATTACTTCACAACAGTGTCAGCAAATATTGGTGCTTTCGAGCATGTTGTTAGTTGATACTACATCGACGAAAACAACATAATTTGTTTACATGTGCGGTGGTGAAGGTCAACTACTTTCATTAAATAAAACAACGATCTACAACAACATTCTTTGACAAAATATAATAAACAAGTTGGAGATCTGAGTGTTAAAGGGAGATGCAGGCAAATGACAACATTTTCTTTTAATTCATTCTAATTACTCTAGTAATAAGAAAACTCATTTCTAAATAGACTTGGTGACTAATTACCCATAAGTGATCAAATTAAAACATATGATATACACTTTTGCAAAATGAAAGTAGAATACCGAGGGAATTCCCATGCTATTTATAGATATGTCTCTGTTATACTTCTTGACCTAAAACATTTGCGTATATCAATTTTTGTCCTTTTATCATTCTGGGATGGTTTGGATATATTTATGACATAATTAGTTTAATGTTGTGCAAAAATAAACGCTTGTTGCTACATATCAGTAAATGTCTATTTTGACACAGTCTATTTTTAGCTAACCTGACCCACGTGTTACCAACTGAGCTAGTCGGGCAGCTATGCAGCTTCTTCCAAGAATAGTGTTTTGGCCCTATAAATGAACTGTTGATATGCTATAGTGTTCACAAAAGGGATTGAATATTGAGTATATAGTGAATTCCATGTTATATGATTTATCTATTATTTTTGAATAACATGGTAGTCCTGCAAGAAAAAAAGGTTCTCAATCAAGATTGAAAAACAAATCAAATGTAATTAAAGTCCATTTATAAAGTTTATATACTTGTTGTAGTCAATAAACTCAATTGCACTTTATATTAAATCACATACAACCACAGTTTGAAAACACTTAATGTTTATTTGAGAAATGTAGAGAATAACAAAGTTTTAAGGTTATCTTCTGTTGATACAAGGATCATTTCAAGTCATCTGGGAGAGCATTCCAGCATTTTGGGCAAGCAAGACAAATTTACATTTTAAATCAATGCCTAAGGCCACAACAAGTTGATCATGTGTTCTATTGTTTCGCTCACACCTTAATTTTGATGGTTTTTACAAAATAATATTTTTATTTCCTTGCTCTCTCATGAAAATTTGGTCGAAACCGCTATATAAAGCAACTGAATTAAGATTTTTTTCTTCTCTCGCTCCCCCCATTTTTTTTCAGAAATATACTATGAAAATAAGCACTTTTCAAGGTTGCAAATGAAAATAAGCACTTTTAAGCACTCAAAATCGTTTTTAAGCACTTTTCAAGGTAGACCTTAAAATGCAAGCACTTTTCAAGGTCAGTACTAAACCACAATCACTGGGTTGCATTTATCTTTTTTTTACCTGAATAGATGAAACGGGCTGTCACGGACACAGTTTGTTTTATGTCAGAACACCTTTAAACATCATGCATAACAGCATGCGGGTATTATATACTCGTAGTATAAATATATTGGAGTTCTAACAGCTTCTATTACACTCCTTGTCAGACTCGATATATCATCGATATTTGCCTTTCGATATATCAATGCAAAATTTTCTATCAATGACAGCCCTACAACTTATTGTGGCCTAACAGTTTATTCAAAGTTAGTTGATTTTCCGTAGTGCTGTGACCAGAGGACAAGAACCTCTTCTAAAATGTTGAGGAAAATATCACTTTTCCTAATGATTGATGGTTGCATGGTTAAATCTTTAATTAAGTCAACATATCTAAGAAATGATTATTAAGAAAATGAGACCATAATGCAAAACAATGACCTTGACCATGGAAATAAGCCACTATAAGAAATCTTTAAATGTCAAGCATTAAATAAGAGAAAAACATTAGACTAAAATCTTATTTAAGTACACAGCTTACACTAGACAAAAGCCCTGTAATAATGACAATAGTCAGAAATCATGTGCATTCCCAGCATGCAATAGAGTACAACCATTATCAAATGTCAACAAAAACTATACCAAAGACTCTGTCAATCCAGTACACGTTATTACTGCTCACATTAGCACGTTTTCTAACAGAGAGAGGAGAAAGAAAGTGGCACTAGAGTCTGAGATTGTCTTTGAACTCTCTCAACAAATACTTTTTTGTTAAGTTTAATGCCTTAGCAACACATTGTATAGGTCATATAACGGCGGTCAGTCAACCTTCTCACTGTTCCTGGAATGATTTGGCTGTAAAATAACTAATAGGCACATACTTTAGTCAGTGACTGACAACTGCCCTAAATGATTTAGAATCATTGGTAGAAGGGAGAATGGCCATAGAAATAATTTCATGTCCAAGCTTCACAATTGTATGTACTGTCTGAGATTTCTTTTGTCTCCAAACTTTTGGTGGGTACTGTATGTTGATGAACAAATTAATGATTATGGAATTTGTTCAGATGATTTTTATTTTTTCAAGAGTAAATGTTAATCAAAATCAAGGTTTTGTGCAAACACATTTGGAGTGTACCGTATGATATATACAGGAGAAAAAAAATCAATGAATGAGAATTAAACAATAACCTTAAAGGATGATAATGTTTTTATCATAAAATTTTCTGTTAGCATTGATTAGTGCCGAGGGAATAAGAAAACAAGTTTCAAGACAACAACAACAACAAATAACACATTGAAGAGTTTAATGTTCTACAGATAAATAAATAAACAACACACAAACATGATCATAGGACTTCTAATACAAAATCAAATCTACTGGAATTTAATAATATGGCTAACTTCATTCATCACCTTTACAAACTAGACCAAAGCTTGAGATAAGTTAAAATAGATTTGGGCTAGTGAAAAGAACATTTTATATAGTTTGGCTGAGTGATAATTTGGCAAAATTTATAACAGTCACTGCTTCAACCCACTAGCCTTAGCTTGAGACCATTAACATTTATACAAGCTAGTGAAAATTACATATCCTATAGTATATAGTCAGGCTAGTTGATAGTTTTGCCATTTTCAACATAGCACTAAATCAGTAAATCAAGCTAGTGCTCAAGAAAATGTAAGGCTAAGACATGCCTACCCATAAAAAAAACATTTACAAATTTTACCTTAATAATTTAAAAGAAATAGTTTTTCCTGTTCACAGCTGACTCCACAATACAATACTCACACAAATATTTATAAATTTATATCTAAAATACAAGGAACCTATGACTCTCAACAAGGATGTAGACTCAATGACTTTAAATCACAATAAACAAACTATTATACATCAAATAATCATTATATCTGCAATGATAGTTTCAACTTTAAACTTCCTTAAACTGATAACAATCTTTGTAGGGTCACCATTATTATATTATGTTTTATTTCATAATTTTGTAGTTGTTGGGTTTAACGTAACAAGGGCCGTCATCGGAAATTGCAATATCGATGTATCACATATTCTTGACAGACAATCCGATATCGATTCGCAATTTAGAATATCAATAAAATCTATATTTTATAAAGCTATAAACTAAATGAAGGTGAAAACTTTTTAACATCACTGTGTTGTATTTATCTTTCTTCACCCAAATAGATGAAACTGGTTGTCATGGACACAGTTTGTTTTATGTCTGAAAAGCCTTTAAACATCATGCATAACATCATGAGGACATTATTTCACGGCGTCTCAATGCCGTGATATTGTGATGGGTAGTTTTTGGTAGCAATGGGCATAGTCACATGACAAAATCCTTTCAATTTTTCTACTGCCGACATTTTATTGGTTTTTAATGCAATCATTGTACAGCCCATTTTCGTTAAAAGTTACATAGAAAATTTAAGAAAAAGCATTTTTTTCAAAACCATATAAACGATATTTTTATCAACACAAAAAATATCAGCGTTTTATATTAACACATTTCCGCAAATCCTTTCGACACATTTGAAAAGCTCACCAGTTTTTATTTGTTAGAATGGATTGTGTTTTCTCGTGTCCGAGTAAATCTTTTCACGTGTAAAATGTCTTTTGAACCTTACATTTCTAAGTTTCTATATTTGCGGGCATGTAATTTTTTTTTTTTTATAAAATTATGATTTCTATTCGAAATAGCTTGCCTTTTGTATTTAGGCGCATCTTTTGGGAAATGAGATAAGTGTTAAACCCCTTCGAGAATCGCGCAACAAAAGTCTTCCGTAATTAACAACGAACAAAAATGTATATTTTTTTGTTACAAGCCTTTGAGGACCAACGACTTGCAGGTGTTTAACGTTCCAAGTCCCAATGCTGCATGGCCAAACCGCTTCATCGGTTTAGTGTGAAAACTCGTGCTACATTGACCTATCAGAGCTTTCAACCAGGGGAAAGTAATTTCCGTCTAATTCAACATTTCAAACGACGAAAATTTCATTTTAAGGTATACTGAAATCAAGCTGGCGGACAGTAAGTAGCGTACATTAGTGCAGCAGACGTTAAGGCAGGCTACGCAACACTAAATTTTCAAGCGGACATTACGTTACACGTAAAAAATAAAAATGTACATAGATATTGCTGAAATAACGTTAATTACTTTGAAGGGTTATAAATGATTCATAACTTTTTTCCTTGAAAGGATTCATGTTTAAAGATTCCATTAAGTACAAAATGTACGAATTTAAATCTGTAAAAAACATAGAACTGTTAATATGCTAAAAATGCAGTTAGGTTCAAACGATTGTAGAACACTAACAGTGAAGTGTGACCCTTAAAGACCGGGTATACAGACGTATATTATGCTAATACCAAACGAATGAGCAACATCATACGATTTTATTTTGGGGCTCAAAGGAGGGGTGTGACCTCAAAGAAGCCATATAATAGATGTACTTACTATAGACGTTTTTAAGAGGGTTCAAACCCCTATAGAGCCCAAACTTTCATTTATAATGTTTATGTTAACAGTGATAGTTTCTTCATACTGCAGTCATTAAATTGAACATAATTTTATTAAAGTGCTTTAGTAAAATACACTTGTAAGTGACAGACTCAAATTTTCCTTATTATAGTATATATACATGTATATACAATGTACTATAATAAGGAAAATTTATACTATAGTAAGGAAAATTTGACCAGTCACCTGTGGTAAAATATTGCTCCACTCCTTTTTCTATTATATGATGCAAACAAATTTTAGGGAAACAAAAGCATATTTTAGTCAGCTTGTCAACTTGTACGCCAACACTCAAGTGCTTCAAATCACTTTTCACATAATTTCAATTTCACACTCATAAGAAATTCCACCTAAAATACATACATAAAGCGACTTGTAATTTTGATATTTAAGCACTGTTGAGTACGTTTGATATAAAGATAATTAGACCTGAAAATGTTTATATAAATCAGTATAAGAAACTTCTGTCAAACATATTACAGAATACATGTATATATTTTGGTCCGTAAATTAGTGTTTACCACAACATCAAACTACGTTCAGAATTCTTGTCTCATTGTTGTGAGCAAAATTCTTAGTTTCCTTTACATATAAACAGGAAAACGTTTTATAACAAGTTACATTATAATATTGAAAATCCTTAACATTTAACATGACAATTCAACACAATGCTATTTTGAGTTACCTTAATATTATACTTAACTGTTATTTGTTTGCCGTGACAATCACATTGCTGCATTTCGCAGCAATTTTTTACTTGTATAGTATATATACTGGAGTTCTAGCAGTTTCTATGACACTTCAAGTCTGACTCAATATATTGATATATCACCAATACTTGCCTTTCAATATATCGACACAAAATTTTCTATCAATGACAGCCCTAAACGTAACAATACTTAATTAATTGCAGAATAAGGCAACATATCAATAATAAAAACTACATAACCATTAAATCTATGTTAAGCACTGAGAAAATTTGCTTCATGCTACTTAAAAATGACTTACTGTCAATAAATACACTAATGGAAAGGTACATTTTGGATATTCAAGGGGGATCCAGACCCCTCTGACCCCCCTGCTAGATCTGCCTATTGAAAAAACCCACTTACCTTGAGACTTGTCAACATCAACAATACTGATGATTGATTTCACAGCCCTGTTTAAAAGCATGGGTCAAGATACTTTAGCCTTTCCAGTAAACAGGTCACCTGGTAGACCCGTATTGTCTGTGTTGTCCCAAGGCAAGTACGGACAAGTGGATTTTTCAATAATTTTATTCTATAATTATCATACAAACAAGTAACTTTACCAGTTGGCAAGAACGGACAAGTTAACAATTTTAAGATTTTGCCGACCCTGTCTGGTAGCCGTGATATAAATGAAAAACATGGAAAACATACTATAATAAACCACAATAAAACCAAACCCCATACACCATAAGTTGAGATATGGCAGGTACAAAGAAAAAAGTAGGAAAATAAAACCCTACCCCCATAAACTAACAACAGCTTGCAACATTTTTGTGGTTTGTATGTTAGTAATAAAATCATTGAGGTGTAAAAACTGAGCAATATAATAATTCACATGTATTATACAATCCTTGATGTGTGGCTGCCTAACCTTTGAGGTTATGAGAGTCAATCATCACCTACATGCTGCAGGTCACTTTAAGGTCAATATAGCACATGCCATGACCACAGTACAGCTGTGCTAGATATGAGACAACTTGATACAAATACATAATATTTATAATAAGATATTGGTAAATTCTATTCATCTGTCTGTGCATTCTCTGTAAACAGATATCCTATAGAGCACTGTCGTGGAGCAGGAGGTGAGCAGAGAATATTAGATCGCCTTTTAATCAGATTGCTGTCCGTACTGGATACTGTAACCCTGCTGATTAAAATACACAACACTTGTTTGCTAATATCAGTACATAGATACAGACACCAAGTTACAGACAAATATTGTAATTAATAATGAGTACAGAAGTTCTGTTTTGAGTATTTAAATCAGTGGGGTAATGTATGTAAAACTGACCCTTGAATAAAATTTATTAATAGTAAATAATTATTCTAGAACTCAGAAAAAAGGGTAGGAAGGGCAGAAAAAAGGGTAGCAAGGGCAGAAAAAAGGGCAGGGAGCATCAGAGGGGTGTTGTTTTAAAGTTACTCTTTCTGCATAGGGAGGATCAAAAAGGGCTAGATACAGTGCTAAATTTCCCCAAGCACCCTTATTAAAAAAAGGAAACTAACCTGTCTATATGAAATTTGAGTAATTTTACTAGCCTTGCTGTCTCTGGCTTCATGCTAATGGGTTAAGGCAAAAAATATACATGTCTTAAAGCCAGTTCTTACACTAATGTAAATTTTATCATAATTTTAACACAACCCATTGAAGCAAAAAGGTTCTATCTAATATAAAATTTATGACAATTTTGGTACCTTTTTGCATTAAGGGGATGAGCTATCAAAATACTTTACTTTCTTGTTATAATTATATAATGATATAAGTGTGTCTCCATACTTAACTCAATGATAAGTTAATTATATCAATTAATACCTCATTTCCTACACTTAATTTTTATCATATAGTCAGCAAATGACAAAACTTTCCTTGTGTCCTTGAACCCCCCCCCCCAGTTTTTGAGTTTTAATTTTAACACAGGAATAAAAAAAAGTAGAAAATCTATGAGTACAGTAGCTTTTATACACTGAACAATTTCTCAAAATCTTCAATGTCCAGAAAAACTTTAACATGGTGGACTGACAGACAAATCCTGTAAAATAATAGAACTGATTGTCAGGCAATAAATTTGATCTCATCCACACAGTTTTCAATTAATCAACATGTGTAAAATGTCACTGGTCCTGTAAGACTTGGTTTGGTCAAGAATGATTATAAACTTCACAGGACCTACTGTCCAGTAATCAACTGTTGAGTTTGGCGGAGACTGCTTTTACCCAAGTGTGAAAGCCAAGCATTTTCAAAATCAGGAAATTCCTTTCTTTTATCAGTTTTTGCAAACCCACACAAGCTAAAAAAATCCATTATTCCAAGACAAGTCCATTAAAACTTTAACCCAAGTAAATCTATACCAAAAGGTTTTACAAAATGAATCATCAAGATGGGGTTTATTCCCTCCAGTTTACTTAGACAATAGCACTCACAAAGAAGATATCATATGAATCTAATTAAAATTTAGAAAGGAAAAGTCTTTTATTCTATATCTCTACCTCCACACAACAACATGTGGTTTACATTAAAAGTATAAAAGAGAGTAGAGTCGACAATGTGGGGCCATAGTTAATATACATGTATACATTATTGGTACTTATATACCTGTTCCACAGATTTAAAAATATTTTTTCTCCAGAAATTATCAGAATAAGTATAGAGAGCAAGAGAAGAAATCATGATGCTTAGAAAATTTAATATCATACTTTAACAAGGGTCAAAGACTCATGGTCGTCACTTTAGCATACTATCTCATAAATTTTGATCTCCTAGTAGTGCTACGCCAAGGGAAATATTGTCAACCCACCATGAGAACTTTGTGATATTTAATATATCCGTACCTTAAAATTGAATGCATCAAATTCACGGTGGCAATACCATGTGATTATGACATCAAAAAGGCTATGGTTTGAAGCAGAAAACAGAGAAAAATCAGCCTCAATTCCAAGTTTTTAAAAGCTTTAAGTCTTTTAATTCTATTCTAATTTCCATTTAGCTAACACCCTATGAAAGAATAAATTTAACATTTTAACATCTTTTTATTCTACCGTACGTAAGATTTTTAGTATGTAAGATTTTTATAGGTAATCGATTTTTGTTCTCTTCGATAAATTTGACCTGTAAGTGTAATTGGATATAATGTTAATCAATGGAATTACCGGTAATTGGATATAAATCATTGAACAAGTAAGAGTTTTTTCTTTATTTTCCATGTTTAAATTATTTACTAGATTTCCAAAAAAGGTAGGGGGCGTTTATAAGGGGATGGGCATTTAATCGAGATTTTACGGTACACTTTTGAGAGTCTACTAACAGTACCATGGCCATTATTTTTGTTCTATTTTTAGACCAGGAACACTTACAAACACAAGATGAAGTACTTAAAGTGTTTGGAGTCATGTTTAGGCAATTAAGTGATTTTAACTGTAATAAACAAAAACACTTCAAAGTATAAGTGTCCTAATTGTAACATTTTATATTTATTCCTTGATCCTGTTAGCTAAACACTTGTATATGTACATATACTTGTATCTGACATATAACAGACTTTTTCTATGAGTCTGTTTTTTAGTCTCTTTTGTTTTTGTTTGAAGTTTTACACAAGACTTTGACAATTTAATCCGTTCTAAGCACATACTTTGCCTAAGGGCTGAAATTTCCCAGCTTTAATACAGTGATCAATAGTCGGTATGAGAAAGATAATAGAAAAACTATCACAACAACATTGTACAAAGGTATTGATAAATTCAATTCATTTATTAGGCACATACATAAAAAGTGAGTCTACGAAATTAGGATATAACAGTGGTTATCTGAACAGGTCACTTTAGCAGCTGCACTATATCTTGTAAGTAGAAATTTGGTGGCCTGAATTATCCCGGGCAACCAATCACCAACTGATTTTGTAGACTGCATAAAGCCTACTGATTTAAATACTCCATATGATTTTGATAATCAGAGTAATCCTCATACTTAAATATGGATATCTATGAGTAATGAGCACAGAAGTATTGTTGAAAGTATTTTATACAGAGATTTTAGAACAAATATTGAGTATTTAAATCAGCAGGGTAAATGTTTGCAACACTAAAGTAGAATAAAATAGATCAACATGCAGGATCTGTACAGGAATCTAACCAATGACCTCCTAGTCAACTGAATATAACAATGTTTATGTTTATTTAAAGATAAAATAAAGTTGATCATGTCCACTGATAACAAAAAAAATAGAGCTTCCAATACAGCAGTTTGCAGGGAGTTGAGAAGGGTCAGCTATTTCTGAAAACAGGAGGGTCAATAATAGATCTGTTTCAACTCTGTTTAACAAAATATTTAGTCACATGGTTCTGTATTTTTATTCAAAAACTGATTTCCTAAAAAAAAATTAATGTATGTGCCAATAATCACAATTGTAAAATAAGTAAAATGAAGCACAACAAAAACTGGTGACATTAATCTTAGGCCTTTCATTTTACAAAACAATTGACATATACACACATGTTTGTGAGTTGATTTTATTTCAACTCAAAAAATGAAAAATCACTTGTTTTTCCCATAATTTTCCACACCACATAGGCTTTACAAACTACAAATAAACAAGCATCTGACATGGCTGTGATATATTTTTTATGTATCGTAGAAACACCTGTTCTCGAACCTCACCTGATCTCGAACCTTTCATAAAAATGTTGTTTACTTTGCTACGTAAATGCGTATGACGTCATCAACACGTGTGCACAATTGTTTGGTCAACAACAGACCCAACTACAGCTGTCAAACGAGAATAATGCGCAAGAAACAGGTAATTAGAATGAATATTTTGTGATGGTGAATATTTTTCAGTAAATCCTTATTACCTTTTTCGGCTCTGTCAGTACAATCCATCAAATATTGTTTAAAAGTATGTTATTGCAAAAGAAGCACATGACAGGTAGCCATTCCTGTCTTCTGCTCATAAAGTCATGTGACAGCTAATTACAACCTCACAAATAGCCAACTACGGTAGAAATTCGAAATTAGGTCATCTATTTTTAGCCGCCATGACAGTTTTCGGAAAATGGTCGTGTTTTTTCTGGAAGAATTTGGATTTGTTGCAAATACAAAATATCAACAAATATATGATAGAAAAGTGGAATATAAGTTAAAAGGTGTGTTTTTAATGTATTTTTCTAAAAAAATTGTTGCATTAAATTGATTAATTAGAAATGGCTTATTGAGTCCTTAGAGGTTTGAGAACCGGTGAGTCCACCATAAACTTTTAAATGGGCCAGATTCTAGCTTATTACCAATCATGTTGTTAACACATATAAATCATCATGTTAGTAACCTCCCTGACTCTCAAGAGCACAATAGAATTTTTGGGGCAATTTCAACTTGCAGAAATTTATGAGTTGGAATATAAGTTACAACAAATTTCAAAATACACTGGTCCTTGGGCCTTAATCAATTCTTATGTATTTACTCTGCAAATAGTTCTGACAGTGTAGAAAAAGGAATTCAAACTAATAATTTGAGATGACAGGTGCAATATAACCTAAACTCCTTAAAGACATACAAAAAACTGAACTATTTTATGTGGGAAGCCTATTTACCAATAAGTGTGATGAGTTGTGCTTCTCAGTTGAGATGTTTATATTGTCTTATGAGAGAGAAATGGGTTCGACAATATTTTTTATTTGTACTGGAAAATTTCAAAGATCTAATTCCAACCAGAAGAAATAGGAATCAGAGATGATAGTTCCCAACAAATAAAAATATTAAAATTGATTAAAGATAAGAACAAGAAAGCGATTTTTAATTAGGCAGTGGCTAGAGTTACAGTACCCACACTGTCAATATTATATACGGACCGGTCCTGATAAGGCTTTTATACCCTATATATTTCGTAAAAAATCAATTCTAACAAACACCATAACCCAATTTAAATTTGAATTGCCTTGGCGATTATTGCACGGTTATTGAGGCAAACTAAAAGTACTTGTAAATGAAGGTGTTTAAATGGATTAATTGAATGACTGTCTAAGGTTAGAAATTGAATTAACTATATTTTTATCATGTGTATTTTTCATTTATTCATTGGCAGCATGTTCAGTGACTTTTTATAGAGTGGGTATTGTACCCACCATTGTTGAAAATGTGGGTATGAGGAAATAAAAGTGGGTACACCAGTTTAAATAGTTTTATTTTGACATATGTACAAGACGATTCCTCCCCTTTACTCTGACGAGACGATCTGTCCCCGGTCACGTTCGTCTTCACTTCAGACGATTCGCGCTCAAAACGAACGTGGTTTCGCCAAATCTATGTCATCTTTTGCCTCACCCCATGTCAGTTAATGATTAGCAGTCCAGATCTACACAGCCTCATTACTATTTAATTATGGCAAGTGAAAATCGCGCAATCTAGCTGCCTTTAGGTTTTTTTTGTAAATCAATCATCAATCAGCAGGTGCTCGCGCTCATGTGCAATAGTAGTCAACAAAAAATCAAAGTTTACGTGCTACTTCATCGTTAGTTCGCAAAACTGATCGTATTATTTAAGTTTGAATTAACACCATATATAATATACAATCAGTTAATGTCCTTCGTTTTGACATAATTATTGGTACAAATCGCGTCGTCAACGCTCTAGAGCAGAAGGCTATCGACGCCATGCCTATTTATTTGCGACGAAAACAAAAACAATCCGCTCAGGGTTGCTGACGTCATTTCGGTAAAGGCTAAATGCCAGTAAAAACGTAATAAGCTTAACAGAGTTACAGTTCTTTACGTTATGATATATTTCGGTCCGCGTATTCGTACCAGATTGATCCTGAATATTCGCGTGAATTTTATGATTTTGGCATGAAATACGCGGATTTTCGCGTGATTGAACATGCTGATTAGTGTATCATTTTATGTGATTTTTTTTAATTTAACGAGTACAGCGTTCAGACCTGAATCGATATCTGTACGCTATATTTTTTGCAAAATGTTTTTGAAGAAAACCGTTAAGACCCTACATATTTTATGGTGGACAGACGGGTTCTCGCACCTCTAAGGACTCAATGAACCATTTCTAATTAATGCAACAATACTTTCAGAAAAATACATTTAAAACGAACCTTTTAATCTATATTCCATTTGTTTATCATATACTAGCTGATATTTTATATTAAAAACAAATCCAAATTCTTCCAAAAAAAACAAGACCATTTTCTGAAAACTGTCATGGCGGCTAAAAATAGATGACCTAATTTCGCACTTCTACCGTATTTGGCTCTTTGTGACGTCATAATTAGCTGCCATATGACTGTCACGTGACTTTATGAGCAAGTGCTACCTGCCATGTGCTTTTTTTATTATAACATACTTTTAAACAATATTTGATGGATTGTACTGACAGAGCAGAAAAAGGTAATAAGGATTTACTGAAAAATATTCACCATCACAAAATTTTCATTCTAAAAACCTGTTTCTTGCGCATTATTCTCGTTTGACAGTTGTAGTTGCGTCGATTGTTTACTTGACATTGTGCACACGAATTGATGACGTCATACGCAATAAAATAGCAAAGTAAACAACTTTTTTATGAAAGGACCGAAATCAGGTGAGGAACGAGATCAGGTGTTTGTACGATAACATGACAGAAAAAAACATATGATAAAAAATTTTTGTAGGGTCTAATATCTAGGACTTTTCGTAACCATACAGATACGGAAGTACTCTTACAGGTAAACAACATGTACAACTAAATGTAGTTTTAATACAACATGTGTGTGAACCACACAATCCAATCAAAATCTAACAATAAAATTGAACAACATGACATGTTTCTTGAACTCAAATAATTGACCATGTTCTGAGAATTTTCTACAATACGACAATAATTAAAAAAGACATTTTGACACACACTGAAACAAACTGAAATGAATACATGCGATTAAAATAACTTTTTGACGCTAAACAAAGAAGGAACAATAAATAAACATACCTTGCATGAACGTAAAATCTCTTTCTGAATCAACAACAATCCACTTCCTGTTATACTAATCCTAAAATTTTGACCAATCAAATTCGTCCATACATTTATTAAACCCAAAGATCACGTAAAAAACGCTGGAGTAAAATTTGGGAAGGTAATTCACGTTTTATGCAGTCTTACCTCCCCTTACTGTGGATCATTGGGTTGAGAAGGACCCAACCGTTGCAAACAAATTCATTTCCTAATTAATATGAATTTATAAATATGCAAACTATATGATTATGCCAATCCTCATCAATAAAGCACTTTGATCAAAGTATTGACATCGCAGTGATTTTACAAGATTATTTGCAGACGAAACTAAGCTATAGCATAAAAAATGAAGAGGACTCACAGATACTTCAAGATTACATCTTCCAGGCATGTAAATGGGCGAAAAAATGGCAATTGATCTTCAACGTAAAAAAATGTAAGTCAATGCATATTGGAAAAGCGGAAAAATATTTACTACATGAAAAACCAAAACGTTAACAATTGAAGAAATACAAACTGTTGATGAAAAAAAAGATTTTGGTGTTACATTGTAAATTTGATAAAAATAATTGATAAAAATCTTACTTCAACACGCCAACAGAAACCTAGGACTAATAACCAAAAGCTTTAAAAGTTTATCTATCCAAGAAAATGTTTCTGAAATCTCTATAAAACATTATATACGCCCTCATCTTGGGTATGACGTTACAGTGTGGTCACCAAGATTGAAGAAAGATCGGAGAGAAATAGAACAAGTACAGAGAAGAGCCACAAGACTAATGAAAGGATTAGAGGGTCTAAGCTAAAACGAAAAACTAAAGACATTAGACCTACCCAGTGTAGAGTACAGACGTACTAGAGCAGACTTACTATAAGTTTTCCGCATTAAAAATCAGCATGATAAATTAAATAATGATGTCTTGTTTTGACCCAACAAAATGTAAAAGGAAACTCTCAAAAAAATTACAAAAAAAGATCAAGAACTGAATTTATGTCTAATATCTTCAGTCAGAGGGTTGTAAATATTTAGAATTCACTCCCTAATGAGACTGTTCAAGCTCCATCGTTAAACATCGTTAAAAATAGACTCAACAAAGATTGGCGGGGGTACAAATAAATTCAATCCAAGTTGTCTCAATATGGACGGATAGATAAATTAACTGTCCAAATTTAGATTAAAGATATGTTACTCTGTCTAGAAACATCAAATCCTTGAGAAATCCTTAAAAACAAAATGATAATAACATAGCATAATTATAATATTGCTGCAACGACAATATAATTAAAAACTACAAATAAAACTATATTCAAAAATATATATTAAGAATATTGATATGAATTAACCCCAACGTAAATTACTTGCTTAAAATGACTGTGAATTCAGAGTGAATTGTATATAAGTGTGTAAATAGTTTTAATATTAAGACTGTACCAATGATTGACATTGTAATAGTGAACCATGTATTCAATATTCAATTGAGGAGTTTTATTCCTATACGGACAATATGATGTGAAATATCAAGATTTAAAATGGATGTTAACAAGTCAACTCATGTTACTGATATGTAAATGAGTTTAAGGGAAGTAACTTTTGCGGTTAATTTTATTTTAGCTATGCTCTTTTCGCTACAATACTGTCATTCGCAAAACAAGATGGCGAATTATCTGCACGAGTAAATTTTGCCCCAAAAAACATAGATATTGATCATACCAGCGCTTGACCTCGATTTTCAAGATGGCGAATGCCCAGACAAATGCCAACACAGGCTCTAGTTACGGTAATGCTTCTAAAATCACGTTACTTTTCCTGTTGTCTAAACTAGCCGCTCTGATATAAAAAATTCGCACCCAATCATGTTCGTACCTAAAAGTTGTTTTCGGTTTCAAAAACTAACTACTGGATTTAAATGAATATGTGTCGTGGTTATTTGTACTTTACATTCATTAAGTTGTTGAAACCAGTTAACTTTAGTCAGTTACCATAATCTTAAGGCAAATTATTGCCTTCAAGTTCATCAAGGAGTCTTAAACTCTTTTGACATGATGATTAAAGGTGTAGTACAGATTTGCATCAAATTGGCACATTAACTCTTTTCCTTTGGCATGAAATCGTATCTCTGGACTGAGATGGGGGGGCTGCAGCCCTGAAGCCCGGGGATAAATCCGCGGCTGGCTTTTTAATGGTAATTTTCAGTTTGCGCAACTGTTTACGATACAAAATGAAAAATTATTAGATTTCTATGCTATAGGTGCTTCTTAAGATGTAAATCATGTGGATTGGTTTTATACCATTGTTCAGTCAGTGGATTCTTATAGGATTACAAATGGTGAATTATGTAGCAGAGGTATGATACAACACTTGTTCTTCTTCACTTAAAAGCTAGCTTTTTGGTGCTGTGGTAGTGTGTCCAGCCTGAAGGTTGTAGGGTTGATTCAAGGAATATAGATCTAACTGTAAAGTGGACTGTACCTGCTTATCTTGGAGAGTTCTCTTCCTGTTTCGTTCATGAGTGATTTAGGCTTGCTCTGAAAGCAGATAGAAATCCAAAGCCATGGTATTGTTTTCCCATTATACATTCCCATGTACATAATCTAAGTTTATCATTAGTAGGCAAGTTTGAATGCCGAAACAGTTTACTCAATTATTTTTATCGAGTTATATGTTCTTATCTTTTATAGATTACTCACAGTATCCCAGCAGCTATCAGTATCCCACAAATCAATACAGTACACCATCAACAACAAGTACACCAGCCGCTGTCACTGACTATAACTACAGTTACAACTATACACAATCTGGATATAATACTGGCTATGATGCTTATAACAGTGGTAAGTCTTTTACAGTTCTTATTCTAGTAACTATGGGAAGAGACTTTAATATTTACATTAGCGATCATGGGTCTTACTTTATTTGGAATTTTTTGGAAAATGTTGTCGCATTTCTGTTGATAGAGGGTGTCTTGACCCATTGACAGTTTGACACAGACTCCATTTTTTATTGATTAAAATTCTATAGCTTAGAAATGCATACTGCTCTTTTCCAGCATCTCCCTGTCTCTTTTTAGCTACTCCCTTTGCAGAAATAATAACAATAAAATATAGACCCTCTGCCACATCAACTCTCAGATATGCCCTGCCCTCTGTTCCGCATCCCCTCCCTTTTTGAGTTTATTGAATGATCACTTGGTAGGTCTTCTACTGAAATAATATATATAACTCTATTACAGGTCAGTATGGATACAATCAAGGATATAATTATAACAACTATTACAATTATAATACAGTCACTACAGCTGCAACAACTACAACACCATCTTATAACACGTAAGTCATGAAATAATAGCTTGGTCACATTTATCTTTGATGTGGAATAGATGATGTAATTACAGGGCTAGATATAGTGTGTAAATTTTTACCCCGATCTGACCTTTTACATTTGCATCTAATAATTATCTGCACACTTCAGCAGCATTTTAAAATTCTAGAAGTATGTTTATGTGTTAAATTTCAACCCATAATCCTCATGGCCAAGATGTAATCGAGCATTAATACTACATTCGTATTCAATGTTATGAATATTCTTGCATAAAGGTCAGGTCGGGGTTAAACTTGACACACAATACTAAGTTTTAAACTAGGTTGCTCAAATGAACAGCCAGCAATTTCTTTACCTTGCCCGAATCATATAGATCTATAATTATAGTTGCCTGAATCCAAATATAATTCTGACTAATTAAACATTGAACACATTGACCTGGGTATGGAATACAATTTTCATTTATAGCTTGAATGCTTTGACCAAAGACACCAGTCTGCAAAATTAGTAATTTTTTAGTTGTTCAGAACAACATCTATCCAGTGTGGAAATCTTTATATGTTAATACACACATATTTTATAACAACAGTTCTTCTGTGCTCACTATCAAAGCTGTAGATATCAGATTCTGTATTTATGTCTAGGGTGTTTATCAAACAAATATTGACTTAAATCAGTGTGGGTTAATGTATGTGGCTTGCACCACTGACTGTTGAATAAAAGTACCAATTGTTTGTTCATATCTGAACAATTTTTTTATGATTTTTTTATTTTAGTGTGGAAAATTAAGTTTTGCTTAGGTTAGCATTAGTAGATATAGTAGCCATGTGTAATTTAAATTTTATTTATGATGAAATGTTGACTTGTTATAAAAATGTCTAAATATTTCAGTTCTAGTACAACAGATTCCACTAGTGCTATACAACCACAAACAACTGATAACACTGGTTATGGTACCTCAGGTATGTGTACTACAAACTCTTCCACTTATTGCAGTGCTCAAATTTAAGCTCGCATACTCGCAAAATGCCAGGGGATTTTGAAAATTGCGTGTAATTTTTAGCTCGACTTTACGTAGTAATGTAGAGCTCTCCTACTCGCCCCAGCGTCGGCGTCCGCGTCCGCGTCCACCTTTCTGATTAAAGTTTTTGTGCAGTAAAATACTTTCTTCTATATCTTTGTTATTTCTTAAGATATTCACTTCAAACTTTACATATATGTTCCTTACTATCAACCACATCTCATGTGACAAGGTATATAACTCCAAACACATTTCTTTCAGAATTATCTCCCCTTGAACTGATTAAAGTTTTTGTGCACAGATTAAAGTTTTTGTGCAGTAACATACTTTCTCCTATATCTTTGTTATTTCTTAAGATATTAACTTCAAACTTTAAATATATGCTTCTTATTATCAACCACATCCCATGTGACAAGGTTCATAACTCTAAATATATTTTTTTCAGAATTATCTCCCCTTGAACTTAGAGTTTTCTTTCAAAAATGTTTGTTTTTACTGCAACTGTTTTATTCCTTTAGGTATTGACTTCAAACTTTAAATGTACATTCCTTATTATCAACCACATCTCATGTGACAAGGTGTATAACTCCAAATATATTTTTTCAGAATTATCTCCCCTTGAACTTAGAGTTTTCTTTAAAAAGTGTTTGTTTTTACTGCAACTGTTTTATTTTTATAGGTATTGACTTCAAACTTTAAATGTACATTCCTTATTATCAACCACATCTCATGTGACAAGGTGTATAACTCCAAATATATATTTTTAGAATTATCTCCCCTTGAACTTAGAGTTTTCTTTAAAAAATGTTTGTTTTTACTGCAACTGTTTTATTTCTTAAGGTATTGACTTCAAACTTTAAATATATGTTTCTTATTATCAACCACATCTCATGTGACTAGGTTTATAACTCCTTATACATATTTTACTCCTGTGACAAACACTAACTAAGTCGAGCATGCTGTCTCCTCTGACAGCTCTTGTTATTCTAACTTGCAATTTTTTCGCAAAATGAAATGGAGGCAATAATATAATTGTAATGACTAATGAGGCTCAAATCAGTGTTGAAACAGCCAGATCAGCAGTTTTAATTAAACATTCACCCCTAAAATATGTTTGGTGTTCTATGTCTATCCCACAATATCGCTCTTGTTCTATCCATAGTTAAGTGTAGTGCTATTTTGTTTTTGCGAGTTGAAATAAAATCAACTCGCAAAAATTTACAAGTCCAAATGTTTGTTAAATTCGAGACTTGTATTGACAGGTAGCCCAACTGGCTAGCTCAGTCGTGGTTTGGATTCCTGGGCAGGGTATCTTTTGTGGAATTTCTAGGGTCATTCTCCCTCCTACTACTGATCCTAAATAAGGTTGGGCAGTTGTCAGTCACTGATAAAAGTATGAGCCTAGTAACTGGTTAACAGCTAAATCCATAAATGAAGCCTTTTCACGAGTTTTGAGTATGTTGACTGACCGCCATGATATGACATATGTCATCTGTTGTTACAGCATTAAACCCAACTGGAAAAATAAAGAAGACTGGAGATATAATACGGATGCCTTACGTGTTGCCTGGTTAAACATTGAAGCAAATAAGCTAGCGTTGATATTTTTAGGGAGGAGAAGAAACGACTATCAAATCTATATCAAATTACTTACAATAAATAAATGTGAACCTCATTTTGGCCAACTCATTATATATTTCATTTTACTATTTACAGGAGGTTCATACACTGACCCCTCATACTCACCTATGGTAACTAGCTCAGCCTCTACAGGATGGGGTCAGGGAACTTATAACTACAACACTAGTACAGCTGGTTATAGTCAACCACAGCAGCCAGATTATCAAGCCACCCAGTCTACTAGTAACAATTTAACACAGAACCAGCCCAATTCTGCTTCCCAGCAGAGTTGGGGTCAACAAGGATACGGGAACCAGTCACAGACAAATGCTGGTGCCAGTTCTTATCAAACACCAGCTGGGAACCAAAATAACAATAGTTATGATAGTCAATATGCCACAAGTTATGGAACTCAAAGTTACGATCAATCATCGAGTTATGATAGTTCTAAACAAACCGGTACTTACTACAGTGGAATTCAACACACAGCTAGTTATAGTAGTGATAAAACACCGTATGGAAATTACTCAAGCACAGAAAATAAAGATGCCAGTAAACCTATCACCAGTGTTTATCGAGGGCGTAACTATGGCAACAATAATGAAAGTTCTTATAAGCGTCAATCAAACTCTGGAGCTAGCGATCCTAACGATGAATATGACGCGAGAAATTATAGAGACAACTCTCAAAGTAAGACTGATACTCGACCCAGGGGTGGGGCCCGTGGTGGGAGTTTTTCTAACAGAGGAAGGGATCGACAGGGGTCAGGCTTCCATGGCCTCAAAGGTCAGTGGTCTGAAGAAAATAACTCTGAGAGAAATAATAGATCAGACAATAGGGGCGGACGAGGGAGTTTTAGGGGTGCAGGTCGAGGGAGGGGAGGTAATGTGTTCAATAACAATAACTCTGGGTATGGTAGGGGAAACAATTCTAGTAAATTTGATGGCGATTCTGGTGGGCGTGGTGGACGGGGAGGTTTTGGGAGTGGTCAAAGAGATGGAAATAGGGGTGGCTTTAGAGGAGGTTTTGATAATTCAAGAGGTAGTTTTAGGGGTCGAAGTGATCGTGGTAACTTTGGGCGCGGTGGGGGTCGTGGTGACTCACAGTCTAATAGGGGTCGAGGTAGGGGCCAGAGTAACCTACCAAGTCTGTTAGACTCGGTTGTGAAGCCTCCTTCTAAGGCAGAGGAAAGTTCAGAAACCAAGCCTTGGACAAACACGACCCCTACTAATGTGGATCTCAAACGTAAACAAGATACTGTGGCCCCAACTATCGCTAAAAAGAAGAAGGAAGAGGAAGCAGTGGACGTCATGCCATTTATTAAAACTCATATAGAGGAACATTGTTCTACCGATGAAGATGCAAGAAAAATGGCGGAAGAATCGTTAAAGAAAATGATGTTGCCTGGATTCTGTGTGCTTTGTAATGCTAGAATGGGTGGCTTGCCACAAGCTACGATGCATTATCAAGGAAAAAATCACAATAAAAAAATCAAAAATTTTATAACTAGTGGTATAACGAAATACGCTGAGAAAATTAAAGAAGACGCAAATAAAACTAAAGAACAGATTGAGAAAGAAAGACTGGAGGAAGAAGAAAGAAATCGAATACTGGACCAAAAAGTTGAAGAGGTTAGTGCTGACATTTTATAATTCAGTCTTGTTCACACTCTTTTAATATAGCTCTGACTATGAGAGACTGCTGAAAACATAACCTGACATGAGGTCAGTCAAACTTCCAATTCTTGTCTGAC
Source organism: Mactra quadrangularis (assembly GCA_025267735.1). NCBI lineage: Eukaryota > Metazoa > Mollusca > Bivalvia > Venerida > Mactridae > Mactra > Mactra quadrangularis. The sequence goes on along the minus strand of CM046294.1, from coordinate 35,787,455 downwards.
AGAAATTTTTTCTAACCAAATTTTTATTTACAAATATATTACTACCTTTGTCATTGTTTTTTAACTAAAAACATATTAATCAGTTCAACTTATTTCTGCCTGACATAAGCTGATAAGGTCCTGTATTCTGTTAAAAAAATATTGAACTGGTATGATTTTTTCTGGACATATCTGACAGTCAGGTAACTTTGGCAAAGCCTGGATAGCTATGTAAAAGTAGTTGTTAGAATGAACTATCTATGTTGCCCTCACTAAAGTTCCTTTCTGTTCTTTGGATGTTCCACCCATCTATTATTCCTCTAAAAGTAAATAGAGAATAAATGAACGCTTGGGGCTTGACATAATTTTTTAAGTAGGTTACCCAATTTGATAATCAGCTATATATTTAACTTGCCCGAACCAAATGTTTACTAGCAGTAACAAGTTGCCCAAACTAATATATAGGTTGTCGGGGGCAATAAATCAACCTTTAATGTGAAGCACTGACACTGCAAGCATTCCAAGTACATTGTAAAATTGTGAGGACAGTATGAATAACTGAATGTTATACCATTATATATGATATAAATTCAGGGTGCTAGAAGAGTAAGGGAAAATTTAATGAATTTATCCAATGTTGAAGCACAAGACATTCCTGTTAGAAATAAATCTGAGGTATGTAATTTTTACTACTATGATTTTTATACTTTCATCAAGGATGAAAATTGTTCTAAGACTAGTCTTGAAGTTTAGGATAGTTTGGGGATCTGAAGTCAGGTTTTCTCTACAGGTGTAAATCATGAAATACTGGAATATGATAATTTAGAATTTGTACCCAATTTTTGCTCCATTTTTGTTCAGCCTGATCTCATTGGGGTCAAAATTGACCCTGTTGCTCCGATCACTGGCTTAACATGTGTTATGTATAGAAATCTATTTAGTCTGGAAACCATTAAGTCTATTTTCTCTGTATATTTAGCTTGTGGCATCACCTATAACAAAACATACCGTATTTGGAGTGTCTTGTTTTTAGAGGATATTTTAAATGAATTTAACAGGGAAAAATACCAGACTTATAAAATCATCTTATTTTTTAGGAATCCAGTTTTCAATGGCTCGGTTTTTCAGAACTTTATTGTTACTAATATCCAGCTTAACCCTTACAATGCGGGAGCCAACTATGAAAAGCCTATGCCACCAGCAAAGACCAGGTCAGCCGACACAACAGGTGTCAGCTGACCAGGTTCTTAGCTGTAAGCTGCTCATTGTCCAATTTTTATCCTGAAATCCCTGAAAAAGACAATAGATAGGTCTAAAATTTGAAGATGGACAAGTCCATTTACAAAATTCAGTATTGAGAGTGTTAAAGTAAAGATAAATACTAATGTTTTATATTGTAGACTGTAACAAAAGCTAATCTAGATAATCAGAATGCAGAGTTTTGTCATTTATGTACCGTAGAATTCTCATCATTACAACAAGCTGAACAACATTATCAGGGTAAAAATCATAAAAAAAGATTAAAACATATGGAACCAGGAGCAGAGGAATATTTGTAAGTTTTCTTTGTTGTTTCTAGTGTTTATTAGCCGGCTTTTTCAACGAAAAGACCGGCGGTCAGGTGTCCGCTTTTGTTAACTATTGCATTAAAGTTTTTTTTTACCATATATTTCTGCCATTTATTGTCAGATCTATATGAAACTTCATACAGTGATAACATACCATGTGATGAACAGAATTAACGGTTTTGTTAACTATTGCATTAAAGTTTTTTTTTACCATATATTCTGCCATTTATTGTCAGATCTTTATGAAACTTCATACAGTGATAACATACCATGTGATGAACAGAATTAACGGTTTTGTTAACTATTGCATTAAAGTTTTTCTTTACCATATATTTCTGCCATTTATTGTCAGATCTTTATGAAACTTTATACAGTGATAACATACCATGTGATGAACAGAATTATAAAATAACCACAACTCTAACTGGCTTCATTATGGATTATTTTCCTAATTTTTGTGTTAAAGTTTTTAAATCCAGCTTTAATTCACTTCTTGTTTACCTTTAAACCAGGTTTTGACCCTAAAAGTGCACCAGGTTATCCCAGTAATGCTTAGGTGTGGATTTCATCAGGATGGCTTTAAATTGCTCTGGTCTAAAACATATTTGAGTTCCTGTGTACTTTGTATCACAATTTTGTTGTAACATATCTGAATCTAAAATTTTTGTGGTTTTTTTTATGGAAGGAGTCCTTACTTTGAAATCTTGGAAATACTAGGACTATGGTTCCCTAAGGATCCCTGGTTATAGGGAAAGTGTCGAACGCTGTTTAAACCATTTCTCATTCAGTCTTAATTGTATATTTCATTGATCATGTTTTCCACTTCAAGTGCCTCAATTGAATTATATACCTGGCCGTGGCATAGTGGTTAGCATGTCTGACTTCAAATATGGAGATCAGGGGTTTGAGTCTGGTTGCGGCAGGTCATACCCTTTACATGAGTTGTTGGCCTCGTGGTAGGGTAAGTTAGTACTGGTGATGATAAGTGTCCAGGAAACCTATAATAGGAAGAGCTGGCCATCATATATTTGACCTAAATATGTGTTGAATAGGACATTAAACCCAATTAAAAAAAATATATATATAATTATATACCATTGTTTTGCTCTCTCAGACAGGAGGACAGGTTCCTTCTAAAGAAAGCAAGGCTGTTCACTTTCTTGTCATATCTACATGTGGTTACCAGTGAGGTTCTCTGACAACGTAGTACTTAGATAGTTCTTGTTTTGGCTACAGTCCACTCTCAACAGAATTTCTACTGAACTTGTATATAAAATGTATTCTTATGTTACAGGGGACAATTTATGTGTGAAGTATGTAATGTAAGAGTGAATACACAAGAAGTATTAAATCAACATTTAAATGGTGCCAGGCATAAAGCGAAGGCAAATAAAGAATTAGAAACAAAGAAACAAGAATTCATTGTACCTGAAGGTGGCTTGATTGTAGAAGGTGGTCCTAGACTTAAACCAGGTTTGTTGTTTTAAAGTTTTCTACTGTTGTGTTGTGTTAGCTTGACTTCTCGGAGAATATAGGCTTCCCAGCATTCCTAGTTTTTCCTAGTTTTCCTACTTTTTCCTAGTTTTTTTAGTGGGTTCCTACTTTTTCCTAGTATTTGCCAAAAGGCTCCTAGTATTCCTAGTTTTTATATTTTAAGGTTATTTTGTGTGTGCAATATACTGATACCTCATTTGTTTTTCTGTAAGATATATTTGCAGATAATGGCTAAAAGTTGTTAAATTGACATGTTCAACTGCTGGTATGGTGTCTGGTGTCAGTGTTGCCTTACCAAGCTGCATGTGTTACCACCTGTGGAAACTAAGGCTCTATGACACGATGACGTCTATGCCTGAGCTAAGAAAATGTCAACTTCCCAGCTTCTATGCCTGTCTTCTATGGTAATTATGTAAAGTTCCAGGTTGAAACGGTAAACACTTTCCTAAAAGAAGTCCTAGTTTTTTTGCATTTTCTTCCTAGTTTTCTTCTAGTTTTTTTTGAGTTGGCATTAATTACCAATATTTGTTTCTATTGATATTAGGCCGTACTTAAAAAATATTTGATCTGCCATTGTTATACATTTCAGTGGCACTAGGTAGGTTTAGCGTTCTTTTATAGTTAAAAAATGAATTTTGGATAAATGTATGATTTATGTTAACAAAAACAGTTTTGACAGGAGTGCCTATGAATATTTTCAGGCAGATTTAGTGATATTCACTTAGAAAACACAAATCTGACCTGGTTTTAGTTTAGTTTAGACCTTATTTGTTTTTTGTACCAGACAGAACACAATTGTTTAGTTTAATATTCCTTGGTCTTAAATGTGTTTTTAGTCTATCAATGAACATGTTATGCTGAGCAGGATAAAGATTTTCTTGTAAGGTTATCCATAGTAGTTTTCATTAGGGCCGTCATCGGAATTCATGCTATAGATGTATCACCGATTCTTGACAAACAATCTGATATCGATTCACAATTTAGAATATTAATACAATCTAGCATTTTATTAAGCTATAAACTAAATGAAGGTGACCTATAATTTAACATCACTGTGTTGTATTTATCTTTTTTTCCACCTGAATAGATGAAACCGGTTGTCATGGACACAGTTTGTTTTATGTCTGAAACGCCTTTAAACATCATGCATAACATCATGAGGGCATTATATAGTATATATATATACTGGAGTTCTAGCAGTTTCTATGACACTTCTAGTCTGACTCGATATATTGATATATCACGGATACATGCCTTTCGATATATCGATACTAAATTTTCTATCAATGACAGCCCTAGTTTTCATTTCTTGTGTACCCATCTATAATTGTATAAGCCGATCTTCTCTCGCTTCATCTATATTAACTGAGCCTTCATCAAAAACCTAATTTTCTCTTCTGTTGGCCCACCATGTCCTCAGATGGTTGATTGTTCTGGAGGTTCAAGAAAATATTTTATAAAGTTATGGGTGAAAAGTTTAAGGACTGGTCCTGAAGTTTAGGTTTGTGGGGCTTAAGAAAGGGTTCATACAAATGTATACTGTATAAAAGCTGTATGAATAATGATTTTCAGGAATATTAAGATATTGAAATTTTAGGACTTTCTCCCAGGTAGAGTTTACAGAACTGGAATTGATTAAGTCGTCTCAATTTATCTTAAAGGTCAAAGAGTTCCCGCGGGGTTCAAGGTCTTGCCATACAGGGAACCAACAAAAAATGAAAATTTTACGTCAAGATTTGAGGGTCCAGCTAGTTTCTTCACTGACAATCCTGACCCTATTGAAAGGCCGGAGGATGAGAACGGAACAAAGAAGAAAAAGAGTAAACCTAGAAGATCTCAGCCCACTCCAAATGTGTACAATGTTATATAGATGTAATATAGGGTGGGTGTCTCTTTGTCTTTATCCTCGTCTGTATTTAGCAACCCATTGCATTGACTTGACCCAAAAGCCAAAATTTTTTCCACAAATTTCGGGAATATGACCCATACCCCAAGAATTTTATCAGCATTTTATATAACCTACATGTATTAAATTGACCAAAAGTAAACACACAAAGCTGTTGCTTTACATAGTTATGTACTAATATTGCTAAAAAATAGATGTAGTCCTGGGACCCACATTATCAAAGGTTTTATGATTGGTTTTGGTTGTAAATCCATCTATGTTACATTAATAAATTATCTAAAAGATTTTGATAATATGGCTCCCAGAACTAAATATATTGAGGTTTTCCACTCAAGCTGACACACTGATTTATTATTGCTTAAAATTACAAGACAAGTTGATTTCCTGCTCAGCATAACACAGCTCATTGATATTTGATAAAGTACTGGTCCAATTTAAAATAAGTCCTGTATTAATTAAAGGATTAACTGACCCTCAAATGAAAACACGGTCAGAAAACAGCAATCAAAAGAATTTTAAAAACATGGCTTAATATTTTGTCTTGAATAACTGTTTTTGAAATTTGATTTTGTTTATTACATGCATTGTTAATTTTGTCAAAACATGAATTATTTCACTGTGAGTTTGTTTGTTAAAATTCTTATTTATTGTAAAAGGATGTATTCTGTAAAAATATTTAACTTTGACAGTTGAGAAAAAAAACTGACTATAAATTTTTTCTCCAAATTTATTTCAGGTTTTAACAATTCAAAGGGAGGTAATTTCAACGCATCAGGTGACCGTCCAGTACGACCACGTACAAACATCGACTACAGTAATTTCCGTACGCCAAGTGGAAAGTACTATTGTCCGATGTGTGACGTCACCATGAACACCGAGGCTCACTTTGCTCAGCACACGTTGAGTCGTACTCATCGACAGAAAAATTTGGACAAGAAATATCAAGATTTAAATGAGAAGAATTAAGATACAGTTGAATTTTGTTTTGATGACCATTGATTTGATTTTATATTTTTCTTATTGGTTTATTTAAAAGGCATGAGCCGATATATTTTTATTGTTTGTCTTGCTAAGTTACTGATTTAGTTAATGTTTTTGTGTGAAGAATCAAACACATTGACATAAATTGTTAGTAATTATGTTTAAAAAAATATTGTGTCTTAATGTAGGAGTTATAGATTTGCACCTTTTATTGATTTTTTAATTGAAGTGCGGCAGGGGGTGTAACTGTCTAAGCAGGGGCATAACTGTCCAAATACTTAAGCTGTTAAACCCAAAGATATTAAGAGGCCAAAGCACACCACTTTCTTTGGCCATACTGTCTTCAGTTTTACGTAGATTTACGTAGGCTTTATGAAGAGAATTATAAACCGGGATTAGGGGATAAATACTCTTGCATACTCTTGCCCAATGTTGATGTCCTGATTCATTGATAATTACTTAAGAAATAGACATACATGCTGTACTTGTTGGTGAATTTTCGAGATAAGACATATCAAAATAGTGAAATCATACAATTGCCTTTAAAATCATGAAGTGTTTTGTGAGAAGATATTTCGCCCATCTCTTGTACCAAGTATGGTCATCATCCAAGATTTAACTGTATTTTAATAAAACTGTGATATAAAGATCTCTGCAAGTATCGCTATGGTAACACAATTCCAAGTGTTAATAGTCAAGCTATTGGAAGTTACAAACATTTGTAGGTTTGTAAATGGAATGTGAAATCCTTATTTGAGCCTTTGTTTGTTCAGATGTATTAACCTAGATAATCTTCATGTGTTATGATTTCCTAAGGGCTTGGACCTTAGACTATGAATGATTGATGTTTATAAATGGTTAACTGGGGCTGTGGAAATCCCTAATTTTGCCTGTGGGGGTTAAGAATAGAAATAATTTTTCATGTCCCAATTGGAGTACTGGAATTCCACTCCCCTTGTGTATATGGTCATTAAGGGGTGTCTTTTTTCTGGGAATCTGGAATACTGGACTGTATGTTGATGGGTTTTATCCTTGCCTTAAGTCATGAATGAGTTCCAGTAACAAAATCCATTTTGCTGGACAGAATGTCCAGTGCTGATGAAAGTTTGTAGTGGAGACTGGTGAAGTTCAGGATTTCAGATAAATAACACCCCTGTAATTATTTGGTATGTTTGCTGTTGACCTTTTTATGTAGAAGTTTGAATGATAGTTCATGATACATTGTTTCTAAATCAATTCTATGATTATTGTATTTGTTGAGTAAATTTTATGTTTTATTTAAAACTGGACCTTGTGCTAGAAACTTGACATGTGTTAAATGTGTGTGAAAGATTAGTAGGTTAAATGTTTTAATCATTATTTGATTTAAAATCCAAAAATTATATGTACTGTGAGCCCATGGCAGCCAACTCAATTTGGAGACAAAAGCTGTACATACATATAAAAATGATAGGTTTTATGCAAGTTTAATTATGAATTGCAGGTTTTAAATATTGTGGGATTTCTTTTGTTCATGTTTAATTAATGAAGCCAGGGGCATTTAGTTTGTAGATTCATTAATATTTTTTTTAAAGTAGCAAAATATTAAAATTGAAATTATCAGATTGATCATTAATGTTTTTTATAGTTATTGTTTTTGTGATTGGATTGTTTGGTTAAGATTAAATCATGATTTTTATCTAACATTGTAAATTTGAGTTCTATAGAATCTAATAATATTTTGGACATTTCTTACACTGTTTCTTTTTAAAAAAGTTGACAATGGTGCTTTGTTTTGTTTTTATTGATAATAAATAGAATTTTTTGCTGTTTAATTGTTTCCTTAAAAATTTAGTTGATGCAGTCATATTTTTGATGTCTTTTTTGATTGGACTATTTAATGTTTGAATGGACAGGTTTGGATTTAGAAGTTATTTTCCTGTGTAAAAGCTTATGAAATCTATGATTGACTGATTGTTACATTGGTTCAAGTGTTTTAGTTAGATTTTGTGATTGTGTGTAGGAGAAATTTCACCATTGCATACCAAATGCTCAATTATTATATGGTTATATTTCATCCTACTGTCAATGACATATAGATAAACCCTGCTGAGTTAAATACTAACTACAGCATTCCTGTACTCACTTCTGATAAAAATGGTTGTCTGTATCTATGTATGGGAATTGTTCAACAAATATTGAGCATTTAAATTAGAGGGGTTAATGTAAGCACCACTGACAGATGAATAAGATTTAACTGTTCATGTGTACTCATGGCGTCCTGTTGTCATATTGCTTAAGTTTTTATTTGAGATCTAGGTTCAAGATTGTTACATTTCAAAATGTGAGTTTTTTCTGACTTGATTTTCTTATAGTCATATTAAAATATCTATATATTTGATGACTTGTGTTCAAATATATATTTTACCATGTGTGAATCAATCTTTTAATTTACAAAAAAATGCATGAAAAAAATGAATGATCATAAAAATCATAAATAATAATTTGTGAAAGCATTTCTGATAATAATACATTATTATAATGAATTAATTAATAGTTTATGTTACAGTTAATTAAGTTCTACTATTGATGACCATAAAAATTGGTCGTAGTATTAAAAATTGTTATAGGAACCTTTTTTCTTAGCAAATTAAGCATTTGGGACTTAAAAATCGTAAAAAATGTTTCTGCAATAACGAATGGTGGTCTTAGTAGCTGAACTTTTCTTTATCAAAATAGTATCTATAGCTTGTGAACAAAACTGATTTTAGAGCATGAAGTCCATTCTCAAATTTTGAAACCTCGAAACCTAGAATTCCAAAGTTCAATTTGTTATATAAAATTATATGTGTATAATTTACAACAAGTTTGTATGCTGTATATATGTATTTGTATATACCCAGACATTCAATATTTTCTAAAATTTGAAATTTGATACATGCTGTTGGGACGTGGATGTAGTCACTCCCTGTCATATTTTGTAATTATTTTGTCATTGTTTAGAATTCAGTATCAATTTTACCATTAGTTAGTCATATTGAACTCAAAATTGTCATAACTTTTTTTTACTTTTCAACAAGTGAAAAAACTAGTTATACCACTTTCCAGTAAGCTAACATTGTTATTCCAGATTTTTTTCACAGGAAAAGAATTGTTTGACTTAATACAAGAATTATTTGTTTAATTTTACAAATTGTGAAATAGTCGTTTTCTTTGAGTGTTGGTAGTTGAGATAATCTTTTCTTCGAATGTTTCAAGGCGATCATACAATGTGACCAAATGTTACAAATCCACAGTAATGTAATTCAACATGCGAGCTTAGTGCAAAATGGTTGTAAGTCAATTTAAAAAAGAGTGAGTTACGACCTTTTTACACTAAGCCTTTAAACATGTCATTGCAAAACTAGTCTATATCCTTTATTTACATGTACTTAGGCTAGTTTTATGATGACTCGTTGAATTGAATCAACTAAGATTGTACAACAGCTGAAACCATTTTATTTCTTTGTCAATTAGGTTCAGCATTATAGTTTTGCAACTTCCGAATGAATTCACTTATATTTCTTATTCCTTTATAATGTTACTATTAAAAGGCAAATGAATGAACGCCGAAGGACTCAATTTTCATGACACCCTAGTACTTAAGATGAGAAAAAATGTTCTGTTGTTGACAAATTTTGTAATATTATAACAATAAGACCCCTAAATAAATAGGCTATTAGGGGCGTAGACTCATGACCCCTTCAATGTCAAATGAGACAAAATAATATAAATACAGCTTTTTAGTGAATTTTGTTAGAGACAGAATTTGTGATGTTATAAAGATATGAACTCTGAATAAAAAGGGACTTAGACTCATTACCCCTATGATTATATATGTGATAATAAAATGATTATAGCTATTTCTGTGGATTCTGTCGTGAGACAATAATGTTGAATGTTCTACTTAGATTTGTATTGATTGATCACATGGTATATTCACATTATTGTTAGTAGTGAGCTGTTGTATATTGTATGTATATGTTTTGAAAATAAAAGAAACAAGTTAAAAACTGGATTTATGACTTGTCTGTACTTCCTTCTACATGTTGAGATAAGTTGAAGTGTGGTTTAGTCTGCTTCCATATATTTGTTCAACTGACTTAACAATTTTGTACAATAACCCCTGATCACTGAAATCACCTTCAGGCAGGTGATCCCTCTTATTACATATACCTATTTACACCTGGGTGGTGTAAAACAACTGTAGATAAACTTCTTGCTCAAGGAAATAAGCAGTGCTCCTAGTAGGGTTGGAATACGGGACCTCTCAATCCCCAAGCTCTGGAGATGTTGTCTTCAAGACATTTTCTATGTTTTCTGTGAGTTATTGGTCAGCAGCAAAATCAGAAAACTTCTTATTAAAGTGTTATAAAGAATCTGAAATAAGTTTGGCTACATAATCATACCTCTTAAGTCTATGATAACTCTTGGAAATCTTTGCATTCAGGTAAAAAATGAGATCTGGAAATTTGTTCGACTTCAGAACAACTTTAAGGCCTTTACTGACGAATGTCAAACTGGCTAGATTGTCTTCTAAACATTGCATGACACTTTAGTGGATAAAAACTGAGCACAATACACATCTAATATGTTTAGTTTTGATTAGAATATATACATTTAGCTTTGTGCTGCATGAGGGATTTTGAGTTGTTTGTTTTAATGGAGATAAAAATAATTCTAAAATTAGCTAATTACAACAAAATGATCACTTTATTTCATCATACAACATATAATGAAAAATAAATAACAATCACTGATAAAAAACAAAACAAAAAAGGCACAAAGAAAATGGCAACAAACAAAAAGACTATAACATTCATACATAAAACATTGTTTCCATAGTAATAATTATAATATATATTTAATACCAGAAAGTCTCCCGATATTAAAAGTATATGCTGCAAAATTTACTGCTGTATAATTAGTGTAAGTATGCCTGCATTTTAGGGCTTGACGTTAACATTAATAAACAGAGACTTGAATTCACGTGTAAGCCAAATTTCTGCGCAGTGATCTCCCCTGATCAGTTATGGATACCACTACTCAGAAATTACATACATACATGTAAAACACCTCTATTTGTGGGAAATGAAATCGTTTCCCAAAATGTCCCTCGGTAAAATCCAAAATGTTCCGAATTGTTCCAGAAGATTGGGACATTTCGGAACAAATTATTTCTAACAAACTAAGCAATGATGAAAAATTAACAACAATGAAAATAAATTCATGAATTTAAAATGACGTCAAGAAAAATGACGTCATCATCGTCGAAAGTCTACCAATGATGAAACGTGTAATTTGAAATAAATTATCTACATAAGGATTGCAAATTATATGCAGTTGTCAAAATTCTACATGATTTAAATCTAATTTTATCTAAGTAGGCCTAGTGACTCTAAGACGCCAGAAAGCAAGTAGCTTGCGCCCTTAAGGCCTGCGTCATAAGAATCCCCACCCAGGCAATTTTACTAGCTAGAGCAATTTTATCATTGACTTGACATGACATTGAACCAAATTACTTTGAATAATATTATTTTGCGCGTAGTATCAGTTTTCAAAAGAAAGCCTCGTTTTGGTTTGTATTTGTGTACACGTCATCAAATCTAGTGTGTGCTCTATTAGCAAGTGATTCTGACGGAACAATTAAAGTTTGAAAAAACAATTTCTGACAAAAAATGTTTTTGTCTAAATTTGAGTCAAAGTAGTGTTCCTGTCGTCGTCGCTTCTGCAAGTCAAAAATCAAATGACTTCCGGTTCTAAGGACTGTGACGGTATCTGTCTCTGTATGGCAGCAAATAGAACGGTCTTGATCTTCCATAGCCACCACTTGCTGTAACGACGCACTTCCGGTTGCGTCCACCGCGAATGACTGAACCAATTGGACATTCTCGAATACATTGGCCGTCCCATCTGTACAGTCTGCACGTTATACAAGCTGAAATTCCTGGACCAGAACACGTCTGACATAATGGATGACATTTCTTGCACATCTGAAAAAAATACATATACCCATAATGCAATTTTCAAAATGGCAAATAGTTGGCGAGAACGAGGTTGCATCATTCTGGACTTGAATTTATGCAAATTGGTTTTCGCATTTTTTTAAAGAATGTTAAGCTCCTGTGCTTATTATCGCCGAGTGAAAATCGTCTTTTTCAAAAGTTTGGTAAGATCATACCAATTAATTTATTTTATGAAATAAGATCGTGTAGAGTAGTGTTGACTTTTTCTAATAGAATGAAATACTTTTCTACAATTATGCTTTAGTTATTGTCACGTCGTCTTAACTCATAAACATATAGTTGAATATAATTAACTTTGAATCACGATGTTATATATTTACAAAAGAAAATTATATTTACGGCGAATACCATGATTTACTCTGATGTCGAAATGTAAATGACTATGCCATAATCAAAATATTTATCTTGAATAATTTCCTTAAAATACTAGAATTAACGTTAAAATACATTGTATATGTATTTTAAGCGCATCATCGAAAGTGTATTTAAGTGTCTACTTATATTAACTTACTGTTAAGTTGTGTCCATCATGTGTTGTTCGTTTTCTATAATGACCTTCCGGACATATCGTTGTAAATGGTGACATACATGTGACTCTATGATGATGATGTTCTAAACCAAGCCAACAGGAATTACAACCACCTTCACCCATGTGTTTACCTGGTCCCGTACATCTGTAATGTATTAAAAAATAATAACCAGAACTCGTGGTACAGTAAGCTATACGCTAAAATGTGAATTCATGATTCTATGTAGGTTGTATTTACTCTACTAAGGTGCCAATTTACAAAGACACTAATGTCCATTTATTGAATGAAAAAAGTACCAAAGCGTGACGTATACGTACTGTGAGGAGTTTTGCTGCTCATAAGATTTCGAATCTAGGCGTAATATTCATGATTTAATTTTATATATTTGTTACTTCGTGTCACCTTTCCATGATTCGCATTATTTTAACCTGATAAATTAATGTGACGACAACGCCCCGTCACATAGTCGTCAGTAATTTAACATATCTGTGCGCATGCGCTCTCTGTCAACGACAAATCCATTACATAGACTAGATTTTTCTTTGAGTGTTTGCATGTGGAACAAGAGTTGAAGGCTAAACAAATAATATGTACATGATTTGAAGTTGGATCGTGTTAACTTGCCACATTTATTTAGTAGTAATGTTAAATTGTATTCAACAGCGGCTGCCAGGGAATGATACATTATTATACGTATATAAAATCCAATCTTACCCGTCCATTCCACAGTTCTCATAACATAACTCACACTGACCGTCTTGTGAAGGATATCTTCCAGTAGGACACCAATATGTTGCTGGTTTACTCTCACTGCAATGAAAGAAGTTACTTTATTATGAAAACACTTTAATATCAACATTACATTAAAGACTTACTTTGTCTTATATCATAACTACGTTGTTTAAAGTAATATACAAAAAGACATTTGCATATAACTTTGTAAATTATATGTTATTATCTCCATACTTGAGGATTCAAAAATTTGTGATAAAATATGGAACGACAATTTATTCACCTTCGTTCGCATTGTCATGAAAATTAGAAGAAATATCATACATGTACCTGAGTTACATTTCTTGTAAGTAAGTTTATTGTGATAGACGTCATCATGAAAAGCTGACTATTGTCTCACTGGGATTTATCACGGAAAATTATTAACACTTTCTAATTATTGTCATGTCTGGGTATAAAATCCTCATTCATTCTATATTGTCTAAGAAACTAATACCCTGGCGTATGTTGATGCCTTATTTCTTTGCATACGTAAGATTTGATAGGTCCCTAGCGAATGCATAATCATATCAATACGTTCCAGTAATTAAGTAAACAGATATATCTGTATTTTAGACCGTCCCGCAAGACCACTTCGAGGCCGTTAGCGCGTATTTGTTCATATTTGAAGCTCATGATTGCCGTAATACGATCGCCCACGAAAGTAAAAAGCGTAAGCTGTCATGATCTAGCTATGTTCCAAAATAAGTTATTATTTTACCAGATAAGCTTATTTATGAGAAGAAATATTATATTGACCATTTTCGACTGATCTATCTTGCTATTTGCATCTGACTTCATTCGCTAAACGCGACTTTAACAAACGTCACTCAAAGGACATGTGAAATGCGAAAATATATTTGATGCCAAAACGCAGTGTTCTAATAATGACAAAATATGATGAATTGTCTGATTTCATGTATATAAATCTACCTCGTTTGTAACTCTATATAGGATTTTAGCACATTTTGTTACTTTATTTTGTATTTCTCACACTCTATGGATAAGCTTGCTTTAATAAGAACAAGAAATATCATTAAAAAGATATTCGGGCATATGCAGGGTTTATTTTGTTTAAAGTATAATTAATTGTAAATTTTGGACCGTATATAGTTCTATTACATTAACCTGTCACAACTTTAATGATTACACGGTCAATGAATCTGTTATTTTTAACCCGTTTCAAACTTGTTATAACCCCGATATTCAAAATCGCCGCATACATTGTTAGATTATTAATGATTTATATTGATTGGTGGCTCAATGTTTTAAAAGAGGTTAAATAATAACACATTCAGTGAGTGTGTAATTATTCAAGTTGTGACAGGTTAATGTAATAGAACTATACTAAATTTGTTATTGAGACCCGCGTTTTGAAAATTTCGTACCGTATATTTAACCCGCACATAAAAAAATTTGGGACAGTAAACTAAACGTTTTTCGGGACCGAAAATTGAATATTTGGGACCGTTTAATAAACATCTTTGGACAATCAATTGTATCATAGATTTTATTCATTTCTCAATACAGGAAGAGAATTTCATTGGACATAAAGGAATGGTAAATTATTTAATATTGGTTTAAAATATAGGTCAAAAGTTGGCTTGGACAGCTGCGCCAATAAGATTTTATAATCACAATTACAGACGCTGACATGTTATTTTATAATTTCAATTTATCGAACATAGATCTGCGAAGGCGTAGATAGTATTTAATCATCTTAGTGTTGATGACATTCTAATCGTTGACATTTCAATCAGTAAGACGCAAGAAGTATATAAAACCCATGCTTGTATATAATAAGTTTACAATATAACATTTAAAGGTAAAAGTTCTTCAAAGTAAAAGTCATTTAAAAGTTGAAGACCATGCCAAACTATGTCAATGGCAGATTTAAAATAAAGAAATGGGCCGTACTAACATTAAGTATAATGTTTGTTAGAATACCAAAAATCTAAGATGAACAGTGGGGCGGCTTAGTATGTAAAAATACTATACAGTTTAAACCCGCTATAAATACCATCTTAGTAATTGAAAATCATGTGATTTAGGACGATTTTAACTAAGGCCACAACAAGTTGATCATGTGTTCTACGGATTTTTCTGAAAAAAAAATGGGGCGAGCGAGCGAAGAATTGTTTTTTAAAAAGTCTTTATTCACTTGCTTTATAAATTATAGCGGTTTGACCAAATTTTCATGAGCGAGCGAGGAAATAAAAATACATGTATTTTTTTTTTGTAAAAACCGGCAAAATTCAGGTGCGAGCGAATCCATAGAACCTATGATCAATTTGTTGTGGCCTAAAGTTAAAAATGTTAATATTGAGAGGACAAATATCCATATATTAAGATCATTTAGCTATATTAAGACCGTCTCGGTAATTACAAAATCCTGCGATTTTTACTCTTTTTTACTGGATTTAACGCCGTGTCAACACAATTTAGGTCATTTTACAGCGTCCAGCGCACCTAACCTAGCTTTCCTGGACCCATAATATTTTGATCATTATGCCTGTAGGTACATCGAATTTGATTGCCATAATAGTGACAAAAATTACTGTATTTTTGTTACACGATGTATAGTATAAGATTTAACATAGGCACGTGGGTTTTCCCTCTATATTAAACATTACGTCATAAATTTTATGTTTTAATATTGGACACAATCACGGGTGTTATAATTTACCCACGCGTTAATTAACTTAAAGGTCAAATTATTCAATTTTCTTTATTAGAATCGATATAACATTATTTTTGCTATATTTTGTTAAAGAATAAAACATAGACAGTAGTTTAGATGTGCTTATTAAATAACTCCCGCTGAAGAACTCCATATTTAATTAAAGCACACAGAACTCGTGCCTATGGTTTATTATACAACATAATATAGACAACTATATGCTATTTCTTAAACAAAGTTATCTTAAATTCCGTTGAGAGTACAGACCCCAGCAGGATACTGATTTAAATAAAGTATAATAATTAAATAACACGCTGTCATTAAAGCCTATCCCCTGTTCTAAAATTGAATAAAAGTTCAAAGTTTCAATTTCTTCGGCACGAAGCAGTGACGCATCACAATATATCATTGACTTATTGGGATATGACATTTAATGTTAATAATATCGCACGGCTAACATCATATTTAAGACCTAGTGAAATTAATCCATTGATAAAGTCCATAATTTATGTCTTGAAATAAGTAGAATATACACGGATATCTCATATATATGTAAAGTAGAACATGTACATTGTTTCTCCATTCATCATAAATGATATTTGTAGTTTTGGAGTTTTATGAAAACATGACCATCTCATAATCTATTGCATTGTATTTTATAGAAAGTACAAACTGCATTAAATTTCTAGGAAAGTTCGCTATGAAACATCTGGCGTCTAAATTGTATTTTTGTATATAAAATAGTGAAGTCTTTTATCATTTCGTACTATATATAATACTTGTATTCCCCTTGGAATAATATTAGACATTAATGTATTTTTTGTATAGTAATGGAAGATTGTTTTTAACCACAATGAATTTCTATGAAATGATTGCTGCGCAAACGGCACAATTGAAGTCGCATCCGAAAAAAAACAAGGAAAAAAAAGAAGAAATCCCCCACACGTGTTAAATACTCTGCATTGAGTTGTATCCTTAATTCCACACAATTTTAGAATGAACACATCCATGGTTCAACTTGACTCCCAATGTTACAGACATAATCATGCGAGCAGACGTACAGACGGACAAACATTTTTTAAATTGATATACTAGGCGGGAGCAGTGGTCTAGTGGTAGGACGCGCTCTTAGGGATCGAGAGGTCCTTGGTTCAATCCCCACTAGGGGTACTGCTAATTTCCTTGAGCAAGAAATTAACCTACAATTATTCCGCTCCAACCAGGCTTAAATCGATACTGTGAGGGATCGCCAGCCTGACAGTGATTTCAATGATCAGTGGTTATCAACTTACCGTACACGATTGTAAAGACGACTATACATGTATAATGAATATATGCATGTAAGCAGACTTTAAACCGCACTCTAACTTTAAATACTTATACCTCAACACGTATATGAACACTTCCTAAGCGCAATTCATATCAACCAGATGGCCATTTGATAAAACAATTATAATATAAAAATACCATATTTTTTAAATATACAATTTATCATATAACATGGAATTCAATATATATTTACTGTTCATCATTTTTGTTCAGGGTAAAATCATATCAACAAATTATTAGTTACGTTTTACTTGATTTTTAAATAGAAGAACCATTTTAGCAGCACTTTTAATATTGCATTAATTGAATCACATCGATCAGTTACTTTATCCCCAGGATTTAAAATTTTGAAATTCAGTCCTAAATTTAGCTTATGCGACGCGTGAACTGAACTCACCGAAGTCTCTTTTTTACTAGTAACCTATGTAAAGAATGTGATTAAATTTATCTTCAACTCAAACGTTTTGCAAATACAAAAATGTAATAACAGAACAGGACAGATACTTTATTACAGGGCTTGGACAATACTTATCACTCAAATAAGTACAATAAACAATAATATTGTCAACGAGAAAAACTAATAAATTCAGACCTTGGACATTTTATACAAACGCACGTGATACTTGTTAAACAAAATGAATAGAATCTGGCTGCGGTAAGTCCGAAGTTTCAGGGTGTGTTTTTTTGTAAAATATAAAATCTTTATATCAGGAATATCAAAAAGCGAAATGAATTTACACTTTATAAAAAAACCGGAAAACAGATAAAAGAGAGAAAATGAAAAAGATGTCCATATTGACATTTAAATACAGATAAAAATGGAAAAAAACAGCAACAGAAAAATGAAATAACTTCTGTTCTACTTACGTAAATGAAATCCAAGAGATTATCAGGATTATCTGTGATGTAACCACGTGTAGTTCCATTGTTTAATTGTCTTTATTTTGTTCTAAATTAATTGTCTATAAATTATAATTTAAATTCGGAGACGATAACGATGTATCACCTCCTCGTTCGTAATTGTTTTAGTATTTTTATAACAAAACTAATTCTTCTGAGTTTTTACGATTTTTTCTTTCAAAGAATGAAAAGTCGAGTTTTTCGAAGATTTTTTTCTTTCAAAGTATGAAAAGTCGAGTTAAAAATTAAGATTTTTACGAAATATCTTCGATCGTCTGCTAAAGTTCAAGAAGCGATGTTGCTGAACGCTTCGATGTCGGCTGCTTGGAGCTGTCGTCTGCTAAATTGCTCTTATATACTCGGAATTTCTTCTATTTGTTTAAAAAATAATACCAAAGTTTGTAAAAACACTTTCAGTCACCTGTTTAATTAAAAGAGTCATAAAAATTAATTCTATGTACTGAATAATTATTTCTATTTGCTTAAACCGAGAAAATGACGGATTTTCCATAAATATATCCGAAATCAGAAAATAACCATTTATTAGTTTTTTCTCATGCTAAGCTCGGAGACAAACAATGCGGTTCCTAATCTTGTGTGAACTAGTAGAAAAATGATACAAAATATTTCTTATTAATACGTTATTCATACAGACTGTGACCGAATAATTACCGATATATGAAAACATGTGAGTAATATTGCGCAATATATATACATATATTAATTTAAAGCGACAAGATGAAAGAACCGTCTTGATTGGTTGTTAGTCAAATAAATCATGTATGTGCACCAATTAAAATCATCCTTTTCAATTATCTGTTCAAGTGCGACTAAAAGATAACCCAATCATGTTTTATGATTTTTTTTTTGGTACTTGACTGAACGGAATTTCAAAATTTTGCAAAAAAATGTTTAACGGACCAATCCTGTCTTTTTTATGAGTTAGGCCCTACGTGATAATTGTCCCGGAGTGCCTTTTGATCGTAATTGCAAAATAAGCGAAGCCGATGCATGGTAAAAAACCTCAAATTAGTAAAATTTAATTGCTTGTCAATGATATGTTGCGCTTATTGATGATACGTGTTGATTTTTTTTTAATGAAAGTTTCGAAATAAATAAATGTGTAATTCGTATATATAGTGTCAGTATTTTTTAAAAAAACGAAGGCCTTGTTGTTATCTCTTATGTTCACTTGAGTTCTTGGAACTGAGAAATGGGTATTTAAATAGCGGCCATCTTGTCGGCCATTTTGATTTTTTGAAGTGACAGTTTTCACATGGAGTGAAATGTAAACTTCATGGAGCGTCAAACATTAGGCTTTTCAATGATATCAAACACTTACTGCAGTATTCGTTCGCAGCCTGAAATCCCCCAACCCGGAACTTAGGTATACAAATACCGAATACGTAATAAAGCTTCCTGTATCTTTGCACACTCATCAATATAAATGCATTAATTCTCATTTCCCATCGCAGACTGGACCATCATTTCAAACTCTTCGGTATTCCATTAGAAGTTTGGATCATCATTGGTCAGTGATATGGAATTCCAAAGCCCGCCTTGTTTAACTTGTACATTAATGTCTGCTGAAAAGTAAATAAATTAATCACATTTGCTCCTGGACATGAGATAAATTAGTAGTATATAATGTAAATATCTAAAGGTTTTAGTCAAAGTCAACAATGAACTACACGGTGTCATATTGTCAATTATCTATCATTACTTATACATGTAGTTTGTATTTTAAGCCATAGTTCGCAATAAGTCTTTTTTATATTGAACTTCTGGACATGAGCATTTTGACCCCAGGCAAGTATTTTTTGAGATATCAATTGTCCGCGGACAAGTGGAAAAAATTACGAATTCCACACCCAAGCCATTGTCGATTTGACGAGTGGTAATTATGAAGCATGGACTATGCAACTTGAAAAACAACGTTTTGAACAAATTCCATTCAGATTTTAGAAATAGTATCTTTTTCATTCATACGCCCACGCAACAGTAACTATTTCATCATCTCTCAATTCCGTGAAAAAATCTGCAATAAATTTAACATAAAATGATGTAATTGTACGTCGGTTTTATGTAAAATGAAATATTTAAGTCGTAAATAGTATTTATTAATTATCAAAAAAACTACTTAACTCGAGCCGCTTTGATGCTCAAAAATTTATGTCGTTTCGCTTTAAGCAATTTTTAACCACATGATAAATTTAAATACAGTTTTCACGTGAATTGCATCATCCCTTATGTTTTCTTCGTGAATTCCTAGTGTTAAGAAACCCACATCAACAAGTGTTTCGGCAATTAATTGATTTTTAAAGCTTCCGGTAAGGCAAAATGAACGCAATTTGGTGAACTCGTACTGTTTTGCACAGAAATCGTGTATTTTTCATAGTTACGTAAATTAGACAAACCGCGAGTCACGAAAATTCTTACGAAGAAAGTGATCGTAAGTCAATATCATAAAGTTTGCAGTTCTGAGTCAGAATGATAAAAATTTAACTATAATATGATATTCAAAAGGTATACAATATTCTACAAAATTCAATAATATTCGAAATTGATAGCCCAAAAACGACCGTATTTTCAATGTTCCTTGCTTTTGACTTACGATGATTGTTATCGTAAGATATTATGTGAAAACGCAACAAGACTAAAAGCTAAATCTAAACCTTAAAAATCTTTCTAATTCAATTGACTAAATGAATAAAAAAATCTTTTAGTAAAGGCGATTAATTTTTTTTATTGAAACATTTGATATACTACATGTATTTGGTAATGCACAATGTCCACGCAGTAACTGACTTGTGGACATCGTCCTGCTGACGGGTACAAAGTATCCTAGCGTCCTCTAAATGACGTAAAAGGCGTGGTAACTGATGTTCCCTATCCGGGTTGTTCCAGTTTCGACAAAGTTGGAAAATCAAACTAGAATCCAAGAGTCATCTAAATGACATAAAAAGCGAGGTCGCAGAATTTTGAAATCCGGGTTGTTCCAGTGCAAAGTCAGAAAATTCAAGCTAGCACTGGTTACCAAAGCAGTTAAACAATACAAATGTACTGTAACAGTCATTCGTGGTTTATATCATTGACCCTAGAAGACCCATAGAAAGTCATTGATCAGGTACACTCATCAGAATTAGTGTTCTATAATAGTCTGATCTTTAAACTGTTATAATTTAACTGTGTACATTGCGACTGAGTATCTTTAAAATTGCTTGTACTTTAATCGGACAATAAGTTAAGATTTAATAAAGTTGATTTTTAATTGACTTTACAATTTACGTTTACGTTTTAAGTGTTTGATTAACGATAATTTGCCACACCCTTGCAGCCACGTTTTTTCGGAACGTAGGCTATGCTAGAAGTACACGTGTCCGAGGCATAGCCATCGCCTTTTGATAAGTTAATTAAATATTATAGCAATTAAAACACTAATCAAATAACATATTAGAATGCCCATGGTACTCGAACACCGTATGTAAATAATATAATTACATTTCTATAAAAATGTTATTCTATAAGATAAAAATTCCATTCGGTGAATAAGTAAGCCAAAAAACCGAAGTACAAATTCTTTTGGGCATTGGCCATAGGATATTTTTTTTATAGAAAATATAATAAAACGTTTGATCTCCATCACATAGAGACCATCGAACAACAATAAAATGTCGATATTTTAAGACTTATAGAATCTACTGAAAAGTTCCACTTTTAGGACATTCAAAATCAACGTACTTACTAGCTGCATAGTCTGAATAAAATAACATTTTCTTCTCATATTAAACATTATTGAAAGAAAAATCGTCAAAAAGCGAATGATTTTGCAACAACTTAGAAAATTTATACATGATCTGTAATGCATTGGTATACATGTCGAGGGCTTGATAAAAAAACTGTCGTAACTCATATTGTCAAAAATGTTCAGGAGAAGTAAACAACTGTTCAACATTTCTCTCTCATGTTATTCTGTAACTATTTTTATATGTGGGTAAGAAATAACATGTCTTATGTAATTTCACTGTGTTAAATAACTAATTATTGTGAATTAACAAGCTTTTTTACTTACAACAGTTTTCCACTGACATTGCGAGTTATTCCGAACATGGAACTAAGTAAATTTATGTACTTTAGTAATGGAATATTTTGATGACATTTTGTTGGAAAATATATTTGGCATTTCTAAAGCCATATTTATGAAAAAGTCATTTTTGAAAATAATGTTAGTTACGACAGTTTTCCGTCAAGCCCTCGATGTATACTCGGGGCTCCGAACATCGAATCTTAATTCAGCTTGAATATGCCTATCACTTCATGTAAGATAAAAGAACTTGTCCATTGGGGTCAATTTGCAGGAAATATTTTTGTGATAAAGCGACGTCCGGTAATTTTAGCACAAATGCACCTTTGTATTTGGTGCGAGCGTTAAACTAACTTTGAATTCATATTAGAATATTAAAGATACGTGAATTTGTTCGCCAAAGACTTTGTTTTTGTCATCTTTTAATATCGGCTTTCAAATACGATGTATATAGGGTCCATCATACGATATACTAAGACTCCATGAGCCATAAGAACTTTCCCGCCATATTTCTAAAAAAGAAGCAATTTTTATCGGGCTCTTTTTCGTAAGAACTTTTCAAATATGTCTGGCATTGAATTTAGTAATAGTACACCTCAAAATAGCTACCAATGACTTCGCTTGTCGATTGTTTCATAACAATTATGATTACATCTTGCTGAGTCATGCTTTATCACGTGACCCCTGTTGTGATCACGAGGCCTGATCTCGATACTGCCGAGATTTCGCGATATTTTAAGTGGTTTAGAAAATAAGATACTTGTTGCTCTTCTGATTATAAATATTATCTGTTAATTAGTATTCTTTAAGAACGAACAAATGATTGTTAAAGTCAGAACCAGGTAAAGTTGAACCGGAAGTTCTATTTTTAGCCATTTTCATGGCTTCTTTCAAGTACATGTTGTATTTTTGACTTCAAAAACAGCTGGTTATGTGATGGAATCTTTAAAATTCATGTTAAAGTCAAGTGTTTATTATGTTATTATATATATAACCAGATTGGCTTTTCTAATTTTAGATAAAGCATATTTTTATCTGAGAGATATTTGGAATGCTTCGAATTTCATCGTTGAACATTAATCATTATTATGGAAATAACACGGAGTTGTTCCAAATGTAATAGTTCAATTATTCACCAAAATATAAATAATACTCAAGTACGTTTTTATAATTGATATTGAACTAAGTACAATACAGTATGCTTAATTATTTATTGGTGTTTTTAGTAACTAATCAAAATAAATTACAGAAAATGTACGAGTTCAACAGTGTTTTTTGTCTTTGAAATAACAAAGAAATTTAATTTACCACATTAGCCATAGTTTATGACCTTTGCAGGCGAAATACATTTACAAATTCCTTCAACATGACAAACACTGATCAGTTCTATCAACGGTAACAATCCTTTTGGGCAACAAATTAAGGAACATCCAAGACAATGCTGACTTTTACATTTGTTTTTTTTGAAACCATAGCATTTGTGATGTCACAGTCATGTAGTATTGCCACCATGTATAAATAAGTTTTTTGTTGTAATAGTCGCTTTCAGCGGCATTTTAGTGACCTAAATCAAAGAACCCAATCTTTTAAACCTTACACTAATCACAAACCATGGCTAGAGGCAAACAACTGTCCTACTAACTTGATAGAATGGTGGAAAGAACAATGGCTGTAGATGGCATTTTAGATCAAGGTTCAACTTAGGAATCAAACCAATCACCCCTGGATTTGTAGTCCAATATAACAGTCTGAGCTGCACTCAAGCCAGTGTCTAAATATTTTTGTGGCTGGTTTTAAAGCTGTAGCAACACATTGTAAAGGGTATATAACAGGGGTCAGTCAACCTACTCACCTTTCCTGGAAAGACGAACTCTCTGGATTTAACTGTTAACCAATTACTAGGTGTGTACTTCCTTCAGAGAATGACAACTGTCCTACATGATTTAAAAATATCAGTGGTAAGAGGGAGAATGGCTGTAGAAATTATTTCATGACCATACTCTACAAAAAATGTCTTGCCCTGGAATCAAACCCAAAATCCCTTGATCAGTAGGCTTGTGTTCTACAAAGTCAATTGGGCAGACATCTAAATAAATAAAATAAACAACACAAACCAACATTTTAACTTAGTTACATTTATTTGCATGAGTACAAAAACTGAAAATTTTAGCACAAAAAAAGTTCAAACTTGAGAAAAAACCATTATTACTAAACATGATGTTTTTCGTATTGCATCTTTAACATGATAAAAATGTTCCTTTATGACATAACACAAACAAATGTGTTAGATGAAATACACTAAATACAGTGAAATCTCTCTCATAACAGCTTGTATCATTCAATTCTATTCAACTGCCAGTGGTGCAAACATCAACTCCACAGATTAAATGGACCTAGAGTACAGAAATCGTTAATGAATATTCAAATCGGTGAGGTTAATGTATTTGCCACAGACAGTTGAATGAAATTTAGCAAGAACATTATTGGGAGGGGTCATTGTTGAGGTGACCTTAATTGGGAGGGGGTCATTTTTGAAAGGTGACCATAATTGGGAGGGCGTCATTTTTGAAAGGTGACCATAATTGGGAGGGCGTCATTTTTGAAAGGTGACCATAATTGGGAGGGCGTCATTTTTGAAAGGTGACCATAATTGGGAGGGCGTCATTTTTGAAAGGTGACCATAATTGGGAGGGCGTCATTTTTGAAAGGTGACCATAATTGGGAGGGCGTCATTTTTGAAAGGTGACCATAATTGGGAGGGCGTCATTTTTGAAAGGTGACCATAATTGGGAGGGCATCATTTTTGAAAGGTGATTATAATTGGGAGGGGGTCATTTTTGAAAAGTGACTATAATTGGGAGGGAATCATTTTTGAAAGGTGACTATAATTGGGAGGGGGTCATTTTTGAAAGGTGACCATTATTGGGAAGGGTCATTTTTGAAAGGTGACCATAATTGGGAGGGGGTCATTTTTGACAGGTGACCATAATTGGGAGGGAATCATTTTTGAAAGGTGACCATTGTTGATGTGGTCATTGAGTGACAAGTTGCAATGAGAAGAGGTTTCACTGCATGTAATGCATCATGTATGACCATATGACAAAATGATGTTGCAACAATGAATGAAAACAAACATACAAACTTGAATGAAATTTCAATTAACTCACAAAACAAAAAAGTCAGTCACAAATTCTTTCATCCAACTTTTTAAGTTGTGCTACAAGACAAAATGCCCAGAATCATGAAATGATAATAGACTAGTAACATATACATGTATCTAACTATTCTAAACAAGAAACATAATTATTTTGATTTTTCTACGAATTAAACACAAGCAAATCTGTGAGCTAATGCTCACTAGTGATACCCCCGCAAAAATCTAAAAATATGCGACAAACAGGAAGTAGATGAGCAAGGAGCATGAAATCGCTTTACACCACATGGGACTATGGGATGAAGCAAAATGCAAAGTATTAGGCTGCTGCATGTTATAGTTGCTGAGAAAACTGCGACGGAAATTTTGTAACGGACAGACGGACGCACGGACAAGGGTAAAACAGTATACCCCCCTCTTCTTCGAAGCGGGGGTATAATAAGCATAACTAACCCCTGAACAATGCTTAGCCATAAATCAACACAAGACATGTAGGCGAGCCCAAACTCTCGTAGTATTAAACATTGTTACTCTCAGCCATTGTGGGATGTCGGTCTCTCCTTCCATAATCAAGTAAGTGAAACAAATGACAACAAAATGACGCAATATCTCCCACTATAATAGTAAAATCAATTACATATTTCAGATTATTCATTTTGTTTAAAAGTAATTTTAATTATAAAATTAGGAACTAATAAGCACCAGACAGAGAAAATGTCATTTCAATATTATAAATAATTAAAACTAATGGCAACTTTTCAACACTGATATTTGAATTTCTAAAGACTATATAAATGATAACAAAAAAATGTAGACTAAAATTAGGAATCCAATAAATCATAAAAAATCCTAAAAATTAAACACTGATAAATATCAGCTAAGAATTTGGTATTCAGTAATTGAAACAATGATTGTAAATAAATTAAATTTAACATGAACACAATTTATCAATTAAGTATTAACATGATTTCAAGTGAGTGGGAGTGCTTCATGAAATATAAATTGAATATTTAATAAATGAATGTATATTGGTTTGAAGTAAAAAAAAACCAGAAAAAAACGAAGTAAATTGTTTAGCGAACATGAATGAAGAACACAATAATGAGCACATAGAATAAGTAATGTTTAGATGAACACAGAATGAATAGCTAGCTATAAATAAAGGACAGCAAAATGTGAAAGTAATGGATGACACATGTATGAAATGATAAAAATGGGATTGAATGTATGTTAGATTGAATAAATGAATGATTGAATGTTTGAGTGAGGGGATGAATGAATGTTAAAATGAATGAATGAGAGAATTAATGAATGTTTGAAAAAATGAACGTTTCAATGAATAAGTATATGAATGAATGAATGAATGAATGAATGAATAAATGTTTGAAAATAATGAACCTTTCAATGAATTAGTATATGATTGAATGAATAAATGTTTAAATGAATGAATGAATGATTTCTTGAATGAATGAATGTATAAATGAATGATTTAGTAAAGGATTGGATGAACAAATAAATGTTTGAATGAATGAATAATTGTTTGAAAGAATGAATGTTTAAATGAATAAGTGTATGAATGAATGAGAATATGTTTAAATGAATAAATGAATGCATGTATGCATGAAATAATGGAATGATTTAATGAACGTTTGAATTAATGAAATTATGTTTCAATAAATGAATGGTGGTATGAATGATTAAATAAATGAATTAGTGAATGAATGAATGAATATTGTTTAAACTTATAAATGAATGGATGTTTGAATGAATGATAGAATGATTGTTTAAAGGAACGAACAAAAAAATAATGAAAGGACTTCGACAGAGTGAATGAACAAATAAATGAAATAACTTTTGAGAGAATGAATAAATGAAATACCTTTTGAATGAAATAATGAATGAAGTACTTTTGAATGATTAAATGAATGAATAAATGAAATTGCTTTTGATGAATGAATGATATTACTTTTCAAGTGATGAATGGATGAATTTATGAAAGAGTGAACAAATGAAACGACTTTTGAAGGAATGAATTATGAATATACTTTTAAAGGTATGAATGAATTAATGAAAGAAAGAAAGGATGAATAAATGAATGAATGAACTTCCTTTTTAATGAATGTAAAATGAAAAAAAAAATATTTCAATGAATTAATATTCTGTTTGAATGATCGAACAAATAAAGATAGTATGTATGAATGAATCTTTGATTTAATGAATGACAGTACATTTGAGGGATAGATAATTTAATGAAAGCATGTTCAAATGCTTTTTGTGGAATTACAAAAAAATCAACACAGTAAGCTTACATTGCGCCAAATCAAAGGTGTCGATTGAAAAAAGCCCTGATTTATGAAAGTTCAAAGATATGATTCAGGGCTTGATGTTATTTTTTTAGCTAGGTTGCCCAAACGGACAGCCAGCTAAACTTTTAACTTGCCCATTTCATATCTTTTGTACCAATAACAATATGCACATACCCAAATATTAGTTGTTAGGGTGATGAAGACAAAACTTAATGTTAATAATGAAGGAATGAACTGAAATATAAGAGACTGAATTGAATAATGAGAAAGTGAATTGAATAAATATGAAGTGAGTTGAAAAATGAGGGATTGATTTGAATAATGAGGGATTGATTTGAATGAGAAAGTGAATTGAATAATAGTAACAATTGAATTATGTGAAAGTGAATAAGGAACTTCAGTCAGTTATTTCCCCTAGTATACTTTGGAAATAGGTAGGTCCAATTAGTTGGATTACTCGGATTTTACCCTTACTTTTCAATGTCAATTTGCCAAAGTTAATCTTAAATAACTTTTTTGTAAATCATTTAATTTGTAAGAAAATTCAAGCTTAGTATTTTTAGGGTAAAGAACTATCTAAATTTCATCACTTCTGTAAATATCTTCATTAACAGGAAAGATATTAGATGAAATATTTAGTTACTCTTACATAGGAATTCAATGATAAAATCCGAGGATTCCAACTGTAAGGACCTACTTATCAATTGGATTGCTTCAGATTTTATCAGGGGAAGATAACTGACTAAAGTCCCTAATTGAATAATGAGAAAGTGAATGGAATAATGAGGAAGTGAATGGAATAATGAGAAAGTGAATGGAATAATGAGAAAGTGAATTGAATAATGTGAAAGTGAATTGAATAATGTGAAAGTAAATTGAATAATGTGGAAGTAAATTGAATAATGTTGGAATGAAATGAAAAATGACAAAGTAAATTGAATAATAAAGAAGATAATTGAATAATGAATAAATGCAGAAGTGAAACATGAATAAATGAATTGAATTAAGGTCAGACTGGGAAAGGAGAATTTTTAAATTTAGATATCAAGTGATGCTTACTATGATCTGGCAGTAGAATTATTGTTATAGGAATTTTTGGATTCAGATAATGAAACTATGAATTAAAGCTAGAAATATTCCGTAAGGTGTCATTTGTTAGCACTTATTGCACTATAAATGTACTTATTATGTATGAATGATGAAGATATGTCCATAAGCACACACAAGTTCCTTGTATACATGATATAAATGTGAAAGTTATACTTTCGTAATACAAATGAATTATATGATCAAATGAATTATTTTACTATCACGACACTCATTAAACATTTTGCTGTGAAAGCTATCTTATATCTTTGTGATATTGCTCATGTTTATACAATTGTTAGGTGCACATTAGCCCTGCTGATTTAAATACTCAACATTTGTTTGAAATACCAACACATAAAAATGAATATTGTTTTTATCCATAGTGTGTGCCAAAGGTCTGCAGTGAGTATTTAAATAAGCGGGGTTAATGTAAGAGCCACTGACAGTGAATACAAGACCACAATGAGAAAAGAGCAATATAAAAATGTCATACCCTTAAAACTATTTAGCTCAGATAACAAAGCTCAAATAACTAATTTTCTCAATTTTACATCACAGAGAAATGCTTCAATATTGCAAACATTTCTGAATTTTAAGAAATTATGTAAAATGATCTTATAATGAGTTAACCCTGAGACACTAATGGGCTAGTTTTTAGTAAATTAGGTAAAAATTTATCTATAAAATACAATATAATATGTATCTGTAAAATAATGGCCCATCTTTTCACACAAAAACAACTTACACCCACTACACTGTCTATGAATTTATGGTTTGAAAAAGGGTTATCTTAAATGGTTTGAGATGTTTGTTTAAGTAAAATATTTATTTTGTGAATATTTTGGTTCTTTGAAATCAGAAGTTGTTGCCAAAGACAACAGGAAATGGTTGCTATTGGTGATATTGTCATTTGTCGAAACACAATATAAGTTGTCAAGGACATGATTGCTTATGGTTCATACTGTTGGTTGTCCTAGACAACAGCAAATTTTATTAACAATACACATAATAGGATGAATGAAAACATTCAGACATGTTGTAGTTAATACAATTATAAAGAATTCACTCAACACTTTACAAAATGAGAAAATACAGTGTCATCCATAACACCCTTTACAGTTTTACCTTTAATGTTTTGTAAGTTTTTACTTTGACAAATACTTGAGATATCTAAAATATATCTTTAGTTATATTTACATTCTGATAAAATGTAGGGCTAAAAATTTTTTTGGTTGGGTTTTACGCTGCAGCAACACATTATATAGGTTATATCATGGCGGTCAGTCCACCTACTCAGTGTTCCTAGAAAGGCTAACTCTCTGGATTCAGCTGTTAACCAACTACTAGGGCCATACTTCAGTCAGTCACTGACTACTGCCCTACATGATTTAGAATCAGTGGTAGGATAGAAAATGACCTGCTAAAAACTGTTTCTTTAACAAAGGCAAGGGTGTTTATGGTTGGCACTGTATATGAGATGACTGGCAAACACTAAATTTTAATGTAAATTCATGGACACAAATGATTATAGATAAAAATGTACATCACTAGCAAGAACATTCTAATATATACATACATACATGAATTGACAAATTTTATTCAACTGCCAGTTGCTCATACATGAACCCTGCTGATTTAAATACTTAATATATTTTTGATATTCCGGTACAAAAAACAGGTATCTATTTTTATTAATTTTGAGTACATGAGCACTGAAGTAAGTATTTAAAACAACAGAGATAATGAATACCCCATTGACAATTGAATAAAATTCACAACTATAAACACTTACAAATAAAGCATCTATCCTATTTTGCTGGTTTATTTGTTCATTTATTCGGATATAATGACTTTTTCAACACATTTTATAAAATAATCAATTGTGTCTGGCTCACTTAAAAATATTTTCTGTACATTTCTACACAGGCACTCAATCATTCCACAAAAGGCAACAAAAAAGAGTGTAACCTCTCAATACCCTGATCCAATTTGGATAATCAGATTTAAGTCCCAGGACTAGACACAGGACACATACCATGGCTCTTCTAACAATAAGGCCTAAAATTCCGGTATTTAGGGCAACACTATCCTCCAAGTAAATCTTCCAGACCCTAGATATGCTTTAAAATTTTATTTTCAAGAATATTGACAAGAAGACTATCAGTGATCACAATTGTCTCTGTTCAAAAGTTTGAGCTTACCCAAACTAACTTTCATTCTTCAGACCATTGCCCTAAACAAATATTGTTTTTTTTGGTTCAACTTAAAACAGAAAATTTTTACAAGTTTTACAAGTAGAAAAACAATTAGATTTACCAGAGGTAAAATTATCCATGTATTTAAACATAAAATAAAATAAAGATTAATAAATTTCACATTCACTATTATAATTTTAATTCCCCAAGTTTTGAA
Source organism: Mactra quadrangularis (assembly GCA_025267735.1). Taxonomy (NCBI): domain Eukaryota; kingdom Metazoa; phylum Mollusca; class Bivalvia; order Venerida; family Mactridae; genus Mactra; species Mactra quadrangularis. The sequence goes on along the minus strand of CM046294.1, from coordinate 35,756,228 downwards.
ATCTGACAGAAAGGAAAGAAATATGGTATAAATTTCACACCCCCAAGTGATGAAAAATCTAACAAAAAAGAGAAAAACTACCCTATACATTATTATTACATAGCACACGAAAAACAAATAATGAATATTTATAACAAATATATTACACTCAGTACAGACAAAATGAAAGAAAATAAATGTACATAAAATGGTCCATGGTTTTATTAATTGTGTAAAAATATGAAAGACGCATAGTTGGCTTTGAGTTTATTGTTTTAAGCTACATGTTATATAAAGTTAATATTAAAACTATCCCCAAAGACTTGGTCCAGTTTATTATTAGGGGTCAGCAAGGACAATAAAAATGCCCATATAGACAATAAGTAAGGGGTAAGATTTAGTTGTTTTTTTTACAGAATTATTGCTTCTCTTCTACATTTTTTAGTCATATTATAGCGCATACTGGTCAGTTGACTTTAACACTGTCCCTACAAAGGCTTAGATGTCTGGACACAGGTTTTAAGTAAAATGCCCTAAAATCTCCAGGAAATCAATATTTTGGATATTTAATTCAGTAAGCAGGGTTCGACACTGACAGAGTCCCAGGTTTCCAGGGATCCAAAAAACTCAGAAGGAATTCCAATGATTCTAAGCAAAGGATTCTGGAAACATTGATCATTTCTTTCAGGAATTTTAAGATTTCATGAATTGTTTATCAAAATCTGTCAAAGCAAATTTTGTATCTAAAATCTGTGTCCTTTATTGAAAGCATCCCTAGTGTTAAGAAGGAATCAGTGAATAACTGACAAGGGATTTTTTCGGGACCCCTGGAAAAAACAGCAAGTGTCCAACCCTGGTAAGTATTAGAAACATTGAAAATATGAAACAAATGATAGAAAAATGAAACAATACTATAAGACACTAAATGGCAGAAAAAAGTTTTCACAACATAAAATTGCATTCACTATATAGTTTGATATAGTCTGACAAACTTTGACCAGATACAGGCCAACTTCATTTAAATAATGATACAATAAATTCAATTCATAATTCAAACCGATACTTTTTCTTAAGCACAAAAACTTTGTACTGGATCTACCCATGCAATAAAGGTTGACATAGAAACGCATGTACACCAAAAAAATTGGATTTAGTTTGTGTTGACTGGTTTTTACCAATAAGTGAAAATATCTTTCCATACATATGCATTCAGTACAAACAGACCTTTTCAAACATAAAATCATGAGTTCAAATTAGGAATAAGAACTATTAGATCGAGAACTTTAGTAAAAAGTAACTAATTGCATATTTAATCAGTGGATGATATAACTCAGTTGATTCAGAATGTATAATAAATCAGACATAAATTAATAGTTGACATAAAAAACTAGTGCAAAAAAACTATTCTGATAATTATTTACAAGTATATATAAAATAAATAACTCAATTTTTGGCCAAAGTCTATATCAAGATATTTTGGGCATGAACTTTCTCATATTTTACACGTTGAGGCCACATTGTTTGTTTGAAATTGTACCACTCGGCCACACAAACTATGATACACATAGCATATAAAACATAATACCTCAGTGTAATGGGCTATCAATACACTCAACGTGAACTGCTAAGTTGTTAAGTTTATACAAGCATTATATATACCGTGTTTTGTGACATTTCAATTTATGCAATTAGACAGTTCAATATAACTGTACAATATTTGTAAATTCCCTTTGGAATAACATTGGACATAACATATTGATAAAAACGAGTATCAGATAAAATTTGTCAGACTATATAGGTTATATATATATATGTTTTGTACACTTATAATTATAACCAAAAAAATCTAATAAAGAAATTAGAAAATAAACATTTTTAAGGCATTTTTGTATAAAAAAGATGTTAAAAATAATACTTTGAAGAAACATGAGGCAAGTATTGGAGAAGAATAAAAATCTAAATAACATTTATGGAAAAATAAAGTTATATCAAGAAAATATCATTTCACTTAAATAAAGACTTTAATACAGAAAAATTAAAGAGGTAGTCATTGAATGTTGAATCTATAAAAGATATTGTACAGTTTCATGCTAAATTTACATGCAGGAATGAATTACATAACACCTGGCTAGATTTCTCAGGACTGAAAACATCTTACACAATTTGTAAATTATATATTTAACTATCAATGGTGCATATGTTAACACACATTGGATTTTAAATTTCACAACCAGTTTTTTTTTAATTTTGATTTTTACCCTGCTTATAGTTACTGTTTATAAGGTAACATGGTTTGAATGGTAGGAAAATTGAACATGGTATCAATATTCATGGTTGAACATAAATAAACTAAGATGAGAAGACACTGAATACTGGATCAATTTATGGATTCATATAAACAAAAACTACATAGTAAAATGAGACACATTCCCATATGAAATAATGAAACCATTCTTTGATAAAAAAGAAACAATTTCATTAACTTATAGTAAATTTCCTAAGCTTTACATGAAAAATAAGTCATGATCTACAAATGATTTCTTAGTCATTATGATAATGATAAATGGTCGCCAAGATTCAATAAATCGTACACTAATATTTATCAATTAGCAAAATAATGTATTGGTGAACTAGTACATCAAGCAAAAAGAAGTTCAAAACCATTTCGACATAAATCAATTTTAGAATAAGAATGGAAATAATTTTCAACCTAATATGATTTGCCAATGAATAGGCATGTTTGTCATGCAGTCAAAAGACCCAAGCTCGATAGATCTAAACTTTCAAACACCGACACATTTACTGACAAATCACTAAGGGTCGAATATTATTTTCCAAATAAACATTATCTAAAAAACCCATAACAAATCTAGAATTTGATCATTAGCTCATAACAAACAAAGCTATGTTACAGCATACTTATTTTAAATATATTATTTCATTTCTATTATTTTCAAACAAAATGTCACTAAGATAAGAAAAGATTCGAGTAGAAACTAAAGCAATTAATAATTTATTTAATTACAATTTAGTTCAACTGAGAAAAAAATCTTAACATTTAATAATCACTCATAGGTAGCATAAAAAGAAACAAAATAATTTGATACTATGGCAAAACAGTATACAGGCCTCCTAGCAGGCCAAAACAAAAATAAAGGTTTTTATAAAGTCTCCAATGTATGAAAATAAAGGCCTTTTAGTGTAAAATATGAAAAAATAAAGAGTAAATAAAGGCTATTTTCGACGAAGTTCTCATTTCTTTATTAAACCCACAGTCATACCAAAGTCATTTTTTGATGTTATATACTGTTTGAATTATGCAATATAATACATACCTTATTTAATGTGTATACCTATTTTCTCTGCATATTTATATCATACATAGCTCCTGTTTTACAGTGTAGGGAAAATGCAGAACAAAATCCATTACTTGCTTTAAGCTAGCACGGCAACCAGTCAGAGCAAATATAAAGGTTTTGAGTGAGAATTACAGGCTATTTTGGCGTTTTAAAGGTTTTCTGGGGGAAATGTTAAGGTTTTAAAGGTTTGCTCTGAAATTAAAGGTTTTTTTAAGGTTTTAAAGGTTTCACTAGGAGGCCCGAGTATAAGAAGGATTTCAATTTATTTAACAATGGCAAAGTCAAATGCTTAAAAAATTTATTCTAAAAACCTTGTAAAACTTGTGAACTATTGCAAGAGTGAATCCTAAATTTTAGTACTTTTACAAGAGAAAATATCAATTTTTCTTGTAAAAAATCTGAACTTAAGGGCCAGACCTAAAAATTTTCACCCGTGGGTTAATTCTACCATAGTTTCCGCTTACATTTGATGAATGAATTGTAAACAACTAATGAGAAACAGGTCCAGTAATAAGGATGCAAAAAAGTCATAAAATGTGCTGAGAATATGTATTATGACATTACAAACATGTATATATGAACAAGAGTGGACAGTGCGCTCAACTACACAGTAAACAGTGCTTGATAGTAAATGAATCAATTCTGATTAGAAATCAGTAAGCTCAAGTGACATTTCACTTTAAGTGAATATTTTCAATAAAGGGAGGGTTTCACTAATTTTAATTGACTCACACGCACATATCAAAACCCCATGTTAATCAATATTACAACTACAATTATTAACTTCAAAATATAAATTTCAACAGTAATTCCAAAGGATATGTGAAAGAGCTCAAATGAATTCAACAGTGGTTGTTATGATAGCACGTCTGCACACTAATTCCTCAACAGAAGGTTACTCTGACACACAACCAAGTAAAATAGATCTACTATTCTTTAAACAGCAGAGCTATCAATGTGTACACAATGCCATAAACATGAATATATTACACACAAAAAATGATATCAATATAAACAAAACAAAAACATTTATGTATAAAAATTTGTGAAACAGATAAAAAATAAAATCTGTTTCGTATCCTGACAGTGTTTTTTGGTTTTTGAGGTTTATAGCAGACCCTGAATACATAACTACTTAGTTTTGTAAAAAGACCAAAAATGGTTCTGGTTGTTCAACTCTATGCCATTGGTGTGTACACTGGCATTTTCTTCAAATTTTCTTTGTCCTCTTCCGTGTCATTTCTAGCAATAAACAAAGCATGTCCATAACCACCTGATACACTGTGTACATAAACACCATCAAATGTTTTCACTTCTTGCGGTACAGTTGATGACTTGGGTTTATTTTCACCATAACCCTGTAAAATAATAATAGTATTACATCATTTATACACTGAATGAAATGATGATGTTTCTGGTTTTCATTGTGCTTTATGCCATTTCTTAACAATTCTTTATTCATAACGAGGCAACCTAGTTATTTGTTTAGGACTACACATGTATCAGCCAAAACAAATATATCAACATAATTTCAGCCTTAATTAGGTACAGAATCAGCAAAAATAAAATCTAACAATATATAAACAGCAATTCAAACAGATTGTCTACTATTATTGCTGAAGGCATAAAATGCAGATTAAATCCAATTGTATTTTGTGCACATATTTCCAATAAGGCCGTGAAAGTTTGTTTTTACCCCAGAGAATTCCGTAATATTTGAATTCCAGTACAGTCCATTACAGATTAAATTATATAAAGAAACCACACAAGAAACTACTAACCAATTCTCCATATGTAGGACTGGCACCCCAACTGACCACACTGTCATCAGCACAAATAACAATACTTTTATGACTGAAAAATAGCAACAACAAAATTTGTAGTAACATGTTATGTTAGGGGTGTGACTGGGGAGCTAGTGAAAAAGAGGAAGCTCCTGGAGTTAACTGTTTTATCAACAAAAAAATCAATTCTCCATGCAATAAGGGTACATTCATTTGGTACAAAATGAAAGTAGAAAGTTTTGAAATCTCTTTGTAGGATGAATAAAATATTTCATAACTTTTATAACAGTAAACACATTTTATTTCTACAAGTATAGACATATAATAATACATACTGAACTAACTTAACAATTAACAAAGCCTGGGCATTTGAAGTACGATCTTCTAAAGAAGCACAAGGTTTAGGTAACTCAGGTTTCTTAGTCCTATTAAAAAAGTAGGTGAGTTTCGCGTTTCCCGACCAACCGTTTCTTTCGCCGATTGCCAATTTTTTTTTAGTCATCATTTTGAGCAAAATGTCGAAAAAAAAAACAAGAAAACGGCAAACTGGTTTTTATTCTTTCCTACTTAGCTGTTAATACGTCGTGGAAGTTGTAAATAGATGTGCATAGTAGCAAACAAAACAAACAACCACAAGTCAATAAAATACCTGTTAGGTTATTATAACTTTTGTATAGCACTCTTTTTACATTGAAAATACTCCATACAGTCTGTTAACATTTTTTTTTCACCCACAATTTTTGAGAAAAAAACCTGCCTTTTAACTCTTATTGGATGAATAAATAAATTCTTTCATCAGATTGCCATACATATCAAGGTCTCTACTTATAAAACTGTTAACTGTTTCATCTCAGCAGAGACTAAATCCATTAGCTGAAGATCATAGTAGCCTAAAATCAGTTGATGAATGGCAAACTAGTCCACTAAGAAGATTATACACGAGTTATAAATTGTTGAACCAATGCTTGCAAACATTGGTCATTTTATCACCAATTGAGTAAATAGTAAAATTGTATTAAAACAAGAGAAAGTAAGAACATGTACATACCAGCAACCAATACTTCTTACTCTCCAACCACTTAAATCTTGTACAAGTTTAGGATACATGGCTGCTTCACCAGTAGATTTAGTTTGTCCCCAGAGATATAATGCCCCTGAAATATATAATAAGTCAAGAAATATGATGTGGAAACCACATTAAAGCTGGATTTAAAAACTTCAACGCAAAAATTACAAAGGGAAATAATCCATAATTAAGCCAGGTAGAGTTGTGGTTATTTTCTAATTCTGTTAATCACATGGTATGTTATCATTGTATGAAGTTTCATAAAGATCTGACAATAAATAGCAGAAATATATGGTAAAGAAAAAATTAAACGCAATTGTTAAAGACACCGGACGCTCTACTGGGTTTTGCAAACTATAAGCTAAAAATATGGATAAAATCTTTTTCTCAAGTCAAAATAACCTAAACTTCAGAATCAGTCTTTACATGATCTCAACTTCTGTCAATGACTGGTCTCCCTGCATTGAACCAAAAATTTTAGGATGCTTTATTTTACTACTTAAAAAAATATTTATTCAACATTTCAGTGAGTGGAAATTAGTGAAAAAACTATGGATCTGCATAAGACAACAATAAAATAAGGTAGACCAAAAATTTCTGTGGACTTGGCCAGTGATCCAACATATAGCTGATTGTCCAACAGTGTAACCTGGTTTATAAGCTAAAGTTGAGCCCAGAAGACTCGATTAAAAATGAGTCGATTTAATTCTGAGGAATGCAAATTGTTCAAATACCATTAAAGCCTTTCACTACATACTTAAGAGGGTTTCAACAAAAGAGTCAATTACGTAAACACTGGACTTACCATATTCATTTAGACCAAAGGTGAAAGTTGATCCAGCAGCAATCATAGTAGCTCCTTTATTTGGACCTTCAAACATTTTAACAAGACGTGGTACCAATTCATCTTTGTTATCAGCATGTCCTAGACGACCGTAACCACCAAATCCCCAGGTAAATAAACGCTTCTTTGAATCCATAACAACCTAAGAAATAAATACAACGTAATACCGACATCATGAAACACAAAACAATGCATAATTTTATGTCACAAGCTCTTCAAAGTTAAAACCTGTTTATTTTTAAGGTTAACATTCACAAAATTTCGCATGCCGAGTCTGTTCACCTTTTCATCAATGGAATTAAAAGATCACGTTTTCCACTCAAGTTGAGATCATTTTAACCTTTTTACTCATGACTGGGATAATTCTGATGTTATTAAAAAAACATGGTACAACAAACTTAAAAATAAACATGTAATAGCATTTCTCACTTTGGACAAGTGAAATTGATTTTTTGGCAAATATTACAGATGCTAAAAAAAGTCATAAGCCGACAAACAGAAACTTGGGTGGTAGTCCCATAAAACCCATTAAGAAGTTACTTGGAAGATCTATTAAACAAACTCGGATGTAAATGTGGAAGTCCTATAAAGTATAAAACTCACTGAAATGTATATTAATATGAATGTTAACTTACAGAATGGTTAATACCACATGCCATATCTCGGACTTCTACATCAATGACAGGTGATATACGACCATCTCTAGATTTCTCTATCCATACTTGTACTTTCCTAGGGGCTAGTTCACATCTATATGCTAGTTTATTACTGGTAACTAAATATTTACCATCAGTATTATGTCCTAAAATAAAATAACAGTAGAGCAGTCTATGAAATTAGCGGGTGTCCCAGACAACCACTTTTTAGTTCGGGCAACCAACAATTTCTTTTGGGCAATCAAAATTCTGCAAAGAGATATAGTGTTTGCTCTTACAATGATATTATCAGACAACCACATTCATATGATAATTTCTTAGACTGGTAGAGTATTTCATATCATGAATACCAATCAGGGCTTGATGCTATACGTCGTCCTTTTACCCCTGAGGACCCTTTTGGTTAGGGAATTGTTACTGCTAGTAAATATTTGGTTTAGGCAAGTGAAATATATAGCTGGTTATCTAACTGGGCAATCTCTTGTTGCTAAATTATAAATGAGAACCTTATATGAGAGGGAGTTATTATCTCCCTTTGATATGAAAATGTGGAATTTTTAATTTGTCATTTTTAATTTGTCCATAAAAAATGATAATAATAATTCAAAAATTTATATGGCAAAAATGCTAGAAATACAGTGTACAATTCAATATCAGTTTTCTGAGAAATTTTATGTCTCCATAAACATTGTTTATACATACCAAGTTGTCCATACTCAGGACATCCAAATGAATACAGATTTCCTCTAATGTCAGCAATCATTGAGAACTCAGCACCACAAGCCAACTTTCTGATAGGAGGACCTTTATAACTGATTCTTTGTGGACTGGCTACATTAGTGGTTTGATTACCTAGACCAAGTTGTCCCATTTTATTATCACCACAACTGTATACTACACCTTTGTCTGAAATAATAGAGGTAAACCTGTATAAGACTAAATCAACAAATATGGAATGTGATTTTCATACATGTGGCAGACAGGTTCCACTCTAACAGTGTTCCAGGATTCCGAGGATCCCAAAAACTAGGGAGGAATCCCTTTGATCTTTACCTGGGGATTCCGTAAGGATCCTTTAAAAAGTTGTTCTTGAGTTCTAATCAATTGTTTATTAAAATTTGTGCCCCGCAAATCTGTATCCAAAAGTTTTGTATTTAACTAGCAGGGATTATTCTGGGCCCAGATTTTGGTGAGAGAAAAAATCCCATTTGACCAAATTTGATGAGAGATTTCAAATTTCGATGAGATTTTTTTACTTCAATTAAAACGGCAAGAATTTTATTACATTAAGGTAATACATGTACACAAGATGTCAATGCTTATTTTTAATGATGGTCAATAAAACAGAAGTTTCAAAGAATGTTAGTTTTATTGGCTTTTATTTCACAACCTGAAATACCTTAACACTTTATTGCTAATAGAGTAGACCCAGATAATGCAGCTTCTCCAGGAGATATGATCAGATCAGTCTTAACTGTGTACTTATAAAATTTATTTGTTGTGGCATTGAAAGAATAATTATTCTTTTCATTTAACAACAAAATCAAACTGTTGAAAACTTTAAAAAAATCACCCAACTGTCAAGTGTAATTTAAGTACATCTGAACACCTGGAACTAACAACTCTTTTTAAACAAAATCCTGGATTTTTCAGACCTCCAACATTTGAGAAGCCATTTTTTTAGGAGAGTACGGTGAACGCTTGCAAGCTATTGGAAAAACGACTATAGTGATTTTGTATCAAATTGTAAACTAAAAATATCAATCTTTTTATTTCAACTGAACAGATCTTCTGATTTAGCATGTTTGATTGCTGGTATCTGTTCATCAACAGAGACTAAATTGCATTCAGGGCCATTTTAAAGATATTTTATGAATGTCCTAAATTTTGACCTTTCTTTGTTTGAATATTTTCTGTAAAAATAAGGTCTGCTATAAATATCATACATTTTGTTAAATAATACTTTTCATGTTGCAATAGATGATATTTATTGTTTTTTAGAGTCTAAAACACGATTTTAACTGATAGATCATGTGACGAACATTTTATAATTCTTACATATTCAACCAATGTTTATTATTGAAATCGAAAATTTGAGGAAATTTCACCCTTACTTATTGCTAAATTAAGAAAATCTAACAAACGAAATGATAAAACATAATTAAATTACAACGTAATTTTAACTATGTTACACTTTATTGGCGATAGCGTCGGTCGCGAAAATGTATGACAGTACGAAAAAAATCTTTAATTGATTGTAAAATAATTTGTTTTTACGATTATTTTGACGTGGAATTTAACAATTATCATTATCATTTAATCAGAGTTTATTATTGTTGTCAACTTTGTCTTTAACATTTAACAAACTGGTTATTACGTCTATTTAAACTGCCTCACAACATTTTCATAATTAAATACAATTATCGGCGAGCATCAAAAAGCTTTATCTACTTTAATCAATGCAATATCACAGTTTGTCACATGTTTGTTAATTGCAACAGTTTGATTACGTACACAATCTTATCAGGTCGACATGTAGCACTATTGATTTTTTGAGCGGACCCCGAAGGCGACAAAAACACAGGGGGTGATCGATAAACAAAGGAGTTACTTGTTATCGGCTTTTGAAGCGTGTATACTAACTGCAACTCCCGCGTAGTATGCATCGCTGATTGGTCGATTACATCTAATAGGCGGATGTAACATACTCTCCACTTATTAATTCGTCATCTCGAGGTGACTCTTTGAGTTAAAATATACGCGGGTCAAATTGACGCATGGACGATTTTGATTGTGGGTCAAAAGAGGGTATTTTGGAATTTCCGTGCGTCTAATTCAAACCCTGAAGCTTGAAGCGTTTCAGTGAGAGCCTTGACGAGCAGGATGGTATAAAAGCCGTTTCACTGACTCTGGTTACGTCCCTTCCTCGCGGGTTACGTCCCCTAAACGATGGTCATCGGAAAAGACTGGCAGATCAAGTCGTGCGATTTTTTGTCCCATTTAGTGAATTTTTATGCGATTTCTGCTGGGAAAATGCGCAAATATCGCGAAATCGCGCCCCAAAATGATCCCTGAACTAGAGGAATCCCTGACATTGCTGACTAGGGATACTTTAAGGATCCCAAACAGAAACAGTTAGATATGGATGGAATCTGTTGAGCCACCAACACGTAGTAAAGTTACAGGGGAAAGAACTTACCAGTAAGAAATAAAGTATGATTTCTACCACAAGAAGCATCAATGATGTTGTAACCAGCTAAACATTCAACCAATGCTGGTTTATCTACTCTGTTAGTATGTCCTAAACCAAGCTGACCTTTCTCATTACGACCTGAAATACATAATGTATAAAATATAGCACCATGTTAATAGTCTAGCAAGGTATGTGATATAAACACTTTCATGCACAGGCTGTGAGCAAGTTCTTTGTCATAAATACTATATATACATGTAATAGAGAAAGTGGCCTCTAAATTGTAATTGAACTTGGGTAAAAATTCATTTTTGTGAAATACACCATATCTGTATATAGAGTTTTTTACTCTTAACCATGCTGGCTGCCTGTGCTTGTACGTACAGCAAGTAACAAAGAGCTATAAATCACATCATAAAAATCACATAATTACAATGACAGTTTACCACTTTTCAAGCACTTCAATCACCAAGAGATTTTCTTTTACTATTTAGGTTAAACTAAGTAAAATTCACCAACTTTCCGCCAGACACACTAAATGTATACATTGTTTAACAGGTGTCATAAAACTTTGAAGAAACTGCCCAATAAAGCATGTCACCAAGATGTTGCATAGCTACACAATGCACTTGTATATCAGGTTATATCTGCTGACCAAGCATTGATATTATGTAGTTCTTAATAATGAAACTCTAAAACTCCTTAGTTATATATCCACACAAATTTCATTTCACAGTTATTAAAGATCAGTTAAAGGGAGGTAAGAATGAAAAACAAACACTATTTACCAAAAGAGTAAGCTTTTCCTTCTGTTGTAATGAGCACATTATGAGCACTACAGCAGCCAGAAATAACAGATCTAACTTTAACATCCATGAAATCAGAAATACGATGAGGTCTCCATAAACTTGGTCCACCTTTTAACTTCTGTTTTGTCACTGAAAAAAATCATTAACTTTTAATACTATTAATATAATACAGTAAAGTTCTGCTATTAAGACCAGCAAAATCAATGGTCTTTATAGCAGACCAGTCTTATTATACAGACCCTTTTGTTCACAAATTAAGCATTTGGATCTTAATAATTGTCAGAAATCACATGATCATGAAATAACATTAAGTGGTCTTAATAGCGGAACTTTACTGTATTCAATATTTCAATTAAATTTTGTTTCATTGATCTTACCACCACTTTTTAACAAATTTTTTTTTTAACACATCCCAGCAGTCAGTTGACCAACGCACTCTTAGAGATTTCTCAACCTTAGCTTCAAACTAGAACTATTCAGAAGTCTAGAATTGCAGACAACTACTACTCTGGTAAGTGGTTGAAGGGAGAATTCAAATAGAAAATTATACACTACTAAACATCACAAGTCCCTCTGACACTAAGAAATTTAATTCAATGACCTTGGCTAAAGAATCAGCCGACTGTGCAGGTTTGACACTAACAGTGTCACAAGATTTCAAGCATCCTCCCAAATTTTCCCCAGTGATGCTTATCTGGGGTTCTTTCTGTATTCCGTAAAATTTTCTGCTCTTACATGAATTAGAGTCTATTATCAAGGAATAATCTCTGAATAACTGATCTTGGATTCCATCTGGATCCCTGGTAAAAACAGTAAGTGTTGAACCCTGCTGTGTACACCAGAAATTTCATTCTTATTATACTCATAAGAATTCAACACTAAGCTAAGTAAATCCAAAAGTACTCACTTTCTTTGGGCATCTTATTGCGACCAACCAAGTCCCAGTTAGTTCCACCACAGATCATAATCTCTCCACTAAGCATAGGTGCTTCCAAAGTCTGAAAAAAATTCTGAGGGATTAGCAAATGTAAATATGAAATGAACAAAAATATTTGAACATCTCTACTGGTATGCGAGCAGTACCCGTGATTTTGATTTTACACATTTTATATGCTTGCCAGAAGAAAATTCAAGGTTGTGTGATGTTCAGTAAGACAAAATTAAACCTTGTACAAAAAATTACAACTGTCTGATAAGTATGACGGGAAATATTTACATTTATGTCAACAAACTACAAAAATCTTGAGGACTTCGTGCGGGGGAATCCTGTCAATGCAACTGCGCATGCGCAAACGCTAGTATTAGAAAATCCATTTTATTTTTAAATCAACAGGAATTAACTCGTATTGATAAAATATCTATTGAATTAGCTCCCTTTAGTCTTTACACAAAGGGGCCCACAACGGGGGAGTTAATGTCGTAAATAACATGATTTAATTCATGATGTCGTGATAGATTTTACAGACCGTGAAACGCATTATTTTTATATGCATGGTTTCCCTTGGACGATTGTTTTATTTTTTAAACATTTTACAACAAATTGATGCCGTGTTTGTTTCTCCATAATTATTAGTAAGTTTTAGCAGAAAATATGACATCCTTTATTACGAAAATCGACGATTAAAAAGTGGGATTTTATCAACTTAGCCATCGTTTACGAAATATCTACTTGACGTCACGTAACCTATTTATAGCAGTTTTTAGTGTGTGACTGTGTCCCTGTTTTCTCGTATTTCTACAATAATAATCGACGAATCTGCATTAAACTTTGCAAAAATGCTCATTTTAGTATTATTAGCAACATATGTCAGCATAAAATTTAATATTTTTAAATTAAAGAAAGTTCACATACTTCAAACAGAAAATCACGGCTACTACTAGCCTAACCATCAATATTCCCATCATTAGTTGACCCCCTTTGAAGCCCTCGTATTAACATTGTAGATGACATCATGACACAATTTTTAGACGGACTGATTTGTTTGTTATTTTCAACTTTGATTTGTAAATGTCATGGATTTTTTTTTAGATATTTGAGAAAAACCTCGAAAAAGTCACGGGTACTGCTCACTAACCATTTATATTGGGACACTATACTATTATATAATTGACATCATGAACAATCTAACTGATCTACGACACAATATCTACAATGAGCATCATACAATGCCAGTTTAAACGTAGGAAACGTAAGTATTAAATTCCGCACATTACGGTCGTAAAAAATCGGGATTTTTCATTTCGAGATCACATGCAAATCACTGAACAAAATCATTTTGACAGTCCCAAAGATCTATTTTAACAGAAAAATACCACTCATGTCGTCAGTAAATCAAAAGTGATAAGAAAATCTACATTGTTATTCTTACAATATCGTAATTGACCTCCGGTTCGTCTGCAGTAGCCCCATTCCCATTGTTCTGTTCGATTTCTCCGTCTGACTCAGACTCGCTGAATTCGTCTTTCTTTTTCTTTTGTCTTTTCGCTTTGGGTTTCTTGTCAACGTCATTTTCGGAATCGCGCTTCTTTGGAGGCATGTTTTGATTGATGTCAAATTAAAAATGAGATCCTTTGGAGGTGTTTTTGAAGCAAAACAATGCCGCCAAAGTTTTCATGTGTTATGCTTTTTGTGATGAAATCACGAATAATCTCGCGGAATTCACGCGTTCTGGAAGCTGAACGGTGATTGGTCCGTTTTGTTGCTAGAGCAAAGAAGTGAAATTAACATAAAGACTGCACCGGTTCGTACTATAGTCGATTCGTAACTAATAAATATATGTAATATGAATGGCAATCTAATGCTCAATCATTAATCATTTCAATGAAAACAATAATTTCAACAATATTGACACTCTTGACAAACAGATATGCGAACAGACAAAATATTTTTACTTTTTGTGTTTTCATTTTCTTTGGGTTCAAATGATAATGATGCTGACCAAGAACGACAACTCTAAAATCAATTAGAAATCAACAGATAGGAAGTGAAATATTTTTTTTTTTTTTCTGTTAACGAAATTGGACTATGAACAATGGTATGCCTGTTTTAATTCATTCGAACTGACGTAAACTCCTTCAGTTTTATTCGTCCTTTGGCCTACCAGTTCCATATTGTGATAAAATAGTTCCTTCCAAGTTGCAAACCGAAAGTAGAACGTAGTAGATTACTATCACACAAATCAAAAGTGCCCTACTTTATTTCCTTATTGTAATGATTATTAGTCATTGACTTGGTTTCATTATTTTATGTAATATGGTTTATATATGTCAATACCCACTTGTTAAAATCAGGCACTTGATGTGTCATATTGTAGTCTTCACGAATGAATTTTCAAAGCGCAAGCCATTTGGTCTGGTAAATGCCAAAATTTTACCAGACAGAAAAGACTTTTACCGGACCAAAGGCTTACCAATCATATTTTGTTTTTATATGTTATTTTAGACTGTACTGCTTATGTTTCATATATGATATTATTATATAATAAATATTGAATAAAGAATTGCTTGACTTACTTGCAACTGCAAGTTTTATGTTCGATTATGCATTTTTAGTAATATTGCTATTGAAATTTCCACCAGACAATCGGTCTTATGATCCGTATATTTTAACCAGACCGTCAGTGTTTTAGACGGACTCAATCTTCGGTCTGGTGGCTAAATTCGAAGACTGAATATTGTAAACTTGTTGAATGTTTTCATGTAGTATAGTAAATTGTGTGACATGCACTTTATGTAGGGCAGCCGATGGTAGGACAAAAGGTCCCACGGACAAAAAGTCCCATGTTATTTTTGACAGGGGTGGACAAAAAGTCCCATGTAGTTTTGCCACCCTGGACTTTTTGTCCACCCTTGACAAACTGAGATGGGACTTTTTGTCCAGTGTGGCAAAACTGCATGGGACTTTTTGTCCACCCCTGTCAAAAATGACATGGGACTTTTTGTCCATGGGACCTTTTGTCCGGCTCCCAGGGCAGCCAACTAAAGATATTACCAGTTTTTAACCATATTTTAAAAGATGTCTACATCTACATTGTTAAATTGACCTGTCACAGATTGACAATTCTTCAATGGTGCGCAAGAGGAAAGTTGGAAAGGATAGTGAAAGAAAGAAAATAGACCCACTCAGATAAATGTATGCAATGTTAAAGAAAAAAGGTAGAAATAATAGAAAAAATGTTCCAATCATGTTTCATCCTATCAGGGTTTGACCAATTCATTTGGGCTCATGGCCCACTGACGCAGCTTGCACCCTTCAATTGGAATTTTTCGTATGGACCACCTAAAATTTCGAAATGGTCGACCAGCCGGTGACTGAAATGGAGCTGTAGACTCTGGGCTCTCCACAAGCCTCGGCAAAAACATAATTAATTTTAATGGTTTGACTGTAGGTATCTGATGATGGCCATGTTCACATATTGTTAATTAAAATGAATTTATTTATTTTTCAGAGAGATTCCATAAAAGACTTACAGATGTTGGGTTATATTCACTGGGTGGACTTTGTGCAGTCTCAATATCAGATCTATTCTATGACCAATGTCACTTGTAATTATAATATTTACTCAGTTGTTATACTTAAATTAATGTTTCATTCTTTCCTTAAAACAAGTTAGTAGATTTATGAGGTTCTTGACATCTGTTTTATGAAAAGGACAATCAGGCAGCTGTGATGTAAATAAAGTAAAATTGACCAGGCTTTAAATGCCAGTTTTGACCTCACATCTTTTGAATCAGAGATATTGAAAACATGTATTGGTAATTACCTTAACCCATTCTTTCCAAATGACTTATATATGCGTCACGATTTTGCTGCTCTCTATACCCAGTGTCGTATATATGCGTCAACTAAACTTCAATCGATGCGCTGACTGACTCGTATAACCTTCAAAAAATATAAACCTCTGATAGCTGCGTGACGCGTATATCCGTCATGTGTATGCAGACGATCTTTACATCGATAAGCGCAGCGATAAGCACAGCGGGTAAAGATAAGATGATTTGGTGTTAAATGGAGCATGGTCACTGCCTAGAAATTAATTGGTGCTATTATGAAAGTTAATTTATTCTGCACAAATATTATTCTAATTTCATAATGTTTTTTTCTTGATTTTAATTTGTAACACTTTTCCATTCAAGTGCATTTGTTTGCAATTCAAAATTGACAAATTGTAGGGTGTCTTTTATTGAATGTTTCGTTGATAATTGTTGTTATTGATATTTGTATTATTAATATTTGTAACACCTTTTATCTATTACAAAACGAATTTTTCGTGAAAATAACTTTGCGCGTCCAAGATTATAAATCTGTTTACACTTCACAAGACGTTTAAATTAACTATTATAAACGTGATTATGATAAGTCATTGACGCGACAACACAAGTGAAGAATGCAAATAAATTGCTACTTGAAAAAACCGCTGTTAAATTTCATTTAAAGAATGACTGATTAAAACTACGCGCAAATACGTTATAAAAAAAACTTATGATAAAGAACAAACTTTATGACCGAAGATTATTTTTTGTTTATTAATTTATTTATGTATGCTGTTATAATATCAACGTGAGGAGAGATCAATGGGACATGTCAACACGGGAAGTGTTGATACGTAACCTTCTTAAAATAAATTGTCGCCGATGAGTACATTTTTTATAATAATACTTTTGGTCCCAATCTTATACTTGTATTGCAGTGTGTTTTTGAAGTATTCAATATGGCACGCGCTAAATACGTCATATGGTGCGGTACTTTACTGATCAAAAGAAAATCTCCGCCGCTTATCTTTGTTTATAGTCAGACAGGAAATCAATTGGAGAGGAATGTATTAATTATCATGTTAGGAAGCAATAAGTTGAAATTTAATTGAAATTAGTTTAGTTTGTCATGGGAAATGATGTCCGTGTTAAATGTGTGGATAAACTTTAAAGGTATTAGATAAAATCGGATTTTTTACCTCGCACTACAAATACACATGTAACTTTTTTTCTGATGCGAATATTTTAATTCTGTTTTCAACATAAGAAAATCAATTAAAATATGCACATTATGTACGTTTCCGATTTTGTTGATGCCGCTGATTTTTTTCATGAAAAATGAAGCTTAGATACGCCAGATTCTTTTTTGCAGTAGGTTAATTTCTAATATGCAACGACCTTGCTAGCTATTCTTTTGAAAAGGAAGATACAAATACAAAACTAAAAGAGTACCATTGGATGCATAATTTAATTTTCTTTCCAGAAATGTTTACTTTTGTAAAAAAAAATGTATTTCATAAACTATTAAATGGACCAAAAGTTATGACTTAACACTTAACACCGTCATAACAATGTGTATACGTTAAACCTGTCTCGGTGTACAGAGGAAGATTAAGAGTTTATGTACTAGGTAAAGACCGGTATAACAGCGATAGGTTAATGTAGGCGTATTTATCTTTGGGTAGAAGGAGTTAAGACCACCGAAACATAATTAGACTCTGCCTAATACATGTATATAATTATTCCTATTGCTGTTGTCTGTTCTCAGCTTTAACCTTGTTTGCATGTTTTATGTCCTCAGGGGATTTAATACCATTATTAATGTAGTATTATTTACGATTTCAGAGAATTCAAGAAAAAGGCCATGGAGAAAATTATTAAAGATCTAGGCCAACCAAAGCAGGTAACACTCTTGTGTTAATTATGATTTAGTTACTGTTCACATCTATTTACCAGGGCTTTGTTAACTTCATTATCTGGAGAAAGGTCCATGGGTGTTACTTTAATGAAAACATTAAGGGAAATTACTGATGTTTAAAAGGAGGAAAACAAGGAATTACTGACTTTATGTTTGAGTCATAACACTGACTGCAACCTTGGGTTAATCTTGATGTTTTATGCATTTTTACTGGAAATTACACAAAACCACACGATTTCAACTTGTTAGCTCAGAAAGTGATATTTTCTCTTGTGGCTTGTCCACTGTTAAAATTGTGTTTCCTGAGCTCACTCAGTGTAAAAATTTAACATCTTTAAATCAAAGTTGAAAAATATCCTCTCTTTGTTTTAGACCTCATTGTCACTGGAAAACCCCTCAAGTTGAGTTCAGCGTCAAATCTTTATGCATGTACTATGTCATCATAAAACATCATAAATATTTCAAATCTATGTATTATGTCATTACAAAACATGATGTATATGTCAAATCTATGTATTGTGTCATCATAAAACATCATGTATATGTCAAAACTATTTATTATGTCATCATAAAACATCATGTATATGTCAAAACTATTTATTATGTCATCACAAAAAACATAATGTATATGTCAAATATATGTATCATGTTATCATAAAACATAATGTATATGTCAAATATATGTATTATGTCATCACAAAAAACATAATGTATATGTCAAATATATGTATCTTGTCGTCATAAAATGTATATTTCAGACGTCAGCATCCCTGATGGCTATGTTAGATGGAGAAATGATGAAGGACAGTTCAGTATTTGTTAAAGCTATATTAGATGAAGAGTGTACTAAAATTAGTAGACAACCACTTATAGCTGATCTTATCTCACTGGCTATTTCTGATGGTAGGTCTATATTTATAATCTCATCACTCTAAAGTTAAAAGTAAATCTGCGGATCCCCGGGTCGATAGCGCAGTTGGTAGAGCGCCGGGATTTGGATACTCGTGCCCGAGGGGGTGCGGGTTCGAATCCCACCCGGGGAGGTTATACCCTTCCATGAAAATTTGACAATAATGTCGAGTTTCCTCCATTGATTAGATAATATGGAGAAGTTTCCGGCCTTGTGGAAGGGTAGGTGAGTACTGGTTATAGACAATGGTCCAGGAAAGCTAGGTTAGGTGCGCTGGACGCCGTGAAATGACCTAAATTGTGTTGATACGGCGTTAAACCCAATAAATAAATAAATAAGTAAATCTGCGGTTTAATGTCTGCCTCCATATACATGTTCAGTCTTCTTTACAATCATGTATGACAACCCCTGATCTTTGAAATCACTACAGACTGGCGATTCCTTATTATACCCATTTATACCTGGATGAAGTGGAACCATTGCAGGTAACTTGCATAAGGAAATTAGAAGTGTACCTAGTTGGTATCAAACCCGGGACCTCTCCGTTCCTTAGTGTGCGTCTTACCACTGGACCACTGTTCCTACTAATTGGTAATTGACCTGTCCATGACATTACTTGTTAGCACTTTTAACAACAGCCTGGCTAGCTCAGTGGATAGCACACAAGTCTACTGATCATAGGGATGATAGGTTCAATTCCTGGGCAGGGTATACATTCTCGAAGCTTGGTAATGACATAATCCCTATGGCCATTCTCCCTCCTAAATTATGCTGTGCTGTAGTCCGTCGCTTTTTTGAAAAAATGGCATTATGTATCTTAAGTTATCATTTTCTCTGTCAGAAAAATAGTATTGTTCTATTGTGGTAATGTCCCATTTCAATGTATAAATTTTGAACACAAAAATTGATTTAACACCAAACTTACACTGTGATAAAATTTATGTACATTAATGTGTTTTTAGGATGTTATGATGCTAGAATGAGAGTATTGATTAAACATGTTGCCTGGCAACTAAAAGTATCCTGGGATGTTGTGGAAGAGACAGAAACAATGATGGCAGAGACACTAGAATACAGTACATATACTGCTTCAGAGTAAGTATTTACAGTTTTGTACTTATATGTATACCCCACTGATTTAAATACTCTGTAGTAATTTTAATCTGTACTCATGCAGGTGCGTAGGAGCTGGGACTGTAGGGGCTGCAGCCCCAATATTCTGGCAAGCAGCTGCAATGGGACTGTTAGGTTAAATTTTCATGATTTTGCATGCGCGTAGGTAGGATCTAAACTTGGGGCCACAGATAAGGTGGGATCGAAAGGGGTGTACCCTCCCATCTGTTGATTTTTTTGTGAATTTAAG
The DNA here is from genome assembly GCA_025267735.1 of Mactra quadrangularis. NCBI lineage: Eukaryota > Metazoa > Mollusca > Bivalvia > Venerida > Mactridae > Mactra > Mactra quadrangularis. The sequence continues at coordinate 35,735,595 of CM046294.1, read as the reverse complement.
CCTCATAAAATGAAAGTGCTGGAAATATAGTTTCAGAGGCTTACATTCACGAAAAAATTTGACCGGCAGTAGGTACCCACCCCACCTGCGGCCCCAATATTCAGACCCTTCTTACAAACATGTGTCATATAAAGTGGACAGGGATCACTTGTGGCCATAAGCTTTATAAGATAATTCCAATTTGTCTCTTTTCAACAAGATTAAAAAAGATGATGGGAATTTTTCTTTTTACAATGAGATTTTTTCATTAATCAATTGAAATATGAAAAGACAATGCCAATTGTGGAGCAAAGAAATTATTTATGCAATTGTCTAAGCAAGGCTCGAATGCGATTTTTAATCACGTTTGTGCAAATTTAAGTGATTTTAGCAAACATAATGCAAGAATTTCTCACAATCATGCCCAAAAGTGATCCCTGGTAGATACCTGTATTTGTAGACAGGGATTATCAAACTTATACATTATATCAATTATTTAAATCAGAAGGGTTAATGTATGCTCCATCGACAGTTGAATGACAGTTTTTGCCGTACAGCTGTCAAAGCCAACTTTTGATTTATATTTTAACCAATACAATATGCTCTACTATACCTATTAGTCTAATGAAATTCTCTTCCGGTATAAAGAAATGGATTAAAGATATGGTACTTTTGGATATTTGTGATAAACAGGTGCATAGCATGGGCAATAGTTACTAATTATTAAATCTGTGTATTATGGGTGACCCACTATTCTAATTATTATACATTTGTTGTGGTACGCTACAGGCAGTATGATTGAACAGCGAAAACAAAATTAATACCGCTTTGTGCAGAATATCTTTTTTCAAAATATTTCTTGTTTATGATATATTATTTATTCCTTCTTTTCTACTTGCAAAACAGGAACAGGTATACAATGTGTTTTAAGTAATTTTTTCAGTGCATTATTGTGTGCATATTTATTACATGAAATGTTTTACAATTGCTTTAATATTTATGCTTGTAAGTGTTGTGGTTTTTATGTATATCAGCACAAAGTCAATTTATTTTTTCAATTAAAAAGTCATAGTAGACTTCCACTTAATTATTAGGGCTGTCACGATACCCAGAAACGTATCGTGGTATACTGCAATACTCTAGCACTGTACCGCAATACATACTGTGAGATTTTAGATTTGTTGTCCCTCGGCTGTATTTAAAAGAAACATTGCACAACTTACCTCCAGCTACTGATAGAATCTAGCCCATTTAAGTATGTACGGTCATTTAGGACTGTGATAATTTTTTGCATAAACAAAGATGCTTAAGTTGAAAGAAACAAGCATTCCTTTAGCTGCAGAGTGTCCTAGCAAACAAGCTCCTGGACGCTATGCTAGTTTCACAACTTCCAGTCCCAAAGTATTCGATTTAAGAACATGTTTTGCACAACCGATCAAATGCGCCCCATCCTTAAAATTCTTATAACATATGCTTAAATTGAATGAACAATGGAAAAATGATGTTGCCCTATTTTAATTTTGCGTAGCGAAATATTTTCCATTGAAATAAAAAATATCACCAAATACCTGTACGTTGAATTCGTATCGTGGTACGTATTGCCGCAGCTGCGTATTGCAATATACTGGTGTATCGTGACAGTCCTATTATTCATTATCAATCAACTTCACAATCCTGTACAACAATCTCTGATCATTGAAATCATCTGTAAGCAAGTTGACTTTTACTATTCTCAGTTACACTTTGCTGAAGTGAAGTAATTGTGGATTTAAAATATATGCTATAGGGAATTAACAGTGTTCTTAGTGTGACCCCTTGGCCCCTACTTGTTTTACTTACCACTTGCTACGGTTCTGGAGGTCTCAACTGGGTTCTTGACTGTGGCAGGTTATACCCTCTCAAGAAAATTGTTTTCTTTCATTTATGGAGACACCCGGCTTGCTCATTTGCTAGCAAACAAGTCTACTGAAAGAGACATATAGGTTCAATTCTGTGACTGGGCATAATTTCATGGAGTTTAGTTATGAAATAAATGCTACAACTATTCTCACTCCTACCACTGATTATAAATCATGAAGGACAGTTGTCAGTCACTGATGGAAATAAATGTCTAGTATTATGTTAAGAGCTAAGTTCTGATTCAGAGATTTAGCCTTTCCAGGAACTGAAAGTAGTTTGAGTGAATGCTGTTATATAACCTATACATTGAGAAGTAAAAGTTGTAGTAAAGTAATTTGGTTGTGGCTGCTTTTTAAGACAGTCAACTGCCTCACATGACCTAATTAGAAGAATTGATAAACTGCATTAAATAAAAAGAACAAAAGCACTAAAATATGTTATTGATCAGAAATCTAATTACTGATTGATTATTGATACAGCAAAAATCCAGAAAATGCTGAATATTTGTCCCCCAAAATGTTTCGTCCAGAATGTGAATTTTGCACAGATACGTCATCACCTTGCTGTAGATGAATTATTACTGTTTGGGAAGATTGTGATAAAACATCAATTTTTGCTATAACGTTTCCATTTACCACAAAATGTCCCCATGTGATTTCTCCATTCTGCATTAATGTCGCAGTGAATACATACACTCCAGAAACAGGGGCTATGAATGTACCGTGATGGCCATTGTAACCATTGCCTAAATTGGTTACCACATGGTCAAATGGAATGTCTTGGTTCGCTCCCATGTTAGTAATTGTATTAGTAAGGGTAGCAAAGAATGCCACTTTGGTATCAACTTGGCGTCTGTCACCTGAAAAATACCTGCTAGGTAAAAAGTTGTTGATTCGTTTCCCGTGTGAAAACTTAAATCAGAATGTGTATGCTTAGTTCTGTTTAAATGCTAGTACCCTCAGATCAAGACACATCATGACATTTTGTGTTGGTTGATTGTCTGCCACACTAAAACTTATTGCTGAAAAAAGAACAGCCCAGATATCCTCATAGTGCCCTGTGAAAATAAATCTGGACAAAATGTTGTTATGTAAAATGAAAATGTAAAACAGTTGCCTGAGGGAATTATAAAGTCAGCATAAATAAGTGAATCAACATAATAATCAAACTATCTTGTAAACTTGAGGTATGCTTTAAATCCCACCCAGAATGTTATACCCTTCCATGAAAATTTGACAATTATGTCAATTTTCCTTCATTAATATGGTATATGGAGAAGTTTCCAACCTTGTTGAAGGGTAGGTGAGTACCGGTTATACACAAGGGTCCAGGAAAGCTGGGTTAGGTGTGCTGGACGCTGTAAAATTACCTTAAACGTGTTGATATGATGTTAATACAAAATTTAAAAAAGTAATGATAGATTAGGGTTTTCAAATACATTTATGTGTTCTAGAACTTTTGAAAGGCACAGCACATTACTAATACTTGACTATTTTTAATCAACACTGATCATTAGGTCATGTAAGTGGATTGACTCGGACAAGTTATCTTATTTGGATAATTTACATTTCCAATACTGGCTATTAAAGTGTTTCAAATGTATAATGCTTGCAAGAACAATGTCTGTTAGCCAGAACTTATGACCAAGGCATAATACTAGATAATGTTTAATTGTAAAAAAGGATATTACTAGGTAGCACTGTACACGGAAATTCATACTCAACAAGGGCTTTAATTTCATTTATAAAACAACAGAAGAAAAATAGGACTTACGAGATAAAAGTGCTGACTGGACAATCCTTTGTACATTGGACTTGTTAACTGAACTCATACGTTCTGTGAAGGTGCGTTGAGTGTTTTTGTTGCCTCTGGTGAAATTCATAGACTTTGCTAAATCGTCAGCAGTGGTTACTTTTTCTGGTGGAGTATCATGTCCTGTATTTTGTCCTGTATTCTTATGTCCAACATTAACAGCTCTATCTGGCTGCATTTGGGAGACGACTGCACCAGCTTGGTCAATATTTGCATCATCTTGTTCGTCATGGTTATGTGCAGTCTCTGCAGATCCATCCTTATGTTCCTGAAGAAACTGGCGTTCATTGGATTCTAGAACAGCAATGCGCTGCTCTAGTATACTTATCCTATTTTCATATTTTTCTGTTAGTTTTCCGACTATGTCAGAAACATATTTATTGATTTCAAACTTTAAATAATCTGGCAGTTTAAAATCCATTTCATTTTCACTGGTCACCAAACCACTCAGGCATATTAAACAAAACAGAAATAGTATTTTTCTTAAGCACATATTGTACCATCAGAAGGCAAACCCAGACAAAAATGAGATCTGCAAGTACATAATGACCTTATACATAATGACGTTAGCTAAGATCAAAGATTATCAAAACTGTGTTGACACAATTCCTTTGTTGAATAAGTTAATAGAAAGTCTTTAAAGTGAATAGAATCTGTATTTGTCTCTCTATACAGTACTCTTCAAAAGTTCTTTGACAAATGTCCTGATTTTTATATAAACCAATTCATATTAACCCACTTGGGAAGCAGTAAACCAGAGTTCGATAATCATTGCTTTACCACAAAATGATATATACTGAAAAATTGGCCCGTTACACCGGTAACAGTAAAAGATGGTTATTTTATCTTATATGTAAGCTTAAGTTCGTTTCTCACATAATTCAATCTTTATATTTTATACATTTATCGAAAAATGTCGAAGCATGCTATATGTTGGTCTTTTTACCTTTTTAGCGTATCATTTATATTTGTGTCTCATTTTTTTGTTGTTTTCACAATGTTGTTTTGAATTTGATCTTGGATTTATTTATTTTTCTATAAAAATTGATTATAAAATTATTTCTGAATTTCTCAATTGCCTGAAATTATCCATCCAAAATAAGAGGACTTGATACTAGGAACTTGGTCATTTAAGCAATACACATGTCACGGTACTAACCTGTCCACATTATAGGGAGAAGGATATGCAAGCTGCCGGATAGCTCAGTTGGTATAGCACTCGACTTATAAGTGAGTGGTTTGGAGTTAATGACCTTGTCAGGCTGTAACTTATTCTCACCCTGTGGCCCACTGATTGAAAGTTGCCAGAGCTGCTGCATTGTGTTTTTATACTGTGTCTGATTTTATAATGTAATTTAAAATTAGAATCTATGGAGGAAATGTGTGTTCAATGCTCTGATTTAGAGTTATACTAAAAAAAGACTCAAAAAGTGTATTTATTATGTATTAAATACATAAATGAAGTGGTATTGGCCCTTTATATTTTTCTGCCTTTATTGTGATTTAAGTGTACCATTGTGCTTAAGTGTATTTTTCTAGAAAAAACAACAACAACATGAAATGCAGGTAAAATTCACTTAAGTGCATAACGGTTAGTACACTTAAAATTCAAAAAAATATACCTTAGCTTATTAATACAATTTAAATGCTAAAACCCAAATAAATATAGTGGCAATATCACTGCATTTAATTCTTATTAAATGCACATTTAAGACACTTTTTCGAGGTGGGTATAAACAATGAAAATGTAATTTTAATTTTGTAGGGAAGAAGCAAAAGAAAAGGACAAGAAAAGTAGAAATCGTAAAATAAAACGTTATGCTCTGATTGGTCTAGCCACTCTTGGAGGAGGGGCCTTGATAGGTGAGTTGATTAATTTGTCTGTCGATGTTTGTAGACTACTTAAGTTTTTTGCTTTTACATGTGTGGTTTTCTGTCAGTGTGCAAGTGTTACTAACAAAGTTTGTTACACATTATGGCTGGAAAGCACAAACAACAGTTTAGATCCCATTTTTCTTAGTAAACATATTTAATTGTGACGGTGAAAATATGTTTGTACCAAAGGGGAACATACAAATACTTGAATTCTGGTTATAGTCTATTGTTATTGATAACTCTACAACTTCTGCTCAAAACATTTCTGCAATTGACCTTGACCAAAGTTCAATGTTTTTGTGGAGAATAATGTGTAGATAAACAAAATTCACAAGACAAATTGGATAAGAAAAGTATTGTAAAAACTCTCAATTCTGTGTTTTAGCATATTTTGACTTTTTTTGTTTTCAGGACTTACAGGTGGTCTTGCTGCCCCTATGGTTGCTGCAGGGGCTGGGGTTGTCATAGGTGGAGCAGGGGCTGCAGCATTAGGGTCTGCTGCTGGGGTTGCTATCATAGGATCATTATTTGGGGTTGCAGGAGCTGGCCTAACTGGTTAGTACATGTACTCTTTAACTGTGATTGTTTAATTTTATAAATACACATGTATGTAAATCAGCTTATAGGAACTATTTTCGGTCCAACAGGTATCCGAAATATTTAATTGAAAATATTTTATATACACATTAAAACCATATGCACAAACGTAAACATATACTGTAATGTTCCGCAATTTAGACCATCAAAATCAATGGTCTTAATAAAGAGACGTTTTTCTTCTAAGCTATAGTATTTAGGACTTGATGCTTTTGCTACTATCGAGATGATCTTTACTTTATACTAGTATTTATGTTACTAAAATGGAAATTTCTAGTGTAAAATAAGTTATCTAAATGACCACCCTAAAATACAAAAACGGGTTAAGAAGTGGCATTTACAGATTTTTGAAGTATGGTCTAAGCTAACGTTTGTATTTTAGGATATAAAATGAAGCGTCGTGTCGGAGCTGTGGAAGAGTTTTCATTTGAACCATTAACGTTGATAGGAAGTAGACTTGACCCACATAAAACAGTCAAACAATTACATGTTACTATAGCTGTAACTGGTTGGATAAATGACGAATTTCAAGGTATGTTAAACTGTTCAATTGAGCAAGGGTGTAAAATAGACATCATCTGGAATAGAATTCGCCCGGTGTCGTTAACAATTGTGTTGAAGTTTTATATTTATCACGATTTTCTATTTTTATAGAAACTTTTATTAACCCTAACAATGACAACATACATGTACATTGTTATGAACAGAAAAAAGGGAAGTTATTGCGACTATACCTTGCTTGAATTGTTTTTTCCCTTTGTAATGTTCGAGTTAAAAATTCTTATGTAATAACAAACTTGTATAAAGTTGTTCTAAATTTTCCCCATCTGCGGCAAAATCCGGCTTTAATGTGGTTTCCACATTATATTTTTCACTTGTTTTATTCAGGTGTTATTCTCATATGTAGATCAACATATTCAAAACAGATTTGAATAAAATTAGATGGAAAAGGTTAGTTTTCTAGATTCCCAAACATAAATCTGTGTTAAAGTAAACAAATGGTACTCTTTTTTATTGTTTATTACTTTCTATTACAGATTTTAGGATCCCATGGAGTGCCTTAGCTGAGTCAAAAGAACAATATAGTTTAAGATGGGAATCTAAATATTTATACCAACTTGGTGAAGCCTTTGACTATTTATTACAGACGGGAATTAGTATGGCTACAACAGAAGCTTTGAAATATACCATATTATCTGGTAAGATTTACGCTGTGATTGTAGTTTTATACTGCAATAATCTGCTAATGTAAATAAACATTTTAATTATCTACAAATGAATTTTCAAAATCTAACTATCGATATATGAATTTCAAAATTCTAAATACATGTACCAGTCAACAAGTTTAAAAATTCAAATTATCAATAATCGTATATGTATAAAAATTAACTACCAATAAACAAATTGTAAATATTTAATACTCAACAAACAAATTCCAAATGTGAATTTCTATAAATAAAGTTCAAAATTTAAATTATCAATAATAAATTTTAAGAAATTAATTATCAATAATATATTTAAAAAACATTAATTATAAATTTTAAAGAAATTAATTATCAATAAATTAATTTTAAAATTCAAATTATCAACAAATTCCAAACAAACCCATCTGATGCATGATCGGTGACCTATTTACAAAGATAAGAATAATTTTAACTTTGTTTTAACCTGGTAAGAATCGTTTATATTAAAAATTAAGATTGGGTAGAGGATTTCAAAAATGTGTGTTTTAATAGTCTTTTCATATTGTATGTAAATGTCAATATAAGAGTGTTCATTAACAGGGGTGAAGAATTCATGTACCCGACTTGTCAGACTTACATTTATGTGTGCAGACTAGTGAATCAATCAATCAATCAATCAATCAATCAATCAATCAATCAATCAATCAATCAATCAATCAATCAATCAATTCAATCAATCAATCAATCCCAATTGTCCGAGATAAAGTAATGTTTTAGCTGTAATTGTACTAACAAATGTAAACGTCTAAATGTTTTAGTCAAATTCAACAGTGAATACACTGTACTACATTGTCAATTGTTTACTATTACTTTGATATGTTTTTAATGCCATAGTTGTCAATAGAATATATCCGGAATTCAAATTTTTGGGGTTTCCCCTTCGGTACAAACGAACCTATACCATTACAACGAAAACATGTGTACAAAAAACAATATGATTTAATTCATAGTTCGTGCAATTTAGAAATAATGTGAAGAAAACTTTGTTTGTATCGGCCGTGCACGGACGGAAAACCCCATAAATTTGAATTCCGGATTAGGTCTATTTGTCTTATGGAATACTGCTGGACAAGTACATTTAGACCGCGACATGTATGTTTTAGATATCACTTATTAGAAGACAAGCGGGAAAAAAACTAGGAATTCCACATACCTGATTAAGTTTGCCCCCTTTTAGTGTTCAACTAGAGCGCGCAATTGGCCCCTTATGAACGCAAATTGCGCAATATCAATCTTCTATTGGGCCCGTCGGGCGCACTCGCGAATCGCTATATTGCGAATTTGACAACTTTTCGTTTATTCTATGCCATTTAGTTTCGTTATATCCATTTTGCTAAATCAAACGGATATCTCAGTCTTCGAATTTAGCCACGGGACCAAAGACTGAGTCCGTCTTAAACGCCGACGGTTCGGAAAAAAAGATACGGATCACAAGACCGACTGTCCGGTAGAAATATCAATACAATATTACTAAAAAGGATTACTAAACATAAAAATTGCTGTTACAAGCTATCTACTTACATATTTCATAATTACGCCGTATTCTCTCTGTGATTCATGATTTACATAACGGGGCCGACGTCGAGCATGGATTTGGACGCTAAAATTCCAGCCGAGAGTCCGCTATAAGCTTTTAATTTTAAGCCAGGCTTTTTACAATCATTGACAATTAAGACATATAAATATGTAAAACAAACCTATGTTCAATTAATTGATGTCCTCTGAAAAATCAATTGTGCTACATATATGACGGCTCGAGAAAATTGATTACGTATACAAACGGTTGCACTTAACAAACACGTGACAAACTTTGGTGTACATTGAATAAGGTAGATAAAACTCTTTTATAGTTGCCGATATGCTGATAACTGAAACAATTATTAGCGTGTTGTGTGGCAGTTTAAATAGACATAATTAGTTGATTTTTAAAGACAAATAAAGATGAGAATAACAGTAATCTCTGATTAGATAATTAACTAATTCGTTAAATTCCACTAGAAACAAACAACTTTGTCATAATTTTACAACAAATAAAGTTATTTGTATTTTTATCATTCATGATATGGTATTCAATTACGTAAAACTAAAATTCCTTCAATCATTCGTTATGTCATACATTTGGCGACCCACGCTATCTCAATTTTAATTGAAACATTCTTAAATCTACGTTAGTTATTTGATAACCATTTTATTTTGCTAATAAGTTCTACTTAATTCAGCTAAAAGTAAGGGGAAATTCCTCTATCTTTTCGGAATTCCAGAATAACTACTGATTGGTTCAGCCAAATTGAAATTATGAAAAATGGAAAAGTAGTCGCCGCGTTATCTTTCAGCTAATGCCGTGTTCAGACTAAAAATCAATAATAAGCATGCACTACCAAATGCAAATTAATATTTACGAAAAAGTACGATATAAGAACCAATTTAATAAAAATCATATTTAAACAAAGAATTAATTTTAAGTGGTGTGCATACATTTTATTGGTGAAAACATAGCAGCACTTAGATATGGCGTGCCTTGCTGAATTTGTTAAATGATACAGTTGATAACAGAAATTAATTATAAGGGTAACGCTTTAATATTTTATTCATTGCCCTCGTTGTTCATCTTGGGCCCCTATTTTGAAGTCCATGGGTCCAACGGGCCCCCTCTCGGACAATTCTAGATTGAACACTGCCATTTGCATTTCAGTATGATTATCTAACTGTTTCAATATTTCAGGTATTATAACTGCCATAGCCTGGCCTGCAGCATTGATTTCAGGTGCTGGTGTTATAGACAACCCATGGCATGTATGTACACAAAGAGCTAGCCAAGCCGGGAAACAATTAGCTGAAGTATTATTGGCCCGAGAACAAGGAAACCGTCCAGTTACATTGATCGGATTTAGTCTTGGTGCAAGAGTTATCTTCTCTTGTTTAGAAGAACTCGCCAAGAGAAAAGGTTTACATTTAGTTTTTTGTTGTATAACTTTTTATCTTTGCTAGGGGTGTAACGATTAAGCAATGTACAGGTTATATTGTAATACAGAATAGCATGACTTTTGACTGAACTATGGCCTTTTTATACTTGAAGATTATTAAATAGAAGTTTTGCCATCAATTTTATAACTTTAATCTATAACTCGTGAAAATGTATTTTCTAAGCTCATTTGGTGAAATAAAAATCGACCTTACACTTCTGTTGACGAATATCATCTTTATAACGAATGGGCTATTGATATTCTAATATGTAATACACGAAAGTACGCTGCGCTTTGAAACCAACCCATAATCACTTGATCATTAGATTTGTGTACTACTGACTAAGCTAGCCGAACAGACAGTTAAAATTTCAATTATTTGAATATTAATATCTATTCCACCTTTGCCTTAATTATCTATCTGTCATTGTTATATAAACATAGGTAGCGAAGGCATAATAGAAGATGTTATATTACTTGGTGCACCTGTGACCGGTGATGCTAAATATTGGAAACCTTTAACCAAAGTTGTAGCTGGAAAAATTGTTAATGGATACTCCAGGTATGTTTTCAGCTTCGTTAATTCTATTTAGTTTAATCTCAACGACATCTTAAGACATTTATGGATGATTGCCCCAGATCACGGCTGATTCAGTCATCTCCAAAAATGTTTTGAGCATTAGCCTCATTTACTCTGTCTGTTTTTGTACAACATTTTAGCTTGACTTTAAAACAAGGTTAAGAACTCACTATGTTTAGTCCTTTTCCTTGTCATTTTCTATACAAAGCTTGCAGTCATTGCCTCAAATTTTCTCCAGCCAAAGCTCAATGTATTGTGTTAAAAAGTAAAGGGCAGGGCTATTTACTAATCAGACTATGAAATATGTTACTTTTATTAAATGGTTTCAATTTGCATTAGTCCTTATTAGGCTTGTGTGTTTAGGGGACAAATGAATTTTCAGGTACAGTCATAAGTTCGACTTCATCCAAAATATTACTATTTGTCTTCATGCCAATCCGGAACCATGCTCTTTAAATTTGTTACCATGGTTTAACTGCCTTGTGTTATCAGTTTCCAATAGAGGAAGAACTTCCATTTGTAATTACATTTGACATTCACTCAGTTTATGTTTAAATTGTGCGATGGCTATAGCCCACACCCTAGATTACAAAGTAATTTAATTGTCTTCGAATTTAATTGCCAGTTTTATGTTAAATAGTTCTCACTAACTAGGAGACTCTCAGAATGTTTTAGGCTGTAATCAAATATTGAATTTAATTTTGTATGATTACTTTATTCATACAGAGGTGATTGGTTATTGAAGTTTCTATTTAGAACAGCATCAGTTACATTTAAAGTAGCAGGACTTGGACCTGTGAAGTGGACTGATAGAAGAATGCATAACATAGACCTCAGTGATGTAGTAAGTTTTTTTCTTGTAGTTGGTGCTCTCCTAAGCTGTGGCCGCAGTGCAGTGGTACTTTTTGCCAATTCAGCTTCCTAGGTTTGACAGTTGTAGTGCAGTTGTAGCACCCTAAAGCTGGACTTATGGCAATGAATCCAGTTACGAACTGTTGATTTTCCTCTATGTAATGAAGAAGTTAATGATTTTTAATTGAAAGAAAAGCAAGTACTAGTATATGAAAGATTGTAAGGCCTACTGTATTTATAAAATAATTAACATTGTTGATAAATTTCATGAAATCTTTAATCTAATGCTACTACAAGTACTATGAATATCTGTCATGCATCTCTTAAGAATACTGTGCAAAATGTGTCAATTACTTTAAATATATTATGCCTTTGAAATACATCTCTGCCTTTTACCACTGTATCAAGTAAGGCAGGATAATCCACAGATGAGAATATGCTCTAAGTACTTGTTAAGTCTTAAGTCCAGGGATCTAAGCCTCTCTATGTAAGTTTAATTAGTTGACTGTCCATTGATGTGGCGAAAATTGTTTTACTTCAACTCGATAAAATCAAACCAAAGCTCGTATTTAAAAACTAATGCATTTACTTGTATTACTGTTTTTGGACTTTCTGGTGTTTTTTTTATTCTAGATTGATGGTCATGGGGATTATAAGAAACATTTGGATACTATAATGAAAGCAGTTGGCGTTAGAACTAAGGATGAACTCAAACCATTTGATAATATTGTAAAAATTGGAGAAAATGAGCCACAGTCTGTAAACAAAGCACCAACTAATAAAAACACTATTTCAACCAATGACAATAATTCTATCACAGAACCAACCAATGAAAATGTCTCTAATAGTGATAAATCAACCAATGACATTGTCTCTGAAAGCAAAAATGCAGCCAATGAAAATGTTTCTGAAGATAATGAATCAACCAATGAGAATGTCTCTGGTGAAGTATCTATGAATGCAAATGTGTCTGATAGTATTGAAGGTGCAAATGCAAATATCTCTGCTTCCGAAGACCTAACATCTTTATCTGGTTCTGATAGTTTTGAAACTGCCTCTGAAATTCTTAATGAAAGCTTTGAAAAAAGAGGACCAGGTAATAAATCTGATGTAGAAGATCAAGAAAATGTAGATGGAGATAACTCCAGAAGTGATGATAAAAATGGTAACACAATTATGGGCAAGGCTTCCAGCATTTATGAGGATTCTGGCACTGAGCCAATAAATGAAACCAATACAAGATGTGTTGAAAATACCACTGATGCTCTGAAAAACGATACACAAAACGAACCTTTGGATAATAATACCGGTGCTAATGAACAACCAGAGATAACAGGAGAAATGGTGAATAAAGACGAAGAGATTGAAATCAATGACATTGGCAATGACAGTGATATTAGTAATGTTACAGACTTTGTAATTGACAAAAATGGCAAAACAGAGGTAGAGAACATGAATAATAAAGGTGATAAAGAAAATATTGCTGATGAATTGAACATAGGCTGTAGTAATGGGAATAATAATTCTGTTGATTATGCGTCTAATAATCAATAGGATAAAATTGAGATGCAAAGCCGAACTGAAATTTGACCTTAACAATGTATGGCCTAATTCTGATTGTTGATTTAAATGAGTGATTACTAAAAATGAAGGTTGATTTAATTGTGGAAGTTGTATATAAACTAGTGATATGTATGCTTGAATGACGAAAAGCTGATAGTGATGGTTAGATAAATAATAAAGTGGAACTGTTTTAAAACTAATTTGGGACCAAAACCATCACCTTTACGATGTGAGAAGTTAATCTGATGCTGATAAAGCATGAAATCTCTATATTTCCTCTACAACATTAACTATATATTTCAACATGGTTGGTATCAAGTTCTCAGTTTTATGTATTGACACATTCTTTAATTACTAGACATAACCATAACATCTGGAGCAAGTTTATTTTAAACAACATAACTGCATCAGTTGGCTGGCGCTGATTTGCTTTAGTATTTTATTATATGGCCTTCTGAAGTCTCCATCATTTAGTATCGTCACAAGTGTTTTCTTATTTTCATATATTGTTGTTCTTTCTATGACTTTTCTAGTTAACCTCAGGGAGTAACAGAACATAGAGTTAAGGTTAGAGTCTAATGGTCGTATTGGAGTACGAACACTTCAAACATACTTTAGTTTGCAATGGATTTCTTTGTAAAAATCGGACATTCCTTTTGTTTGAAAGCCATGCTATACTGCAATATTAATTTAAATTTAATCGAAGTAGTTGGCTAAATAAGAAAATAAACGTTTGAAAAAACCCCGAAAATTTTGATGATAGAGTCCTGTCTATAATATTGTAATATCAATTCCAGTTTCTTAGAAGTTTCTTCGCTGATGTTCTTCCTTACTCTAAGCCATTATCAGAAGCATGAAAATCTTTAATGTTGTTTATAACTTACATCTATATCTACATTTGGATATTGTAATTGATACGACCAAATATTATGAAAGTTAGAATAAACTACTTGGTTATGTAAATAAGTGCTTAATTGTGATCAATAATTAAGTATCTTTTGTTATGAAAGAAGACAGGCCGTTTTGGATAAATAGTATACCTAGTTATTTTATTGGTTGATAATATTAAGATATTTATTGTTGTTATCTGCAAAACATATAGGGAGGTATTTTGTTTTGTTTTTCTTGTTGTGAGTGCATGTTGTTTTGATTGATATATTATAAATATAATTATGAAAAAACCAATTGATATGAAATTCTGAAATCGTAATTAAATAACTTTTTATGTGGTGTGTGTGTGTGTATGTTTGCGTTTTGATTGCAGTGAAACCTATATTTACATTTTAACCACAGAGGTGAAATTATGATTTGTGTGATATTAAATTGTTATATTTTTTACAGTAGATCTGGAGAATTAATTTTAGAATTGACTATTTTATTGGCCTGACATATGATACTGATTGCGAAAGACTTATGTTGTAAAGCGAACTTGTCTATTTCATAATGCAATATTTTAACTTTTTACGAATTTACGTTAGCAGACGAGTCAATAAGTTAGGGTTGATAACATGATGCATCAAATTTAATTATTATATGTTATTTAGATAATGAGAATTATGTCTGCATATAGTTGTGAAAAACATGAAACAGACTTTATTGTTATAAAACGTTTTAATATGCCATCATATTTATTGAACATTTTTTAGAAAAGTAACATCACATTGTACAACGAATGTTTCCTATGAAAATGTTTCTTCTAGATCTTTAGTAATTATTTTATCACAGGACAATCATTTTTTGTTGAATAAAATACTTGTCAGATATTGGTATATACTTATAACTGATGCTCAAACTTGTGTTTTTATTCAGGGAAGCTAAGTGATTGTGCCTGACCTTTTTTTAACATAACAGTGCATTATATTTATGTATTTTAATGTACCCGTGTAAATAGTTGTTCTAAGTGCAATAGTTAATGATTGATATGCCTTGTTTTTATTATAATTTCTTATCTTAGAGTGTTAACTATCCTTTGATGTGACACAGTAGCATGACTTTTGGCTAAAGGTTTTATAACTTTTATTTGAATCTAATTGATATCTTAAGTTGTATTTACTACTCCAAATCTGTGTTGTTGGAACTGATTTAATGTTCTGTACTAATTGATTATACGTATGTAATCTTCCATATTTTACCTAACGAACTTGTTCTCAAAATATTTACATATTGATAGTTAGATCGTTTGCAAGAGTGTTGTCTTTCCATTGTAACTAGTGATTACAATTTAATTATTATATACATAAACTTTGTGCTTTTGGACCAGATATTATACTAATTCAGGACAATATGCTTGCCGTGAAAACCTTATACTCATTATATTCTGTTTTTGTTTTCATAACTTTTATATGATTTTATGTACTTCCTCGAGTAACTCAACTGTGTTCAAAGATGTTGCAGAAACTACATCATTGTCTAGGTCATCTGATTGTAGGGGTCAGAATTAAAACTTACCATAGCATGAGTGTTCTCTGTGTGCTTTTGTGATGCGATGTCATTCGTCTTGTATAGTGTGATTTACTTTGTATGTCGTCCATGGTTTGGTTTTCAAAGCTCCAAGGACATTAGCTATGGTTTAGTTGTCATTCAAATGGTTATAAATTTCTTATCAATAAATTTGCATTTACGACAAGCCGTATCGAGTCTGTTCGTACGATCATCACCTTATTGACAGACTACCTATTTAGTTGACTTAATTAGACATTGATTCTCGGGTCAACAATGAAGGTACATCTTAGTCTTCTTGTCTTAACAGCTGAACGCATATTTTGAAATGTTCGATCAGTTTGATGCAGTTGTGCTTTCTTCAGATTTTTATGATTTAGTAATAATTACCTGACATATATTTCTTAATTTCTCTTTCCGGCTGGGCATTACTAATATAACTGTATTGAGATGTTTTCAATCTTTGGTTTTAAGCCGTTATGGATAACATAAAATATTTCCATGTGTTTTTAGCTCGACTTTACGAAGTAATGTAGAGCTCTCCTACTCGCCCCGGCGTCGGCGTCCGCGTCCGCGTCCGCGTCCACACTTCTGATAAAAGTTTTTGTGCAGTAAAATACTTTCTTCTATATCTTTGTTATTTCTTAAGATATTAACTTCAAACTTTAAATATATGTTCCTTACTATCAACCACATCTCATGTGACAAGGTCCATAACTCCAAACACATTTTTTCAAGAATTATCTCCCCTTGAACTGATTGAAGTTTTTGTGCACAGATTTAAGTTTTTGTGCAGTAAAATACTTTCTTCTGTATCTTTGTTATTTCTTAAGATATTAACTTCAAACTTTAAATATATGTTCCTTTCTATCAACCACATCTCATGTGACATGGTCCATAACTCCGAATGCATTTTTTTTTCAGAATTATCTCCCCTTGAACTTAGAGTTTTCTTTAAAAAATGTTTGTTTTTACTGCAACTGTTTTATTTCTTTAGGTATTGATTTCAAACTTTAAATATATGTTCCTTATTATCAACCACATCTCATGAGACAAGGTTCATAACTCCGTATACATTATTTTCAAAGTTATCCCCCTTGAACTTATAGTTTTCTTTAATAAATATTTGTTTTTACTGCAACTATTTTAATTCTTTAGGTATTGACTTTAAATATATGTTCCTTATTATCAACCACATCTCATGTGACAAGGTTCATAACTCCAAATATATTTTTTTTTCAGAATTATCTCCCCTTGAAATTAGAGTTTTCTTTTAAAAAATGTTTGTTTTTACTGCAACTGTTTTATTTCTTCAGGTATTGACTTCAAACTTTAGATATATGTTCCTTATTATCAACCACATCTCATGTGACAAGATTCATAACTCCTTACACATTTTTTCAGAGTTATCCCCCTTGAACTTATAGTTTTCTATTTATTTCTTTTTTTTTTCTTTGAATTTGTTAAGGTTATATTTTCAAATTTTAAAATATGTATGTTCCTTATCATCAACCACATCTCCTGTGACAAACACTTACTAAGTCGAGCATGCTGTCTCCTCTGACAGCTCTTGTTGTAAACTTGCATTTATCTCGAAGAGACATTTTTGAGTCATTGTGAGTTACACTATTCTCCTTCACGTATCCACATATTTGGCTACTGTATCACTATTGTCATGATACCACGACAGTTCGCCATCTTCAGGCATATATGCCGCCGCTAAATGTTGAAATTATAATACCGAAACTAAAAGGATAAAATCTGTCAAATTATTGTGTATATGCTTTGTGCCGTTCTTAGCGTTTCGTGTTTTGATTATATTTACAGTAAATTATATGGCAGGAGACTCTTACTTAAACTTGAATAATAACCACCTCGATATTTGTTATTGAATATTTTAATACGCTCTTTATGTACTTTATTTGATAATATTTCTTGACATATATAATGAACTTGTTGATTTTGTGTTGAATAAATTGTTGACATTATTTATTGTGTTCGTTTATCTTTACACATATTTCACTTACATTTTTGTGGCACAGATTGCGTATATCTGACAAACAAAACCCAAGCTTATATGATGCTTTTGAGACTATCATTCAATGTGAACAGTTTGTTGTGTCAGGCATTCGATAGAAATTGCTTTTAAGATTTTTGTGACTCAATTTCACTCCTTGTTTCAGAAAGAAAATGGGTTTACAAAATAACAAACCTTCCAGTAATAAGTTTTAAAATTATTTATTAGTGATATTAGAAAATCCTTTGAATAGTCCTAATTTATCATTAAGTTACTTAAATGTATTTAGTTAAAACATTTGAAATTCAAAAGTAGAATAGTTCTTTATCAACAGTTAAAACTAGAAATGACTAGCACGACGTTTCTTGAAAATACCACTTGGCATAAAACTCTTGAACGAGTCAGAGACAATGATAGTGTTGGTAGTAACTGGCTTGTTTCTATGAGATAGTGAAGCTCGTCTGCCAGCATTTTGTCTCATACGTAGCTTTGTTATCTCTGCAGGAACTTCCTCCATGTGATCTGAAACAGGAACAACACTCATAAACTTTCTGTTATTCGATTTTAATCAATATTGCCGATGTTATTATAACATTTGTTGTTTTTTAACCGTCTCTAAGGGATTGTGTAATAATTGACCATCAAAGGCGCAATGCAACACGTCATTTTAAGCGTGTTATTATTATCTATAAGTCTAGTGATAATACATGGTACTGAATTCGATTTTAATGATTACCATTTAAATTCATCTATTATGTACCTTAGAAAAGAATGCTGGAATATATAATGGGAACGGCAGCAGTAATAACAAACACAGACCTTCCACACAACCCTCCAAAAACGAAGAGTGAGATTTTAAAAACTTGTTAAGGACACCAGAAACAAATGCTGAAAACAAAAAATCTAATTGCTAAGTTCAAACCAGAAACGTAAATAAAGAGGCCAACGGTCTTTACATAAATATTGCATACCAACTTACCAAATATTTTGTTGCGTACAACCGGTAATGTTGTGCTTTCGTCATCCGATTCGTCATTCACGTCATCGTTCCCTCCACTTCCAGTTGCAGCATTCCATATTTTTTCATCACAAACTTTTTCAGCTTTGTCGCCATCAGCATCGGAATCAGATTCGTCATCAGAGAAATTTAACTTAACATTAATGTCTGTTATACATCTGTTAATGTATTAAAAACTTATTTCGGTGACAATGACATAACACATGTCATGCAAATAGTGAATATCACAGTATGTAAAATGTCATAATTTTATGTCATGCACATCGACATCTGGGATGACACAAGAAAAGGGCCAATCTTTTTCTTTTGTTGTGGTCCCCGGCACTGACATGCATGCATGCAAAAATATGTGAAAATAATTTAATGTTACCGAATTGATAACAAACAAATCTGTTAAGATAGAAAAGGCGCGTTAAACTACATTAGGACCTTACATTAGTAAGCAAATCAAATCGTGGTAATTTCAGTTACATCATGGTCTTATATAGCGGCACAAGACCAAACAACAAGTGTTGTCCCACTTATCTTAATATCATTGAACCCATATATTAAATATTCTCTATATTCGACATTATACCTATATCTTTTTCCCATCCGTTTCAAGTCAAACTGATAACTTGTCGGCTACACATTGTTACCATTTTGATCGTTTACCACCATTAACGTCATTTGTGATTTAGGTACATTTTTGTTCAAGCCAAAGTTAACATGGGATTTTTAGATTAAAACTTACACACAGCTTTGATTCTAAAAATTCCTTGATGTTGAGATTGACGATATAAATACATTACTTGACCATTTGTGGATGATGTTTTGTTAAAAGGCTAAATCCTCTATTTAGTAACTTCCAATTTAAAGAAGTTGACTCCCTACTAGGGGCACTTCAAATTTTATAGAGGAAGAAATTTACCTTCAATTGTTCCACTCCGCTCAAGTGTAAAATGGGTACTGTGGGGGAAATTTCCTTGGCGCTCATTTGCTTTTTAATTGGATGGCTAATTTTAAATGAGGGAGATATCTCCGTAAGTAGTTGCTGTAATTATATATTTTCTGCTTGAATCACGCGCCTTAAGTTTACGAAACAAAAGTTATCATTTCGGTCTAAAAAGAAATGGACAATATATTGAGGATCTATCCCCTCCCCTGAAATCAAGTTCTTACTTATGTAGATAGAGTCCATGTTTTTCTTCTTCTTCAGTTTGTTGTAGGTCATGTGTCATACTAGGATGAAATTTACCATCTATAACATCAAGTAGATTAGAGAAGGCAGCTGTTGGTTTCACTGTTATTTCATGCTTGTCTTCTAGAGTATCAGCTGTCAAATAAACAAAATATGAATACATGTTGTCACCTTTTTTACGGTTAAGGTCCATTATTTGGGTCATCAGAATCGATGTCCTTGATAAATATTTTTTAACGTCGTATGTTGAACATATTTAGGTCATATATACGACGGCCAGCTCTTCCTACTATAGTTTTCCTGGACACTTTTCTATCACCAGTACTAACTTACCCTACCACGAGGCTGACAACTCATGTATAGGATAAAGATACCGCGACTGGGTCCTTGATAGAGCAAAGGTCTTATTGTATGGACATTTTTCTTCTCAAATTAAGCAATTGCGAAGTTAAAAGTCGCAATGACCTAGATAGTTTTTATAGGGAAAATTTCTTATTGTATGGACATTATTTCCTTAAATTAAGCATTTGCGACGTCAAAAGTCTTTTGATTTTGCAGTAACCTAGATTGTCTTTATAGCAGGACTTAATAGACATTTTGGTTTCACTCTGTGACTTAATACATGGCTTAATACACAGAAAATCATTAAAATAAATAAAAAGATATTATTTTCCTTTTTTCTCATAAAATGATATAACAAATTAAACGTCTCACCTGTTTTACCATCCATTCGTTTTTCTATTTCTAAATACCTTTGCCAAAGTGATTGTTTCTGTGTAATTAATGTTCCTATTTCATCGTCTAAATCTTTTTGTTTAATCTGTAGTTCTGCCAACTGAATAATAATAGTCAATAATTATTTAAATATACTACTACTGAGCGGTCCTCTACAGAGCAAATCATCTGCACAACAACATTTTATATTTCCTTTAGGTGCTATTTTAATTGAATATAACCTCTGCCGAGCAAAAACCTCTGAAAAGCAACACAATTTAGTCCATCCCAGTGGGTGTTGTTTAAGAAGGATTGGACTGTAAATGTAAATGCTTTAACCGACTTATTATCAGCGTCATGATGTTCAATCAAATTTCGGAATCTTTTAATACTCGAAAGAAGATGATCGATGTCAACTATTGTCAAATATGTTACTATAAATTGAAATGTATCAGAACACTACAATGCTCTTTACTGTGGATGACCTTTTGAAAATATAAGACAAACAAATGAAGCAGGTTCAGGGAGCACTTTTGGGCACAATTCCGCAACATTCTCGCATTATTTATGCTAAAATTGCATAAAATGCGCACAAACGCGATCAAAAATCCCATTCAAGATTAGCCGTAACATGTGCTTCACTTTTGGTACTATCTTCTTATATCGTTTGTCACATCGACGCGTATCTGTAAGCCCTTGATTATATGTGATTTTTAGAGAGTTGATTGGCACAGAGTGACACCCTGCTCTGAAAAAGTATCGGCAATAGATCAGAAGAAGAAACTGAAACTGTTGGAGGGCCAAACTTTGTTGCCTTTTGCCGGACGTAACAGCAGAGACGAGAATAATAACTAGGTAGAGCCTTCTTCGTTTGTTGAAAAGTCAAAATTCCAGGTTTATTTCAATCGATCAATGAAAAATCTCATTGAAAAAAAATCCCTTCATCTTTTTAAAAATCTCATGAAAATAAGATAAATGGGATTTTATCTTATAAAGCTTATGGCCAAACGTGATTCCTGCAGGTTTTAAAAATTCAATAAAATGACTTACCTCCCTTTGTAATTTCCGGTGTGTGACCTGATTCATATGATGTGCAACAAGTCTAAATAGAAGCTCTGAATCGTCATCAGTCGCTGAAAATATTTAAATATATCACATGATTAGTGTAATCAATAATGTCTGAATCGAAATTTCTAATTAGTTGTTTAGGCACGATATAGCCTGTTTTGATGCGTTGTAAAACCCAAACAACAAACAGCTTTTTTATACTTTTTTTCTTTTTTTTATCATGTCTTTTCATGTCCGTTCTAAGCTTATTGTTTTGTTATTTTTGTTTGAGGCGTCTCTTTTAAAAACAATAGTGTAAAAATCTGAATCATCGTCCTGTTTGCTTTTAGTTCTTTTCAATGTGTGGTTTTACTGTTCCTGTTCCTGACATGTTTTCAAAATAATTGCCACTGGGGGTTAAGCCTTGTTCATGTAAGAACAAACCATAACAAATAGTGTTGAAGCAAGAGATTCTTCTCAGGGTAACCTGGCTGGCTTTCTATAAACTTTGCCTATCGTGGCCTACATTTAATAATGATTATATTTAGTCAATTACCAGTTTCTTCTCCAGCAAATCTCGCCAGGTGTAATTCTTGAAGATGATCAACTGTGGTTTCTAGACCTAATGTTCTAGTGTTATATTGTCGTATTTCATTTCTAAACTGGTCCTGTAATATAATTGATAATTTTATTTCGGTAACAATGACATGACACATGGCGTACAAATTGTGACTATCACAGTATGTAAAATGCCATATGTCATGCACATCTATACCGGGGATGACACAAAAAAGAGATAAATCTTTATTTCCATTGCGGTCCCCGAATTTGGGGGTAAACATTGGTTGAAAGTTTGATATGATGCTGCAAGATCAACGATAACATAGTTTTCTCACCCAGACTCTATAGGAGCAGTGTTTCAGTGGTAGGACACTCGTTTAGGGACCGAGAGGCCCTGGTTTCGAATCCCAATATGGGCACTGCTAATTTCACGAAGCAAGACATTTACCCACAGTTATTTCTTTCCACCCATGTGGGTGTTAATGTGTACTGTGAGGGAACACCTGCCTGAAGCAGAATGTGATTATAATGACCAGGGGTTATCGTACAAAAATTTTAGAGTCGGCTGAACATGTTCTTGAAAGCCGACTTTAACCGGACCATAAAGGTCAACTTTTAACAGACTGAATTCTATTGTAGAGTTTACTGTAGAAAGTGATGGTATAAATACGTTAAAAGAAACCTCGAATCAGTGGGTTTCATTTTATAAAATACCTCGAATGGTAAGACAACAAGGTATCTAGTTAATGTGATCCAGTATGGTCAAAACAATCGGCAAGATCGGCATAGTCATTTCTTATGACATGATTTGTTATGATTTATATATTTGGTAAGCTTTTTGGTAAGTTAGGCCAAGTATCTTTATGTTTTTTTACTATTTTGTGGTTGTTTTTGGTTACCAGTAAGATCATTCTTTTTCTTCCATACAACTTCTCCTTTAAATATATGAAAATCGACATTGTTGTCTTCCTTCAAACGGTAACACCTGTCGTAACCTGAAAATTTATTCGGATAGCTAAATCCCGCATCCAGTTTGCATACCACTGCAATACATTACAAGCGTGGTCGCATTTACTTCATTAGTCGGGGAAGTGACGCTTAATACTACATACATGTTATAATAGCGACGTTGATAATGTGAAACAACATATTTACCCATTCATATTTGTATGCGTCATTTGCATCAGTAAGACGATGTCGAAACTTTGAAAGTTCTTCAATTTTAGATGAAAGTTCATCGGCGACAAAACCTGAAAATATCACGATGTACATTTAATTTTTATTAGTATTAAACATATCTTCAAAAATTACAGTCAACTAGCCGTGAATATTTGCTGCGTTCGTTGTTATGGAATATGAGAATTTAAAAATATGTGTACATCATCTTGTCGAAAGTTTTACATGTTTTTATCAATTTCAAATAGACGTTCACACAAATATTGCAGAATTGAGCATCAAAGTAGTGATTTTAATAGAAAACTTGCATTTGATCTTGGGTTTTTCAGCGACAAAAACACAATATATAATCGGGGTTCACGTATATTATAATATCAGAACATAATTATTATCATAGTAAAATCATTCTAAGATATCTCAGAATCGTTATTCATTATAAAATATTTGCAATTTCTGCGACAAAATCAAGAGTTTACAAAAATACGATTACAAACCTGTTTTTATACAGTGCTATGTGTTTTAATATTAAAATAAGAAAAAGCAATTTTAAAAGTCCTGTGAGGGAGTCGTTTTCCCATATGCCAATGCTCATGTGAAGTTTGACATTCACTCACGTAAAATTAAACATAATTCTAGATAAAATATCTGAGTGAAAATTTAATGAAGCTATGCCCATATGTAGATCTACATTTGTTGAATTTGAAATTGTATGGGTCAAATGTAAAAGTTGTAAGTTTGTAAGATTACAGATTTGCAAACTTATACCGGACTATGTTACCGTTATCTGTGACTAACCTATAAGTCTTTGTTCATTATCCAGATCACTATCAGTGACTTCTTCTATCTCACCATTCTTCATTGATTCTAATCTTTCTATAAAATATGTTAGCGTATTTACAATGTATTATAGTTTAATTTATCCACCGATTTGCCGGTGCAAGTTTAACAAGAGCTCCGCTGGGCGGGGCATTATACGCCCGTGTGCAGTCTATGCTGTGTTCTATCTCATATAAAGTCCCTGTGACCTTGATAAATGACCCCTGGATATCAGAATAGGTCCCATCCTTAACTGGAGGGCTATCCTAAGCAAAGATTTTGAGAACCTAGGTACAGCCATGGTTGCGTTATCACCGGCACAAAGTTTTCCCATACAAACTCCAGTGACCTTGCCCTGGGGCCTCAGAACCAAAAGTTCTCACCTTTGACCCAAAGAGTATTGGTACATAAAACTTGGTGATATAAGATTCAGTTGGTTGTTGGACAAGGTTTTTCCTCATGATTTCCTTGTGACTTTAAACTTTGACCCAGGGGCCTAAAACAAAAGGGGCATATGCTAGACATTTAGGCTACCCTTGAATAAAATTCAGTGAACCTAGGTACAATCATTATTGAGTTATTGTCTGGAAAATTTTCAATATAAATTAAGTCCCAGTGACTTTGACTTTAGACCCTAGGGTCTCCAATTCAAAAGGGAACATCCTCTACCAAAGAGCTGTCAACACATTATTCCTTGACAAATGGGCTGATCCACATAAAATTTGCTTAACCTAGGTACAAGCATTGTTTAGTTATTGTCCTGACAATGTTTTCCATATGATGCCCCTGTGACCTTGAACTTTGACCAAGGGGCCTCAAAACCAAAAGGGAACATCCTTGACACATGAGCTACCCTCACATAAAATTTGGTGAACTTATTTTATGTTACTTATTAAATATAGCATGATTTCCATTGTTTGCCATCTTGACTTAATAACATATTGATTGAACATTTGAAGTCACTGCTTGGTAATTTGATATCTTCAGGTTGATGGTTTAAACTTGACCCAGGGGCCCCAAAACCAATAGGGAACATCCTTGACACATGGGCAACTCTCATATGAAATTTGGTGAACCTAGGTGCAGTCACTGTGAAGTTATTACCCGGACAAAGTTTTTCAATATGATGCCCCAGTGACCTGGACCTTTGACCAAGGGTCCCCCAAATCCAATAGGGCAAATCCTTGACACATGGGCTACTCACACATAAAATTTGGTGAACCTAAGTACATTAGTGGTTAAGGTATTGTCTGGACAAAGTTTTTTCATATGATGCCTCTGTGACCTTGACCTTTGAATCTGGGGCCCAAAAACCTATAGGTCACATCCTTGACGCAAGGGCTGCCTTCACATGAAATTTTGCGAACCTAAGTACAGTCGTTGTTGAGTTATTACCCGGACAAGGTTTTTCAATATGATGCCCATGTGACCTTGACCTTTGACCCAGGGGCCCCAAAACCAATAAGGCATACCCTTGACACATGGGCTACTCCCACATGAAATTTGGTGAACCTAGGTACATTGGTGGTTCAGTTATTGTCTGGACAAAGTTTTTCCATATGATGCCTCTGTGACCTTGACCTTTGAACCTGGGGCCCCAAAACCTATGGGGAACATCCTTGACAAAAAGGCTACTTTCACATAAAATTTTGTGAACCTAGGTACAGTCGTTGAGGAGTTATTGTCAGGACAAGGTTTTTCAATATGATGCCCCTGTGTCCTTGACCTTTGACCCAGGAGCCCCAAAACCAGTAGGGCATAACCTTGACACAAGGGCTACCCTCACATAATATTTGGTGAACCTAGGTACATTGGTGGTTCAGTTATTGTCCGGACAAGTTTTTCATTGTTTGCCATTTTGACTTTATTAACATATGGCATATATAGAGATATATGAAAGGGGAAGTAATTCAAAGTCAAATGAACAAAACTGAATTATCTCCACTTTACGCACAACTAGGCATCAATGTTTATCATCAGAGGGAGTTTGAAGAAGATTGGCCCAGAAATGAGGGAGGAGTTGTCCGCACAAGGAAGACGGACGGACGGACGGACGGACGGACAGACGGACAGACGGACGGACGAGCGGCGCCATAACATAATACGACCCTTCGGGCGTATAAAAAATCGGCGGTCACCGAAGTTTAGTTTTTACTAATGTTCTTTAGCTCGACTATAAAACAAGTTCTTACAGCTTTGATTAATCACTTTGAGTCTACATCCTGGTGCCCCAGTACTGATCTAGTAGAATAGCTTCCTGGTTCCAAAGCACTGATCTAGTAGGATAAAGTGTCTTGCTCATGGAAACCAATCGGCCTCTTAGTATAGTTCAATTTTTCAGCCTCATTCAAGACAGATTACTTCATAAGTTTCCGCTCAAATAAATCAAATGACTCATTGACGGTTAATGTTCAGCTTAACTTTCAGTCACTTTAGTTCTAGTAAAAAGAACATCTTAGGTATTACAAAATCATGCAATTTCAGAGAATTTTTGGTGTCAAATGCTTAATTTGAGAACAAAAATACCCGTATATTCAGACCATTTCACTTTCAAAATCCATGATTGTCTTATTTGTGGAACATAACGGCAATGAATCCAGTTTTAGAAAAAAATAACCTAAGTCTAGAAATGAAAAGTCATGCAAAGGAAAAAGATAAATTGATGAAATAAGTCATAAGAACTGTTTTTTTTAGCTTACCTTGAACACTTAATAATTGATCAATGTCACGGTCACTGGAACATAGGGCCATAGAATCTTCATGTATCACTGTTTCCATGGTTTCAGCGTGACAAAGTAGGTCAGTTAATTGTTCCGATACTTTGTTTGAGAGGATAGTACATTTATCAACTTTTTCACCGCGGTTTGCGTTCAGCTCTTTGATTTGTCGTCCTCTGATCTCTAACTCTTTCAATTCTGTCTGTATGGATCGTAAGACCCCTAAAATCCCTTCGGGGTCAGTGATATCAACCTGAACCTCTGTGGTCCGCATGATTATCGTGTTTTGTCTAACTGTAAAATATAAAGCTCTGTATCTAAAAGATATGCCAAAAATAGTCAGAATCGTGTATGGCATTTCATTGGTTTCACATTCTAATGTGCAAAAATCCTAGATTTTTAGTGCAAACGATTTCTAGACCAAGATTATTCTCTAAAAGAGAGTGGGTGAAAAGTTGTAGCTTTCATATCACATTAAACCGCTTCGTTTGCATGTTAATTAGTTGTGCTACCAAGGACTTCCAGTGGATGGCCGAAAACTTTCATTTCCCCTCCGATATGAAACTGCTTTGAAAATATGGCATCAAACAGTGCATTAGATACAATATAACTTTATAAATACATAATATCCATGCAAATGCTCCCAGATAAACGATGTTATGTACATAAATAATCAGCACATTGAATATCTCACATAATCAAAGCGCTGAATTCACCGAATGAACGATTCATTAAAAGTGTACAAATGGGGAAATGCGTAAAAGACTGGTAACAGAAAAGATTTAACAAATAGCATCATTGAACTATTAAAATCATTCAATGAATAATATAGCGATATGTCGACCAGCAAGACTGATTTCTACCGAGTATTACGATGTTTAATTGAAGATTGCACCAGTATCTGCGTGTTTCTTATCATATTTATGTTTTGAGATGCAATAAATAAATTTTTACCTTAAAAAACTCAGACATAATTTCTTTCACCGTTGCAAACTGACAATGACGTCCATGGAAACGACGTTAACTTCCAAATGACGTTACGGTCGTTAACATTTTCTATGACGTAATGAACGTTAAAATCTTTTTATGTTATGACGTAATTGAAGTTTTGTAGCATGAAATAGTCTACAGAAATTGTGTGCGTGTGTTTTCTACGTATTTTTATATTGATAATTATTGAATGAATGCTTGGAGATCAGTTCGTGGATTCGCTCGCACCTTCATTTCGAGGGTTTTTACAAAAAATATTTTTATTTCCTCGCTCCCTCATAAAAATTTGGTCAAACCACTATACAAAGCAACTGAATTAAGATTTAAAAATATTGGCTCGCTCGCCCCATTTTTCCAGAAAAATCTGTAGAACACATGATCAACTTGTTATGGCCTAAACGGGTGAATTTAGGAGCAACCGATTTTATCAATAATAAAACGCATACTGATTACAGCAGTCAGTAAATTTATGAGCTTTCAGTTAATATTGAATTATTGATTTCAATATTACCATAACAACTGACTCGATATACAATGAGAAAATAAAATGATAAAAAGCATAACAATTACAAGTATGTTGACTCATCGAATAACAGACTAGACTAAAGCCGCCTTGAAAATACCGCAAACACCCGTTTTATCGAACATTCGACGGATCGATTGGTTGCTATGGTAATGACGGCTAGATAAGTCGCTATGGTTATCAGTGGCGATTGTGAAAAAATCGTCGTGAGTTAATTGCGTTATATTTCATACTAAGTACACGGATATTCTTTAAAATTGCAGTTCGGATTAATTATGCAGAATAAAGAAACATTCTTAAAACGGCGAACTAACGTGCTCACGTCACGACCGACAATTTATAAAAACAATTTACGCTGATTTTACGGTGAGTTGTTAGGTATTTAACACGCAGTTGTGACCTCTCAACCATTTTGCGACAACTTGTTTTAATTAGAAAATTACTATGAAAATTCTTATATGATTCGTTTTTATCAGAATGTATTCGTCATTTTCCTATGATATTTAACTAACCAATCAATTCACAGGAAGAAAATGAATTTATTCTATACGAACAAATTTTGTTCAGTTCGCATGGATGGTTTTGACTTGCCGCGACTCGAAATAAATCATTGATATTCGGATTGAACGTTCGTCATTCTAGCCGCTGGAATTCGGTCGCAGTATGGATGCGATGGTCACTACTGATAAACTAATTTGATGGTTCGTTATAACGAGCTATGAAAATGTTGTATGTACACGGGGTGCGACTGTATATCAAAATCATAAAAAGTAAAGCTGTTTTTTACTTTCTTTATACTATCTCGGAAAAAAATCCGGATAACGAATTTAGCTTTCCTTTATCTTTCCATTACGTAATGTAAACAAACCATTTGGAAAATTTTTCATGAATTTCAAGAAAAGCCTGGTTACAAAAGTTTATGAGAAAAGTTTCCTCAAAGTACAATAAAACCTTTTTTAAAAACTACCATCTAGTGGCAACAACGACCACCTGACAACAGCTATTAGTGTTTTAAAGTCATACATATTAAGGGCACGTAGTCTGGATTACCTGCCCCTTACCACTATCGTTATCGCGTTAGGCAAGCCGTGATCATGGCGGCCTCCTCAGTCATTATTCAGGTATTACGTTTTCTTGATCTTGCATGATCATTTGCTGACGATATAGTGCGGACACATTGACCCCGACCTGACCTTTATGCAAGAATATTCATTATATTGAATACGAAGGTAGTATTAATGTTCGAAAACAATCGGATTATACCGTCAAGGCTAGACTGTAATTATAACACAGGGATTAATTTTAAAGTACATTAAAATTGTACAATGAGTCTCTATTACACATAGGCCGGACCAGAATATTATACAATGAGGCTAGCTACCAATTCAAAAGTTGTAGGTTTTAGCCCCACAACCGCCATCCCCGTCCATTTTATTATAATTTGTAATTACAAATGTAAGAAAACAAGTTTCACGTTTGAATGCACATATATACTCTATACATGTCTTGTTAAACTTATAATGTTAGCCATAGCCGACATTACACCCTCAAAACCCCAAAAACCCCATGCAACCCTACTAAGTACCCGCCGATGCTATTTACAATCAATGTAAATCGACTGCTTATTTTAAATACGTAACGAGCCGAAGTGTAGATTAGTCGTGGTATTGATTTTCGCCGAGATATGTGTATCTGATAATAAGATGCAAATTAGAAAGGTCAGGTCGGGGTCAACTTGTACGCACTATACAATGTAGTTACTTAGGAGTTAGATACTATATAGGTAATTTGATTTCGATTTTTCTGATTACACATATATTTAGCGAACGATTTACACAAACATGTCTCACTTGAACACAATTCGGACGTGGATAAGTCTCGTTAGAATTTCGGATACTTTATTTAGCATAAATGTAACCGAACAACTAAAAAAGGTATCCACTGTAATTCTTGTACAATGATCCTTTGATTTAAGCCTGTGTAGTGAGAAATGTTCAGTGGAAACATAATTATCCAATACCTAATTTACTACATAGGGCGCGGCCATTATCATGCTTTGCCTGACGTACTTTTACCTGACAAAGTACGACTGGGAACCAGACAATAAGGGCACGTTCAACAAGCGCTTTGTATCGCTTCATAGCGATTTCCTATTGAACTGTCTATTACGATCAAGCAAATTGAAGCACAAGCTAGCGATACGTAACCATACGGAGCAAGTTTTTTTCTTGCTAGCCGTATCAATTGGAAAATTTCTGCTTATTTCAAAATGGCTGCCCCCTGTGGGAACGTGTTTCTTTTTCGAGAATACTGAGATATATTTTATTTTACATATATTTGTTCCAGTGGTAATATAGAATAATCATGGTGAAAATCTATTTAAATATTTTTCATTTGTTACAATTCTGAACTTTTTGTTTGATAAAGTCGCCATCTTGAATTTGCTAGCTTGAAACTAACCGTTCCATAGACCTTTTATTCTGTAAAAAATCGCTTTCCAAAAGCGCTAGCTAGCGATCACCTTGCGGAACGTACCCTTACTATCGACAGGCTTTGACTAAGGGAGCTAGCTCGAAAACTTAAAACATTGAAACTCAATTCAGTTTGGACAGTATACAGAAATTAATCCACCAAAACCCATTCTGTACACAAACGGTCTGACTGACCTCTGTACGGAGATGCCGCGCATCATGGGTAAAATTGTTTATTTACCTGAAAACATGTGGTAATGTTTACATTCTAATAATCCCCCCTTCAAGTATACTGAATAAATAGAGTATGCATTTTGTGTCTACTCAATAAAATTTAACTATCCAACCAATTATCCTCATTAATTAAACTTTTTAATCGGTAGTTAAACCTTCACCATAACGTGTTTACATCTGTCATTCTTTACACAGACGTTTGAAATCGAAACTAGGTTACACGGTTTAACTATGCACCTATACCTATTGAGGTTTAAAAGTACTGTGTAACTATGGATTTATATTCCTGTAGCTAAGAGTGATAATTTATTTTACATTTTAACAATGATTATGTCAAAAAACGAAAAAATCCAATGATTTTGTCTTCATGCGCCGCACTATATTCTATTGCGTACCAAACGCCGAATTTTGGGAGCGTTGTGCGTCTTAGTATAGAGGTGATATCTTCACCTTCTATTTATAGAATGCCAAAACCCACGGGATACTTAAAGTGAAAAAGGCATTCGTTTTCCAAATGTAATCGAACGCTCGTTAATTACAGGTGACACGACGAGAAAAATATCAAGTTTCTTGTATAATGATCATGATCAAATTATATACAGACTGCTAATATTGAATAATTCACCAACTCATTTAATTTTCTGTATATCATATTAAACAAAGAATCCTTTATTGTTTGAAATCCTGTATTGATTTTGAAAAAAATGTTTATCGGACACAGCTTAGTCCTGATAGAACCGTTTTATTCCGAAATGATTGTACATCGATGACTGAACAATGAACGCTTTAAATTACGTTCTATTTAAAAATATTATATATATTGATATCGAACAAAAACATAATTATATATTTTAATTCAAGTCCGCCCCTACCTAGCTCTTTTGACATTACGTACGGAATATAAACCAAAAGTTCAGAAAAAAACTCGCAATGCTTATTGCCATCTTTCAAATTGCATCTCATTCGGAACTAGATAGATAGATAGATTTATTTAAGTACGATCACCACGCATAAACAGTAACCACTCAAGAAATGATCATAACTTCGAATCGGTCGGTAATTTAGAAAAGGCCACCACTCAGAAACGATCACCACTCAGAAACGGCCTGCACTCAGATACGTCCACCACTCAGAAACGACCACCACTCAGACACGACCTACACTCAGACACTGCCTACACTTAGAAACGGCAACCACTCAGAAACGGCAACCACTCAGACACGGCCACCACTCCGAAACGGCCACTACTCAGACACAGCCAACACTCAGAAACGGCCAACACTCAGACACGACCTACACTTAGACACGGCTTACACTCAGAAACGATCACCACTCAGAAACGGTCTGCACTCAGATACAGTCACCACTCAAAAAACGACCACCACTCAGACACGGCATACACTCAAACACTGCCTACACTTAGAAACGGCAACCACTCAGAAACGGCAATCACTCAGACACGGCCACCACTCCGAAACGACCACCACTCAGACACGGCCTACACTCAGACACTGCCTACACTTAGAAACGGCAACCACTCAGAAACGGCAATCACTCAGACACGGCCACCACTCCGAAACGGCCACTACTCAGACACAGCCAACACTCAGAAACGGCCAACACTCAGACACGACCTACACTCAGACACGGCCTACACTCAGATAAGGCCTACACTCAGACACGACCACCGCTCAGCCACGACCTACACTCAGAACCGACCTACACTCAGAAACGACCTGCACTCAGAAACGGCCTACACTCAGACACGGTCCACACTCAGAAACGACCTACACTCAGACACGGTCTACACTCAGAAACGGCCACCTTAGTACTGATAATAAATGAATTCAATTACAGAAAAACCTAAACAGTCACTGCTTAAAAATTGGTATTTTTCAGATACGGTCTACACTCAAAGACGATCATCACGCAGAAACAGAGACCACTCAAGAAATGGTCATAACTTCGAATCGGCCGACAATTTAGAAAAGGCCACCACTCAGAAACGATCACCACTCAGAAACGGCCTGCACTCAGAAACGGCCAACACTCAAACACGACCTACACTCAGACACGGCCTACACTCCGAAACGGCCAACACTCAGACACGGCCTACACACTCAGACAGGACCACTACTCAGCTACGACCTACACTCAGAAAGACATGCACTCAGAAACGGCCTGCACTTTGAAACGGCCTACACTCAGGAACGGCCTACACTCAGAAACGGCCACCACTCAGACACGGTCTACACTCAGAAACGGTCGCCACTTAAAACGGCCTACACTCAGACACGGCCCACACTCAGAAACGGCCACCACTAAGACACGTTCTACACTTAGAAACGGCCAATACTCAGACACGACCAACACACAGACACGGCCACCACTTAGACACGGCCACCACTTAGACACGGCCTTCACTCAAAAACTGACAAACACTCAGAAACGGCCAACACTCAGAAACGGCCAACATTCAAAAACGACCAACACTCAAAAACGCCTACCACTCAGAAACGGACACTTCTCAGAAGTGGCCTAAGTCAGAAAAGGCAACTATTTTGTTACCGCTATCACCCAGACATTGTCACGTCAAAACAAGGTCTTCAAGTTGACCTCGTATGCATATGTATTGAGACAAAACGATCACCTCTAAACAATGGTCAATTTAGTGAAGTTCTCATACTTGCGGCTAGAACAGGAAGATGTATATTACTGGCGGTTGTACAAGGGCTACACTATATCTTAGTGTTATATCAGTGATACAAATGTATTTGTTATCTTTTGTAGCATGCCAGCATCCAATTTCAGCGTCGTGTTTCTTTGTTGACAAACCACAGTTGGTGACACACGTACGATAGTACAGATATGGAATTTTTATACAGTGTGACTGACATAATATGACCATAGTTATTATTTAAATATATTTGATAATACGGGTCCCTGCATCAATTTAAATTGAAAAAAAGTGTTAAAAAGCAGAAAATTTAAACCTAGGAAATTGAAAACAAAATGCATTTTTAGCTCGGGCCTAATGGTGTTTATGTTTCACAGGTTTGACTGTGGTTCATGTCTTTCACGTATCAGGTTGTTATAGGAATGGTTAGATAACAAACTTATGTTTTACTATCAGTCTTAACTTGTCGGTGGAAAATTTTCTACTTGCCCATGAGTAATAGACATATATCGTACCTGTTACGTTTCCCTACAAATGAAGGCTTTTAAACATCATTCAACTTGAAGGAATAAATATCGATTTCGGAGTTTTACAAGTACCCATTACCTTGTACGTAAAAGGAGGCCTTATTAAAAATTAAAGAGCGTATCATATTTATTTTGTAAACGTTTACAATATAAGTATGATTCAGACTCGTAAGTCATGTAATTTGGAGGAAAGTTATTGTAATCAAAATTAAAAGTATTGGCATCGAAGTTCTACTTTCGGATTCTATCTACTTTCACTTTAAAACAACTAATAAATAAACCATATTAGTATACGAAGGAAAATGACCATCGTGTCACTTTGCAGCGTGTTGTCTGGTCCTGACTGGTCCTTTGTATGTCTGTGTGTCTGAGTGTGTCTGTCTGTCTTTGCCTGTGCCTGACTTTCTTTATCTGACTTTCTTTATCTGACTTTCTTTGTCTTCGTTGGTCTATTTTGACTGTCTGAGTCTGGCAGTGTCTGTATAAGAACAATCTATATAATACTCAGATGCTATCTACTTTTAAGTTACTGATATTCCATAGCTTTGGTGTGGTCTAGTGGTTAGGATTCCTGGTTTTCATCTATATTTTGTTTCTAATTATGGCATTTATGAGTATTTACATTCAACCCAGAAGTGTATGTAGCTGTAAGTCGTCCTTCTCACTGTCTATGGATAGGATCAGGTCTAAAGATACAAGATTTTAATTAACCTATAGTAGACATACTCTCTACAGTGACTAACGTCTGCCTAAACCTGGTACAGAGGTAGGCAAACAAAAAGACAATAAAAATATTTCATGACAAAGTTCAACAGAAAAAGACAGATCACATGGGAATCGAAGCGACGACTTGAAGATTTCTTTTTTACGCGCTATATATGAACTGACTGAGCTAAACGAAGGATAGTCACTAAACATACAAATATAAGAATATTTTAGACTTACAAGTGTAGTGACCTTGCAATCAATTTCACTCACAACTCTGTCTAACACACCTATCTTCCGTACTCAGTAGTCAGTACCGCCTACCTTGACGCCATGTTAAATACTGAACGTACGTTTCCTTGACGATGACGTCACATATGACAATACGTGACGTGACGTCAATGAATAATTCACACGGGAGATAATTATGTTACACAGGTGTAATTAAAAAGTAAGATTCATCTGTATTGATCAGTAGAAAGCTGTGCCATTACAGTACCACGGTGTTCGGTATTTTATAGGATTTCGTGTCTCTACCTCATGCAGCGTGTTAAGTAACGACTGTTAGCGAACATTACGGATAAGGGACAACTCAACCCGTAGACAACTCAACCTATGGATAACTCAACCCAAAGTTGGGACAACTCTAACCGTTAGTGAGGTTTTGAATTTTCTCATGTTGAGTTGTCTTTGGGTTGAATAGTCCTGTATCTAACGTTACGGAACGTTTCGGAACGTTCGAGGTAATTGAACACGCTGCTGGTTTACCCCGTGCTCTCCGTGAAATACGAGTAGTGTGAAATTATTGCATACTAAACGAAACACGTGGTTAATTTTCAATATGGCGCGCAAATGTAGGCCTATATATTTAAGATCGCGTTCTATCATTGTCATTTCTCATAAATATGTGTTTAAGGCAACTTGTGTATGATTGCTAACGATTTCACTTTTTGTCTGTAGCCTGTTCAATTACCCTAAACGTTCTAAAACGTTCCGTAACGATACATTCGAAACTCCTCGGCCATTCGCTGCGAATAATCTCGGACATATTTAGACGCTATTTTGAAACTACCGGTGTTGAAGTAAACAAATATACGATCGTTTAGACAATGAGTGATGTTTTGTTTTTAGTCCATATTTACTAATAAATAAACATCACTCATTGCCTTTACGATCGTATATTTGTTTATTAGATTAGATTATTCGCAGCGAATGGTCGAGGAGTTCGGAATGTATCGTTACGGAACGTTTTGGAACGTTTAGGGTAATTGAACAGGCTATTGGTAAGTTATTTCGCGTTCTTATTAGGCATATTACGGTATTACGACAATGTTAATTTTATCAAGTTCTTAGATTATTGCTAGGATTCAGAGTTTCGATGCGCTGGAAATATATTTGTGACTTTAAGAGTTGGAAAATGTTTGTATTTATCTAAATTACCTTTAAAACATAGACTTTACATGCTTACATTCATGTTATACCCAATATTAATTAGAGCAAAGAGAATTTCAACGCAATATGTTGAGACAAATTGCGCGGTAGGAGGTGCGGACCTCAGAACCTCCCACTGTAACCGCCCCTCTATAGTGGGGTAATACTTGAGTGTTAACGGTAACTGAATAGCTTTCAAAAAATTGAAATCACTTTAAAACTGTCACTTACCCAGACTGATTTGTGAGTTTTGATGCAGACGGTCAAAGTCTAGCTTAATAAATCTTCAAACAAAGTATTCGTATTATTTACAACTACTGTATAATGCAAACAATTTACATAATAAAATACAAGTAATGTATCAGTTTACCTCCGGATCATGCACTCTTAACAGATATTTATATATCGAGGGCTTGATGGAAAACTGTCAGATTTCATACTCGGGGTTTGTGCAAACTGTATAATACACTTGTTTAATAAGGCGATATTCGGTCAAACCCCCGATATTGTAAGCCTACTGGAAATATGTACTCATGTGTGGTAAAAAAGTTATATATTTTGTCAATTTGGTTTGTTTCATGCATTCAGAACACCTCGGTAATAGGCTAATAGCTTAATCACTTGTGAGCCTTTCTGCACGCGTAGCGCAGTGATTCTCGATTTTTGGAATCCCCCGAGATGTTCCGAGTGAACGACACACTGATCGTCAGTTTACGGAATCAATCGAGTGGTTTTCCGAATGCACAGCACACTGATCGAGTGCTCACGGAATCACCCGCGTTGTTTTTCGAATGTGCAACACAAGTTTACGGAACCATGCGATTGGTTTTCCGAATGCACAACACATTGTTCGTCACCCGAGAGGTGTTCCGAGTGAACGACACACTGATCGTCGATGTTCGGAATAACCCGAAATGTTTTCCGAATGTGCAAACACAATTATCGTTAGTTTACGTAATCACCTAAGAAATGTTATAATTTAGAGACTAAACTTCCTAAGGGGATGGAAAAGAAAATGCTACGTAGAAGTGATGGGTCAATCCATTAAATTGCTTACCGCTTTATAAATGACAGTTCGCCTAGCTTTGTCAGTAGCTTACAAGTCTAATGAGCGAGGAGTTGTGGGTTCGATTCCTGTCAGGAATACTTTCGATGAGCTTGTTAATGCTATACTTTCTTCGGGCCTTTTCCCTACTACCACTGATTCTCGGTCATGTGAGGCAGATGTCAGACATTGATTGATGTAAGAGCCTAATAAATGGTTAACACCTAAATCAAAAGATATAGCGTTTCCAGGAGCGGCGAGTAGGTTGACTGACCGCCGTGATATAACCAATACAATGTGATGCCAGTGCGCCAAACGCAACCCCTAGAAAATGAAAAGTGAAGTTTTGGTCGTACACAACCTACCTGATATACGCGTGCTATTGAGTTATCTATTTCAAAATACTTGAAAAAATATGAACATTTGAATTCCTTTTATGTGGATAACAATTAACAATAAAAGAAAAGAGGGAGTTACAACCATCTTCCGCTAAACCCGCGATTATTATATCATTGCAAATATATCTAGTCAACGTCAATTGTTATCCACATAATCGTTATTCAATAAACATAATAGACACTTCTCAATATAACAACCCGATAAAATTTCCAAAGGATCTAACGACTTTTTTATGAAATTTTCCATGATGTAATAAATTTTGTCTGTCTTAATCTTGTTTTGTACTTATAAGTATTAAAATACTACGGAGTACCTAAAGTGACATTTGTAGAACCGTTTTTAAGTTTGTTTTTACTCAATTTTATACGGGCGACTGACTTAGTTCTTAACCAGAATCATTTATACAGTGAAGTTTGGGGCTCTGTTAGCAGTTTTAAAAGGAAAGCCCTGGATTCAGTGAAATTCACAACTGACCTGAAATTCGGACGATCGTGAATCAAATGTACATTTTGTATATTACAAAACACAATATTGGTATCAAGGTCGACATGATGTAGTAAACATAAGATATTGTGCAATAATATGCTATTTTGAAATACAAAATACAATGATTTAGCTGGCCTTGGAACAAAAATTGTGTTTACACGGCGTTAAACTCAATAAATAAATATCGGTATTTCATTTTTCCAGTTTTTAAGTTTATAAGAAAATTCACGAATATTTGGTTTTCATTATGTTTTCTTCAAGGTGTTGTTGCATGAAAGAAAATATCCTATTTTTTCATCATGGGCAATATTGTCAAATTTTCATTCAAATGTCAATGGGGAATACATTAACCCCGCTGATTTGAATACTCGATATGTGTTCGACAAGCCATATACATAAAACGTGTATTTATTTTAATCAATCGTGATTAACGTAGTGAGTATTGTAGAGAGTATTTAAGTCCGCGGGGTTTATATATTCACCACTGACAGTTGAATAAAATTTAACAATACATATTACACAACCGTCTTATTTGTATTTACATGTATATAACTAATGTGACAGATTTAAATCGCCGGGATAGTGTTGTCAACTCTGACAGATTAATAAATTTAACAAGACTTGTTATACAATCGACTAATGTTTATACATATGTTTTTTTCATATCACAAACAAATAAGTAAAACCAGGTTAACATATAACAAGTGTTTTCCATATGAGGAATAACTTGACGGAAACAATTCATCAACACTAAACAACAATATAAACAGCCTGTCGTCACCGCTAACAGCTGATTTACGTTGTTGTTACATGTAAATTTTAGAAACAACAATCTCACGTATGCTGTAACATCACCCATCTGTGCTTTCCAATGTTTAGGAAAGGCAAACCTCTCTTGGCGTGTTCTTTCGCCCTTTAGGGGGTAAAATAATTTAATCTAAAATGATAAGGCATCAAAAGAAAAAAAAGGGTGATGCTTTCTTCAGGCACCTTAAAATTGCCAATAAAACATTGAGATACACATCAAATGTGCGAATTCTAAACCCCGCGAATTAAAAACCCTTACAAAATCGCGAATTCTATATCCTGCGATTTAAACATCCCCTACAAAACGCGAATCTAAATCCGCGAAGGTAAAACATA
The DNA here is from genome assembly GCA_025267735.1 of Mactra quadrangularis. Classification (NCBI taxonomy): domain Eukaryota; kingdom Metazoa; phylum Mollusca; class Bivalvia; order Venerida; family Mactridae; genus Mactra; species Mactra quadrangularis. The sequence goes on along the minus strand of CM046294.1, from coordinate 35,695,915 downwards.
GAAAACTCTAATTCTAAACCCGGCCAATAAAAAATCGCTAGAAATCGCGAATTCTAAACCCTGCGATTTAAATAAACCCCGCGTGTAAAACCCCCTAGAAAATTTAATCTCTTTTCAGTAATTGTATAAAGATAGGCACAATATATTGAATCAAAATAAACTTTAATGAAATACAGGTCACTATTTGATCGGAGCCATCTTAATCAATGACAAACTTGTATGAAATTCGATACTTGTTTTGAACATAACCAGTGTTTACAGTCTATTGTACGAAGATATGCGCTCGATCAAAACTAAAATTATGTCATTTGTATTGCAAAAATTGAATGAGATTTTGGTATTGTCCCAAAAAAACTGGATTAGATTGATCTAGGTAATTATCGTACAATATTTTTCTGACCTCTATACGAAAGCATCGTGTTTTAAAATCACACGGCGTGGCATCAATGTGAAAATATCCGGGCATGACAAGATTAAAATGTAGGCTATAGTGCATACAAAAAAAAACGTGTTTTGGTAAATATTAAAAACAATTCATTTTAGGGGTAGACAGTAATGAAAATAAAATTTGCGTAATTTATTTAAACAAAATTAGCATGGTTGATAAACCACCACCACTTGGTAAATCATGCTTGTTATGGTAGAACACTTTCCATTACGCCAACAACTAAGACACAAGTAAAACATATCACAGTTGTTTGTTTTAAAGTAAACCTGGGCATCCCTCTTCGAGGAATAGTTCATTGTATTGTTATTATAAACAGCGTTTTGTTTTTTTGTTCGAACTATCCTTGGGTATGTTTTTTGTATTCTATTTAACTGAATCGAGCAACTGATAATACAAACATTGCTTAACATGTCCTGATGAAATCACATGGGTTTCCCATCGTAAATGGGTAGCATGTAAGCTAAAACGTGATAATTATTCAGTGGCGAAACATCTTGGAACGAATGCAAATGACAAATCAGAAGTCAGAACTCGCCATTCGAAAAAAACTCGGATGATTCCGTCAACTGACGAGTGTGTTACGCAGTAATCGCCGAGGTAGATCCAAATGCAGCACTCGTCAGTTACAGTTATACTTTACTTGTCCATTAGTTAAAGTTACAAAGTGTGACGTATTTTTTTGAAATCTATGGTGGCATACCTCTGCCACCAGTTAACCAGATAATTAACTTGTTAATTAGGTGGTTAACAATTTATGTCACTAGTTAGCCAGATAATGAATGCTCAATTATCTAGTTATGTAGTTAGCGTAAATATATGGCCAATTGCCAGTTGAAGATATTTGTATAAGTGGTTAGATATAAGTGGTTAGTGGTTATCTAGTTACATAACTACATAATCTGTTATCTCTTATCTATAAATAGCACTGTTTTTCTCTATTGTATTGATGCACAGTCACACTTCAGTCATCGCAGACATTATATATTATGCAATATCTATTTATAGATAATTGGTTAGTGGTTATCCTGTTGCCTTAACTAGTTAATTAAGTGGTTAACTAGTTACGCAACTAGTTAACCACATAACACTAATACAAACTATCGCTACCTAGTATGTGGTTATCTAGTTAAATTGACTTTATAATCACGTTATTAACTACATTGTAGTTAATTATCTTGTTTACCAGTTATGTAACTAGTTAACTACTTATTTAACTCGTTAATTATCTAATTATCTGGTGGCAGAAATATACTACCATAAAAACAGAAAAAAAGAGACGAAAACACATCTTCATAAACATTATGGATAATACACAACTAAGTCTATCCCTATTAGGGCGGATCCATTATTTTTTTCTAGGGGGAATCCGATCTTTTTCTGGGGGGGGGGGGGGCTGTAAATTTTCGAACCACATTGTACACATTTTGCATAATAATGCAACATATTAAGAATAAAAACTACAAAACCATTAAATCTATGTTAAGCCCCGAGAAAAATTGCTTCATGCTACTTAAAAATGACTTAAAGTCAAGAAATACACTAATGGACAGGTGCATTTTGAAATTCCGGGGGGATAGTATCCCCCCCGCTAGATCCGCCTATGCCTATCATTCATATATCGACCAAATCCGCCCCTCAAAAATTAGCAGACAAAGCGCAGTCAGTGAGCAGCGTTTCACTTCACCAATCCGTTATATACGACTAAGATACTCGCGTTGTTAAACGACACGAGAAAAAAAACTTCTGTACATATAACAGTGGTCTGTTGTCTTGCTATTTAATTAAGAGTAATTCTTTTATCGTTTTCAATAAGGATCTATATTTTTACCAGTTTGAACAAAGCTAAGGTAATTGTTATGTTATTATGTTTTTTACGTTTATTGCGGTATTCTATAGTTGTATCGGCTAACATACAATAAAGATGTTCCGAGGTCAAGTCAAGTCTGAAAGTTTTCCATTGAGAAATATGACTGTGACAAAACATTTCCAGAATTCCAATATGTTCGCGAAACTTTGTTTCGGTAATTTAATAACGTGAAGGTAAAATATCAATATGCTGTTAGGATAGTCAGGGATTATAATTATATATATATATTTATATGAAATCCCTGGGATAGTTGACTTTTATTTATTAATTTTTATACCCCCGCTTCGAAGAAGAGAGGGTATACTGTTTTACCCTTGTCCGTGCGTGCGTGCGTGCGTCCGTCCGTCCGTTACAAAATTTCCGTCGCAGTTTTCTCAGCAACTATAACATGCAGCAGCCTAATACTTTGCATATTGCTTCATCCCATAGTCCCATGTGGTGTAAAGCGATTTCATGCTCTTTGCTCATCTACTTCCTGTTTGTCGCATATTTTTAGATTTTTGCGGGGGTATCACTAGTGAGCATTAGCTCACAGATTTACTTGTTTAGTTTTTATTAATCTAACTGGAGCAAGACTTAAACTGCACGGTATGTTTTAAGATTGAACACATTTGGCTTGATATGCTCGGTCATTTTCTAAACACGCGGTCAAAATGTAATCCAAATGTCCATTTAATTTAAAGGTTATACTATTTCAGTTTTTGCATTATTTTAACGAGTTTTATACATAACTAGAAATGTATATTTCGAGTTTAAAGATGGTGTTTGTAAGTAATTAAACATAATGAAGAAATAACACGTGGTCAAAATCTAACAAAAAACGCAAACTATTTTAACTATTATTAATTTGTTCATCTTCAACAATTCTTGCCAATTTCTAAACATGATGACATTGAAACATAACAAACTTTAAACAATGAGTTTTGACATTTGTACATTTAACGTATGACATTTAAAGCAATAAGTCATTCGCATAGAGACACCAGTTAAGTTTAATGTTTTATATATTCGTGCAAGTAAATATTTATGTAAATACATGTATGGACATTTTTTAAATTAATTGCGAACAGTTCATTTTACTCAACGAACGTTCGTTCGGTATTGTGTCGCAGAAATCGGGGTACTTAGAAGTTCCGATAAGTATACTTCTGACGAAATTATGGTCAATTTACTAAAAGAATACTTGCAAATTTGACCGTCGGCTCTCTGGATTCAAATTAGTAATGCGTTGTAAATTGATAAACATCATTCAGTTAGTTCAAACAAAATACTTATGAACTATTGCATTGATCCTTGATAAGTAGATAACAATCTACAGCATTGAGCACAACAAGTGTATCACCATTTTCATCATCAACATCTTCAAAGACAGCAGCAACATTGACTCAATAACAACAATAGCGTTATCAACATAAGCAGTAGGACCATTGTCAAAATCACTTTGATCAGTGGAAAAAACAACAACAAAATCATCAACAACAAAGTATGATTCATTTGCTACCAAACAACAAATGGTATAAGCTGTAAGAATGAAAATTAATTAGAAATAGTTTATGTATACTTGTTGATAACATTCATAACCTGTAAAAATATTACAATTCTCAAATGAGGAGTATTTCAATCGTTGCCAATATTATAAATTGAATAAATTTAAATTGAACTTAAGGTAGCACAGCCTTTTAGCGGAGTGATCTGCACAATTAATATGATCTGACCTTTGTTTTCGAAAGAAACGGAAATAGCCGAAATTTCACGATTGTAAATTGTAATCGTCTTATCTAATCGCTAATCGCATTCCGCAATGAAAATTGCCGATAATACGATTGTAAATTGTCATAGTTTGCCGCGAGCATGTGAATGATACCATAACAAGTGTTAAAATCAACAAAACTTGCTACTTTGTCTATAGAATTTTCTAAATTAATTTATTTGATGGTTGTTTTATATCGTCATTCTAAATGGTACGACAACTTTATGGCAATCAATACTGACAGATATCATTCCGTCGTCATGGGATCTCTTCATGATTGGAATTGATTTTTGTAAACATTTAAAATAAAACAGTTTTATGCCGATATCATAAATATCAGACTAATGAATTCGCCTTTAAAATGCCGCCGCAGTAAATTCATATAAATGTTGACTTAGTTCAGTTACCTTTAATTCTCATGCGGTGACGTCACACTTTACTGCCCTTATATGGATCGACATGCGATACGACGTCACTGCTAAATATCCTTACATCGTTAAGCATTGGAATAGGTGTGTATTTACTTAACTTTTCACCTTGCCAAATTTTTAATGAGAAGGTAATCACTTACATGTTCATATCAAAGGGAGATAATCTGTCACATTACCACATGAAAGGGAGCTAATCAGTAAAATATTGACTACAAAGGGAGGCAATCACTCTCAATATCATAATTATCAAGCTAGGAATTTACTAATAATTTAATATCAAAGGGAGACAATCACCCTCCATATCATAATCAAAATAGGTAAATACTTACAATTGCATATCAAAGGGAAACAATTATTTCAAGGTGAAAATTACTCATATTACATATCAAAGGGAGACAAGCACTCAAATATGTTGTAAATATGTTACACTAAATGAACGTTTTATAGCTCATCTAGTAATATCTTCAAATCAACATACTCATGATACAGTTTGAATTAAGGTTGAAAATTGGGACACATGATTTATATGACTCTTTTTTATTATGAGCCTTCATAAATTTGTATTGAATCCTTATTTGCCGTCCTATTTTTCATTTATTTGCTTTTCATAGGTGTATGAAAATATTGAAATGTTTTAAAGCATTAACGTTGGGTTAGTAATTAATTACCTCGTTATTGTGCGACCTGTCTTGACAGGGAAACAAACCCAGGCGACTGGATTTAGATTTAAGCGTACAATTGCTACTCATGAGCAACCCGTACATTTGTTTTGAAGACACTTAAATGGTATAAGCACACTTAGTAAACATTAGTACTAAATTTCTAACCTTTGGTTCCTAAAGAAGTCAATAATTTTCCATTCCCTCCTTTCACTTCGCTGTTTTGAATCTACTTAGTAACGGCGGGTACGTCTTCTGCAACTATGACGTCATCTAACGTCATGACGTCAGTATGTTGCTAAATATAGAACAGATGTCCGTAATTAACTGTCCAATCAAATCCATTTGTTTTTTTTCCCAAACTTTAATCATGTTATCACTTATAGAATAAACTTGTGGTGTTTTTGTCCAATCAAATTAACTTATTTCAAAGAGAGCTTCTGTTATTTATAGAATTAGCGACGATCGTTCCTTGACCAATCATTTTGTTATATTTTTTCTAAGATAAAAATTTGATATGCTCCATGATAAATGTGTTTTAAGTGTGGACAACCAAGGTCTACTCTCAGTTCCGATTTAATTTCACTTTGAAAATGGAATAAGTAACATAAACATCAGAGCTCAAATTTAACAAAAAAACGGACTAGCAAATTTTTGCGCGTTGATTTTATTTCAACTCGCAAAACGAGAAAATCCACTCGCATTTCTTCTTAAAATTCTAATAGCAAACGTATTAACTATTCATATATCTTATAAACAAAAAAGCTGTATATCTATGGATATAGCAAGGGTGTTATTGTGGGATAGACAAAGAATATCAAACATTATTTTACAGTAGTAAGGTGACTTTTTAATTGGAACTATCGATCTATCTGTCCGTTTCAACACTGATTTAAGCCGCATTAGTTATGATAGTAATATTATTGCATCGATTTCAACTTGCGAAAACTTGCTAGTTAGAAATAAAGTTACTTCAGTTTTTTAAAATCACCTCGCATTTTGCGAGTATGCGAGCCTAAATTCGAGCCATGATAAACCAATTAAGGTGAAATTATTACGATGTTTAAACTGCATTTACAAACTCCTCACAGTGCTTACGTTACGCTTTGCTACTTAACCACTGGCAACACGTAAATCACGTGACTCTAGTAATACCATGTGACACTAATGTGTTGCGAGTAAAAAGTAAATTTGCTATTTCTACAAATCATTTATTAAAACTATTATTTTTTATCTTTATGTACTTTGAACATGAAACTTTACTACAAGAAAACACAATTTATAAAAAATATTGAAATGTAAAAAAAATAGATGAAACAAAATGTTCGGCTCTTTGAGGGACGAATTAACACCACTTTTGGTGGCAGTATTTATTGATTAAATAAAGGGAAATAACCGCTGCGGGGTGTTTGCTGCATAACGTATCTCTCCAGCTGTGACCTACCAGTAATCTACAAATTCTGACATTTATTTATGGTTTAAAGCATATAAAAGTTATTGCACGCGTGAATGTGGTGCGACATTTATGAAATAATGTATTTTCTCGAATGGTAAACTTCCCATTATAAAACCTGAGGGGGGGGGGGGTGTGGTGGAAATATTTCACGAAGACCGTATGCCTGATGGAATACGACAAGTACACAAATAAAACACTGTCTGTATACTTTATCTAGGTCTTTTTGCTCCGGCCATTTCGGGACCATAATTGAGCCCCATTCCCCTCCCCAAAAGTATGTATTCCCCCCTCCCTGGAGTAAATTCCCATGTTTTTACATATTAGTACTATATATTTTATATCTGTCATTTTTTTAGTATTATTGATTTCAAAGAAATGAATATATTGCTTCAAAAATTGAAATTTTAGATGAAAGGTCAGAAATATCAATGGGGTGAAACATTATACATGCAACAATATATCAGAATAGTTAATTCGTAAATATTTAATTGACATATCATCATTTAAAATTTACTTTATTTATTTTGTTGGGTTTAACGCAGTAACAACACATTGTATAGGTCATATAACGGCGTCCTTAAAATTTACAATGAACATATTCTCTTTATTCACCAGTCACTATAATTGATGTTGAATGTCAAAGCGGTTTGTTTAAATCAGTAAAATGATATACACGAATCACTATATTCCTCTATTGATTGAACAATAGGGCTGTCACGATACGCCAGAAGCGTATCGCGATATACTGCAATACAATGGCATCGTATCGCGATACGTATCACGATATATTGTGGGCTTTTAGATTCGTAGTGTCTCCGCTGTATTTAACAGAAACATTGAACATTTTACATGCAGATACTGATAGATTCTAGCCTCTGTAAGTATTTACGGTCATTTAGGACTGTGACGCGCCCCAAATTGGTTAAATTCTTTTGACTTAAGGTGAGATGGAATGAACAATGAAAAAACTGACATTTCGCTACTTTTATTTCGCGAAGGGAAGAATTTCCAATGAAATAAAAAATATCGCCAAATACCGGTACGTTAAAATCGTACCACAGTATGTATTGCCGCAGCTGCGTATTGCAATATACCGGTATATCGTGACAGCCCTATTGAACAAGTCCATTGTTTAAAGGTACTAGTTCACAGATTTGGTTAAATTGTTCTATATTTTCAAAATATCATTCAATGTCTGTAATCGTGTCAAAAAATTAATTCATAATATTTTAAGACAAACTGACCTATAGGTTGCCAGTAATAAACAATACGAGTATAAGAAATGCATTTTCTATACCGTTACATACGGGGTAGATGTTTACTACATAAAACACCATCATTTGTATAGTTGTGTATCAATTTGTACTAAAATTGGCATTATCAAAGACTACTTTCCTGCTTCAAAAATGTTTCCATACAATTTTGATTGTTTTAGAAAAAGTTGATATTTATGTTGAAATCTGTGAATGAGTACCTTTAAATGTACATAAACAGGCATGACCTTTTAAACGACCTGTAGAACTGATCACGTGTTGTAAGCGTGATATAAGAAATAAGGTTAGTACTATTCTATTGACAAAACTTATGTTAAAATCAATTAGGTCATTGCAAGCCACTCCAATAGACCAGGCTTATTTTACAGGTCATTTCGAAATAATAAAATAAATGCTATAGGTTGGTGAACTAGGGCTGTATACAACTTGGAATATCATATTGTTTGCAACCATATACTCTAGAAACTCGAGAGAATGGACAATATAAAAGATTTTAGAAATCCATTCGGTTTGTAATGAAAGTCTATCCCATTTCAAGTGTTTTCGGGACCGTGCATCAACATAACCTATATATCACGTCAAGCGCGGGTTAAGTTAGAACTTTAATGCTCTGGGGATCTATATCTCGCCCTTATTAGACTGACAGAAATAGTTTTAAAAAGTTATTCGGCGCTATGCAGGGTTCAATTTGTTTGTAGTATAAATAGTCATATTCGCTGTTGAGTCATATCACCAGGAGCTTACCATGACGAATGTATAATCAATTAACATAGAGATCCACCCAAACACTACAAAGTAAATAGTCATGGTCATCACAACTGTCTGTGATCACAAATAACTAATGGTAACATATCTTTTATTCATTTCTCTACACCGGAAGAGAATCTTATTGGACAAACAGGTATGATAGAGCAAATTGTATAGGTAAAAATATTGGTCAAAAGTTGGCTGAGACAACTGCGCCGAAAAATTAAAATTCAAAAAACGAATCTGTTTCAGTGACTTTTGGACCCAATATTATTACTACTTCAATTGTATCTGTCGCCTTAAAGAGTTTGTTCTAATCTCCGCCCATCGTGAATAGTTGGTTCCTAGCCCCACCCCATCTTGAATGAAAAGCTCTGGTATTTTTTATATGACTGCTGGTACATTCTATTGTACTCTATAATTGATTTAATAAAGTATTTTTACTTCCATACCAATAAATTTATGGAAAAGTTTACTAATTGTCATATGTATATATGACGTTAGTTAGCGACGTGCGGCACTCCCAAGGGGTATATTGTTTAAATTGAACAGCAGGCAACAACACTTCATTTTTTGATGGCAATTCTCAATACGGTTTTATTTCTTTATACAGTAGCGTATAAAAATAAAAACCTTCGGCTTTGGTTCATTAAATGTTATAGGGCTGATTTGTTGCACTATTTGACCAGTAGGCCCTCAGTGGTGTGAAGTATTTCTTATAAGGTAGTCACGGTCCATGTTAACACAGGGACTTATATAATATAGAGACGTACGAATTATTTTATGATCATATGATATGGAATCTGGTGCCAATGATGTAAATATGTCTTCTGTGTACCTCTTTGGAGTAATTGTCCAACTTTCTTCCATTTCAGTGACATTATTTTACCTCGTATCGCTTTCAATTTTTTTCTATGTACTAATGATATAGTTACATAAGCTACATTCACACTTTCGACAGTTATAACCTGCATATAATATCAGCCGTATGCGTCGGCTGCATTCGTCAATCGAACATGGCGTCGTTTAGGTTTTGATCGGCACAGTTCGGTTGACTCCGTTTTTCGCACATGCGCACTACGTCTTTTATTTACCATATATGGAATGACCCGATTTTGCCATCCCTCAAGTGTAGGTCTATGTACGCCAGAGCCTCTATAAAAAGCGACAATTAGTTGTACTAATGGCGAGAGCAATATTTGAACAGAAATTTATGAAACCAGAGACCCAAAGAACTTAATATTGACTATCGATGAAGATTTTTAAAACAGCTTTTATTTAAAATATAAAGGCAGGAATTCGTTTATTGTACTTAATCTTTACATTCAAATGTGTGTAACGCCCTTAAACGATTGTGGTGATAAATAAAAAGTTTTGCTGTTTGTTAAGTTGTTAAACTGCTCTAATTCAACGCTGTTGGTAGCATTATGTGTATCAAATGTATTGATATTTTTCTAATCGAAATTTTAGGGTCTAGTTTGAAAGACAATACGTTTGTTTAAAAAATGTATAACTACTGCTCTTAGTTCATTGATTTCTGCTCGTTGGGGGTGACTTTTACAAGATACAAAATATAAATTAATTAAGCAAGCATTGATTGCAAGCATTTTCCGTACTTGACACTTTTATTTTATAATGAAATTACAAGAAGTCAAACTTCTGAACGTTATTTAATTATCTAAATAACGTCAAAATACACGATATCGTAATAAGGGCTGCAACGTTTCCATTCGATACGTCGAAAATCGATTGCAAAGGCACCAAATCGATTTCGATTCAGGACCTGCGATTTTCGATTCGATACCGGCCTTTAAACGTGTCTACAAAATCTATTAGGATTGAAGTCAAGGTGCACCTAATAGACAATGTGCGTTGACTGTGTTTCATTGTATTACATTTCTCATAAGTTTCCACCATGTTTTTATGTAATGTTTCTTGCTAAGTCTGATCCAAATTTATTATTATGTACTATTTAAATTTCATAAATTAATTGAAATGAAGTTAGCTTCAAACTAAAATGAATGTATTGATGTAAGTTTATTTAGAATGAACTTTACTAGTCTATTAAAAATCGTAAAAAAACCGAAATAATATTACGTTTAAACGAAAAAGCTGTGAAAATAAAAAAAGTATTTCAAAATGTCACTTTATGGGCTCCTATACAAATACTACATATTTTTAAATAATTTTTTGACATGAGAACTTTTGAGTGATTATGAAATCCGCCTCAATCTTACGACATGAATGCCTTTTTATACAACATAGGTCGATGCAAATAATTTTGAGCTAAAGTCAACAAAAAGTATTTTACATTTGCTTTTTTATTCGATTACTGCTTGCATACTCTTCGAACCACTTTTACTGACGGTTTGGTAAGTTGTTAAGGGGTTGCCAAATAATTTGTTTTATAATAAGAGTTCGCGGGCGTTTTTTATCTGTTTGAATATAAAAAAGTGACTTATGCCATAAAAAGCTCGTTACAAGTGCATATCATGTTATACTTGTGCTCTTGTTTCAGTGAGAATTGTGTAATTAACATTTTATCTGAACCTTCTGCACTAATTATTTTCACAAATGATCTAGTTTGTCGTACGATTTAATATTTTGTGCGACGAATTCGATGATAACGATTTATACTCACGGCACCTATGGGGAATTTTCTGAGAAAGAGAGTAGTTGTTATTTTATGCACTGCATGATGTCACTCGATTATCGTCTGGAAAGCGAAACCGACGTTAACATGACTTGAGTTTGTTTAGTTTGTTTACCTAATTAGTAATTGTTGTAGATCACGTGACAATGGACACTAATTTTACTCATCGCAATAGTAACCAGTGTGGGGAATCACGTGACCTATATGGTTCCTAACACGGAAAAATGACGATCAGATCAACAAATTTAGATAAAAAAGCCGGTTAAATGACATTCATACATAACCGATTTTTATCTGACCTAGTACAGTCTAAGCAGCACGAAGTTATCTTTTTAGCGGTAGTTCTCCCAATCCCATAATGGTTGTAGATTTTTTCGAAGTTCTTCCAAAAATCTCTCGACTCGCTCACAACCTCAAGGTAATCCAAAAAGCTAGAACCGTAGTGGGGGTTGGGAGAACTAATAATTCTCGTCACTATCGCCCTCCTTTCATTAGCATTCCGAATAGTCAAGCACGCTGTCCGTGAACTGTATTTGTTTTCATATTTGCCTAACTTATGTTATAGATATGTTCATTAATTTTTTGCGTCTTTAAACCATGTCATTTTGTGGCAAACATTGTCAAGAAATGATATCATCCCTTAATTCAATAGAGAGAAAGTAACAGAAATTCGAACTTACTTCACTTGCAAAAAAACAAGACGACCTTCACATTTTCACAAAACTTTTCCATCATAAATATTTAATTTTATTTTATATTTTATATAAAAAGGCTAGACTATTTAAATTTATTTACATATACAGACTACTTGTCAGACTTTCCTTGAAACAGACGGAGGTCTTTTTTATTATAAATGACAAACTATTTGTAAATAAAATTCTCCATTGAGATAAGCAATAAAAATTTAGCCATCGCTGAATGTGTTTCGTCGAATTGTCACTTCTCTTTTACTTTCCGGATAAGTCGGATGCGCGAGTTGACTCAACTTTTCTTAAACATAGGAGAAATTTCTTTAACGTAAATAATTTCAGTGTGTTTTTAGTTATCTGTTGAGAATCCGTCGCTTTTATACGCTACTATTTTGCGTAAACATATCTGAAGGAAAATTTATGGTTTACAGACAATCACGTTTGCAGTAAAACGTAACTGGGACCACTGTTTTTTTAGCATTAGAAAAATAAAAGTGTTCTTCAACCGCGGCTGATCACAGACAAAGATTCGCCGTCAAATTTAAATCACATTCTGTTAGAGCGAGTGAAAACTGTATTTTAATTAAGTTTTCTTTTTAATTTTGAAGAAATAAATCAAAAAACAAAATGGCGACCAAAGAAGAAATAGAGAAGTTCAAGGTCGCACGTAGTGATGACGTAGACGATTTCAGCGATGACGAAGACAGTACTTCATCAGACAAAAAATCAACAAAAGACCGAGACACGTGGAGTGGAGAGTTCGAGTTTGTGCTGTCTGTTGTCGGATATACTGTGGGCCTCTCGAACATATGGAGATTTCCTTACTTTTGTTTCCGGAACGGTGGAGGTACGCACTTTATACCTAACTTTAAAATTTCGAGTGATAAGTTATCTCCCCTGTTTGCTAGCTATTCGGAACAGTGCGCCTACCATATCCATGGAACTTACATTTCGTAAATTGATAAATTATAATGCCATTTTAATAGCTTCTTACAGTAACTCCTGGCGTTTTCTGAAAAACAAAAACATGGCAACCATTGGCCTAACTAGCGAACATTTTTCAATTCCTTGAGTTATGTCAACTTTATGTAAATAGACCTAATATATGTACTTTTGATTTTTTTTAACTTTTGCTTTTTCCGGAAAGAAAGACCCGGACGCCTCTACTATAATTTTGCGTTAAATTCAAATGTCTATTGTATGAATACCAATTCAGGTCGGCATATTTTTCAAGTTTTTTTTTTCAAATTGGGTAACTTGCTTTACTCAGTGACTAATAACATTTGCTTTGTAATATGCCTGTTTTCGATACACACGCTCTGGAAAATATTGCCGTCAATATAAAAGATAGATCAAGACTCGGTATTTTTTTCCGATACGTAAAACACATCATTGCATAAATTCTGCATGAATACAAGCATCGTCTGATAATATATTCTGTCTTCAACATTTATCTGCCAGTAGATTCCGTGAAACAAACTATTACAAGCTATTATACACATCGTGTATGATGGAAATTAACATACGCTTCTGTTTGTTTTCTTGGCAGACAATTACATAACTGCTTTATATCTGCCCTTTAAATGTAAATGTATCATTTTTTATTCAGGATACTTTCATACATGCATAAAATTCCTGAACAATTTTACTTTTACTTTTATTACTAGCAAAATCTGTATACAAGATATACATTTGGCTATACATATATTTACAACATGTCAGGCCCAGGTAAACATAGACATTGTACATGAACAACAAATTTAACAAGAATAATGCAAATATAAGGACATATTACACACGGTGACAATATAAAACAGTATTTGTAAAGATTCAAATAGAACAAAGCAGCAACGTTATAAAAGTTTTTCACTTCTAAGCTTTAATGCTTGAGTTATAAAATTAGAAATATTGAATATAACCTTTTTATTGGATGACGAAAGTATATTATTAAATCTTAATAAAGATGGCCATGATATTTCTTTAAAATATTTTTTTCTTATATGGCTATAGGTAGAACAGCATAATAAAAAGTGATATTCAGTCTCTACGGCGTTTTGATTACATAATTTACAGAGTCTGTTTTCCCTTGGGATGTTAGTGTGTCTACCTACTTCAATTTCCAAGTTGTGAGAGCTTAATCTAAATCTAGTCAATTCTTTTCTACTTTTTTCGTTGTTTAGTATATTCAGATATGTTTCAAATTTAAATTCGGTTTTGAAATTTTTATAATATTTTAATTTTGGATAGGAATTAATTTTTTCGTGCCATAGTTGGATATATTGATCTCTGGATCTTTGCAATAAAAGGGGGAAGTAATTATTATTTGAGTGAAAATCGTCTACAATGAATCCGAAACCCATTCTATTAAGTTTATTTTCTAAATAAGTTGACCAACAGTTGTTGGTATTTAAGTTAGCTTGTTCTGAATAAATTCGATGAATTAGTGAACCATGAGATTTCATAATTTTTAACCAGAATTTTAAAGAGCGTTCTATGCCTATAACTGACAATGGAACTCTACCTAATTCACCCAATATTGCGACGTTAGGAGTTTGGGATCTAACCCCCAGGATATTTTTACAAAATTTGATATGTAGTTTGTCTACTTCTGAATAATCATATATTCCCCAAATTTCACTCCCGTAAAGCAATATTGGAGTAATTAGAGAATCAAATAGTTTTAATTTAGTCTTTACATCTATACTTATTCGCTCGAAAACCGACAAAAGACTATTATATGCCTTGAGTGCCTGATCATTCAAGGATTTAACGGCTTGTTTCAATGACCCGTTGTTAGAAAAATTGATTCCTAGATAACAAAAATTATCAACTATTTCAATCTTTTTCTGATTAATAAACCATTTAAAATTACTTATGGTTTTACGTTTTTCAAAGATACATATTTTGGTTTTTTCTACATTAATATTTAGGCCCCATTTACGTGAATAGGTATGAATATTATTTAATTGAATCTGTAGACTATTTGCATCAGTCGTAAAAAGTGCGATATCGTCAGCAAATAATAACATGTAAATAGATAGAAACTCAATGTCGTCATCAGTAAGATCATTCAGATTTATAGATTCAGTTATATCGTTATAAACAGTATAAACATTAACGGAGAAAGCGGTTCCCCTTGTTTTACACCCAGATTCACGTCGAAAAACTCAGAAAAAGACATAGTTTGATTATTTTTTATGCAGGATTTTACATTTAGATACATGGATTTGATCATTTTAACCGCTTTACAGCTTATACCAGAGTTAACAAGTTTTAACCAGAGGGCATCATGTATGACACTATCAAACGCCTTTTCGTAGTCGATAAAGGCACAGAATAATTTTTTCTTCTTAGCTATGATATTTTGAATTATGGAATGCAGAATAAAAATGCAGTCAGTGGTACTTCGATTGTTTCTAAAGCCAAATTGATTCTCACTTAATACATGATTGTTTTCACACCAAGTATTAATTCTGTTACGAAGGCATAGCGAAAATATTTTTGACATGACGTTAATGAGAGTAATTCCTCTATAGTTATCGGGATTTGCCTTATTTCCTTTCTTGTGGATAGGAATTATTACTCCATGGTGCCAGGAATCAGGACATATACCTGTTTCATATATATAGTTAAAGACTGGGATAAGATATGGTATTATGAAATCGCTAGAATCTATGAAAAAATCAACTACATTGTTGTCTAAGTCACAACTTTTGTGCCTACTCATAGATGCAATTGTTTTACGTAATTCTGAAGAAGTGAATGGCTGGTCTAGTTCTTCAATATTTATATCATCAATATTTTCATGGGTTTGATCATCTCTAAAAGTGTTTTCATTTTGTATGTCAGATAATTTTTTAAAATGTTCCAAAAAATCGTTGACGTTGACGTCATTATTTCCTGACTTTTTACTTTTAAACTTATTTCTATATCTCCAAAATTTTCTTGGATTATTTTTACTAAGATTAGACAAAGACCTTTTTTCATTTATATTGTATAATCGTTTAGCTTTAGACTTAACCTTACGATAATACTTTCTGCTTTCGAAAAAACTTGTTCGATTGTCTGCAGAAGGGTTAGATTTAAAGATACGTTTACAATGGAGAAAATTTGCTTTGGCCCTTCTACAGTCAACATTGAACCATGCTGAACGTTTATATTTAATTTTATCGTTATTATTTATGGTAAAGGATTTGCCATTTACACGGAATGAAAAAAATACTAAAGTTACTAAAAAAATACTGGGAATGCCAAATGTTCGAACAATGAATTCGTTTACAGGGATGTGAAGTTCCGAATTTTTTTCCACTTGTCCTCGGACAAAAGATATATTAAAGATACTTGTACGGGGTCAAAATGCAATTTTTCAAAAGTTAAATATTCACAAAGACAAATGTATAGCATTAACTACACACTATAAGGAATTATAATTAATTGACAATATAATACGAGTGTAGTTCACTGTTGAATTTGACTAAAGCATTTAGACATTTACATTATTTACAGCTAAAATATCGCTTGTCTGGGACAAGTGGGATTTATTTATTTACTTGTCCGCAGACATACATGTTCCAGTCGGACAAGTCGAGCATAGGAATTCCATACCTGTTTTATTAGCATGGATACGTTTATACATGCAACAAAAAATATACTATTTTACTAGAACGCCGAGTACAGGGAAATTCCGGTTGTCCTAATTTTGAAATTTCATAAATGAATTACCAATTTCTTTAGTTTTAAATACTAGTTAGTAACACGAGTCTTTTACTCGTTTGATTAATAGGTTAATCGTAAGAACTATTGCTTTACAAAACGGTAATTTCTGATTTACAGCCTGGTATTTTATGAAATATGAAATAGCCATGATTTGATAAAGTGTTGTATAAAATAGAAATCCGATATATTGTTTTACAAAATAGCCTTTTATTTGATTGCTTTACAAAATAGTTATATTCTCGACTGCTATATTGATTGATTAATTGTTTACAAAATGGTCTTTGATATATTGTTTTACAAAATAGTCGTTTACTTGATTGCTTTACAAAATAGTTATATTCTTGATTGCTGTATTGAATTGATTGATTAATTTTCTTTAATGTGTAAACAGGTCTTTGATATATTGTTTTCAAAATAATAAAATTCTTGATTGATTTATTGATTGATTTATTTTCTTTCATGTTTTAAGAGAAGGTCTTTGATATATTTGTTTACAATGTAGTTGATATATTGGTACTTGATTGTTTTACAAAATAGTAATTTGATATAAATGAAGTGTTTTACAAAATAGTAATGCACCTAATTGTTTTACAAAATTGGCATTTACTTAATTGTGTTAAAAGTAATTGAAATTGACGTCATTAATACTACACTTAACAGGCAATGAACAAGTCACTTAAGAATATAAATGGCTTCAACATTGTTTGTTTGCTAAATGTGGTCAGTTGTTTTTACATGCTATATTTTAGGTGTCAGATCGTAGCATCGATGAGCAGTCTTAAAAGTTGGATTTGAGACTAGGTAAACCCAATTGAAAAATGAAACGGTTGCATATTGTTTGAATTAAAAAAATAAATACAATGTCATTTATTGACAGTTTCAGTATTTGCAATGTATATATTTGTGAAGTGTGTTACATATTATTTCTTGTTCAGGGTAGCTATGTTGACAAAAAAAACAGAAGGTTAAATGAAAGGACACTTTAAAATACCGCATTGGTGAAATAGTGTTTTGTATTTGTTTCATTATTTATTAAATGAAGAGAAAACGATTGCAATTTCATATATTTCATCAACAGTTCTTTTATTAATGTTTACATTTATGTATGCATTTTAACGCCACACTAACGCCCTACTAAAACCACGAAAATGGATATTCTAATCAAAATAATTATTTTTAACTTAGATTTTCAATTTGGAATTTAAGCTTCATTAGAAAATCAATACAAATTATAATCTTTAATTGTTTAAGTTTGTCTCAAATACCTTTCATTTAAGCTTCAGTTGTTTTTGATTCTAATGCTACCCTTGATATTAGAAATTGTGGTTTTTCATTTGTAACATGGCAAGGAATAAAAGAAACTAATCGAACGTCTACCAACTATGTTGAATTTTCAACTGATCTAATATTAAAACCCTTTCAAAAGTTTTTTTAGGGTTGACCAGCTCCTTATTGTTGTGATAATTTATGTTTTCGGACAACTTGTTTAACCTCTACTGTTTTGTTTCAATTTGTTTGAATATGAATGCTTTTCAAAAATCTCAGCCGACACAATGTTACCAAATGCTACAAACTCAAACGTAAATGGTACAAATTTCGTCTCGTTTGAAATCGAAATATATTTGTAATTTCAGTTCCTTGTTATTTGCCTTGTGTAATCTATATAACGGTCAATGTTTATTTCAGTTGATAAAAAATCATATGTAAAACAGCCTTTTTCATTTCAATAGAGACGATGGCTACTACTAAGTCTATAACTATGTCTGCTCATATATTTAGCATTTGATAAATGTGTATGCCCACCTTGCAATAGATTAAGCCTTCGTTATTGTAATGATAAACGCAAGCATTAGATCAAAATTGATGGACAATTGTGAAACTTTTCTTAATATCAAACTTTCAAATGCATTAAACTTGTGTTTATTTCTATCCATTGCTTTGAAACACTTTAAAACACTCTTTTGAAACATTGAATATATTTGTAAAAAAAAACCGAACCTATTTCTTTTGGAATATATGTGAGAATTTCATTAAATACTGGATAAAGCATCATATTTCAATGTACATTTTTAAAAAATATGAATAAAAATTTAATAGATGCATGTCCTTTCTATTTGTAGGTATTGCTATTTTACCATTTCTCCTGTTTCTAATATTATGTGGAGGACCTTTGTACTATATAGAAGTTTGTCTAGGACAATATTCTGGAAAGTCTCCATTCAGTGTATGGAATATATGTCCATTGTTTAAAGGTTAGTGATTCTTGAAATATTTTTTGTAAAGGCCCCTTATCGTATGAGTAAATAGAATTTTATATCCATTGTGTTAAGTCGAGTAACTATTTTACGATACACGTATGTGCATTATCTAACGCAAAAACTTGCACTATTCAATGTATATGATATATGTCCATTCTTTAAAGGTGAGTATTTCATGTACTATTCTGTGTAAAGTCTATGTCCCTTGTTCAAAGTTGAGTAACCATTCTTCAACGTGGCCTTTGTTTAAACGTGATTAGTTATACCATTTGGTTAGTATAGTCTTTAGTGTTACATTAAATGATATAGTTCAACTTAATGACATTAAAATGGTTTTAATCTTTTCAGGTTTGTTCGGAAATGCAATTAATTTATCTTTATTTATATTATTTGTCATATGTTCAGGAGTTGGTGTTGTAATGGTCAGTGTATCATTAATGTATGCCTGGGAGTTTGGTCTGGCTTTATCATGGGTGATATACTTCCTTATACAATCCTTCTATCCAACAATACCATGGGCTAACTGTAACAATTCATGGAACTCAGAATATTGTATAGGTTAGTTTGCAGTCATGTTTCTTGTACAAAATTATTTGAATTTATCAATTTTTAATGATGGACACGATTATAGTTGTAATGAAGAGAAAGACAATGTGATTGGCTTTGAAGTTATCAGAAGTGATAACTAAAATCCATGAACAGTTTATAATAAATCTGTTCTGGAACTGTTTTCAGTTGTACAGCACCAATGATTTCCATATCACAGAACTCTCTAACTATGTTTACCTTAAGTCTTCATAAACAATTTGTAATGACCGATAAACATCTCATGTTTACAATGTTCAAAAAGATGATAATATCAACCAATAATACCTAATTGGTGTCTACAAATAAACCGATGCTAGGCATTATTGTCCATGCTCTTGACACATTTAAAATCAAGTTTTAAATTCGTTATTCAACCATATAGTCCAACAGAATTTACCTGAGCTTGACCTTTATGCAAGCATATATTAAACTCAGTATTTACACTCTATTTTTGTCTTCGTTTGTAAATCGCGCTTCATCGGAAGTTTTCGACAATGTGTCCAAAATTAAAAGTACAATAACATGCCACTTTTAATAAATTGATTTATAGTCACATCGGTTGTTAATAACACGTGTATAACCGTATACACGCATACGGAAACTCACGATTTAGAGTAAGTGAAGTGTGTAATTATTATAATAAGGTAGTTCAAGCTCAGGTTAATTCTGTTGGACTATACCAATATTTTCATTTATCATTTAGATTCAACTACAAATATAACAGAGAAGAGACTTAGTATGCTAAATATGACAGGTGGCAATGTATCGTCATCCAATATAACATTCCGTACATCTGGCACCGAGTTCTGGTTGTAAGTAGTTATTGTCATCTTTGTTGGAAATGCATTCGATAATTTTAAATTTGAGACTGTGTTTCACATTTTTCGCCCTCATCGCACTCAGTAAGAGTATACGAATTCATTGTTCTCTAATAAATTTCCAATTCTTCTTTGAAGTAAAGTGATGACACTGCAAATTGTTGGCTCGCGTTAACAGTTATGTACAACGGAAATATATCCACTATTTTAGACACAACTGTGACCTACATGACAGTACATCGTCTAAAATACTATTCACATAAATATCTTTATGTCATCTCGTTATGTTGAATTAATTGCTAAAAGTCAAACTGACATATCTGCAGTTGCACATTTCAGATATACAAGTTCAGCAACACTAATTTATTCTCATTTTCTTGCACGAAAACTGTCTTCATTAATCACATTAAACGCCAAGTTTTAGATTTTAAAATATAAACAATTCTATTTTAAAATGAGACAATCAGCATTTTTAAATAAATCTGAGGCGAATTACATATAGCATTATAAGTTTCATGCAACAATCGTTGATGTAATTTACATACATATCTATACATTTCATAAATATCTATATCATTGAAAGTAGTTCTCAACATCTGATTTTCCTTTGTTGTTTTCAGTGAACGGTTAAAAAACTGCTCCTCATGATATTGAAACGGTTTTATTTATGGAATTACAGTTTACATTTGCATTCATAGAAACATCTTGATTAACTATAGTTGTCGTTTTATCTCCGATTTAATTCTTACCATTGGTTTTACTGTATATTTTCACTATTTCAGACGTAATGTATTGGACATTTCACCTGGTATTCATGATTTAGGTTCTATACAATTACATCTGGTAGGATGTATGTTTGTAGCTTGGCTACTCGTATTTCTATGTCTATGTAAAGGTGTCAAAAGTTTAGGAAAGGTAAATATACGTAATATTTAATTAAACTTGTTTAAAATCTTTTTTGCAAAACTTGCATAATTAAAATGACATTCTAGACACAGATAGTAAATTCAATGAGTGCACAAACAATCGTCATATAGCCTTATTGTACAATTTAACTGAGCTTTAATTGTATTTCCAGGAAAGCTTATATGTCAAGACGTATAAATGATTTATGTAAAATATCTTGCTTCAGCATTTTAGTTACACTCGGTAAAGTGGAAAAGCATAAATGATTGCATCAAATCACGCTAGGGTCTAGTTGTCATGACTTCAAATCCTATTGGTGTCAATTCTATAAAATCATCAAATTTTAAAGAAAGATTAATGTATACACATAAATTTAGCACCAAGTTTAGAATATAAGAAAACATTGGTAAGTTTTCTTTTGCAAAAAGTGAAATTTGGTTACGACAGATTTCCGTTACGACTTCGATCTCTACATGCATGATATTAAGAAATCTACTTATAATAGCAACATCATTTTCTCCATAGGTTGTTTATGTAACTGCTACGTTACCATATGTATTATTAACAGTTCTTGTTATACGTGGTGTAACGTTAGATGGTGCTTGGAATGGTCTTAGATACTACTTCATTCCTGATTGGAGCAAACTAGCACGTGGTCAGGTCAGTACTTTGTATTATTCTTTGTATGCCACTATGTTTAGTTTGCTTCATAAGTCATACTTATGAGGACTTATGCATCTCCAAAAAGTAAAGACTCATCAGTATCTTCACAATAATAAGTTGCTAAAATGTGTTAATTTTACAATCAGCAAACAATGTACCACTTTATCCCAGTGCCGGCACATTCAATTTCAAGTCATAACTGTAGAAGTTATTTATGATACTACTGATATTAATATTCAATCAGCTATTTTATATTATTGCAAACATACAAGGCAGAAATTTGATGATTATAAAATGGTCTAACAAAAATATAAATATTTGGAAACGTTTGATCCATGTATTTATCTTCAGTCAAATGATTATGTTTCTTTTTCAAACAGGTATGGATAGAAGCTGCTATACAGTGTTTCTTCTCATTGGGACCTGCATACGGTGGTGTAATTACGATGGCAAGTTTTAACAAATTTCACCATAGTGCTTTAAGGTAACTAGGGATTTTTCTTCTTTAAATGTATACTCACACGTATTTTATACATATATCAATTATAGTTATTTGATATTAAGCTCATTAGTCTATTAAATTACGTTCTTTATCAAATTTAGTTGAATTTTTAACTTCATTAGGCAGCTGCTTTTATGCATAGCTGAATTGTAAAATGAGGTCAATTGATGAGCCGTTCATAAACGTTTATTTAACTATTTTCTTTACAAAATAACTCAAGTCCCCTTCTTTCAATTCTCTCACATTAAATTCTAATTTTCTTTTCTTAAAGTGAAAGTTTTCTACATCAAGTGTCAGATTGTGTCTGTTCCCTTTGTTTATTCATATAATCATTTTATACATTTATCCCATGTTACAGGGATACATTGATTGTGTGTTTTGCTGACGCTTTCACAGCTGTGTATGGTGGTATAGCCGTGTTCTCCGTCCTAGGATTTCTATCAGGGGTTACGGGTACACCTTTGGAAGAATTAGAGTTCTCAGGTAATATTCTAAGAAATGTTACATCATCATCACCTCACTTGTCTCTACATTCATATCTTCAATTTTTTTATTCCTGTTTTATTTGTTTTCAGACGACTATTTTTAATATGCTTTCTATAAAACATCCACTCAATGTTGCATTTAGTCAATATCTAGTATAAAATCAGCTCTTTTGAAGCATAAGATCTGTTCTAATTGTTAACATCATTGAGTTATGCATATTATAAGAGTCTCTTCAAAATGTTTGACTATTGGGGTCTTCATTGTAACTAACGGACACAAGAAGTTTTCCATTATAACATATTCTAATATTTTATCTAAAAACAAATTTGCACACTCGAAGCGAATTTCACTGTTGATTTTTCCCGGCTTTAACATTTTACTTATAGGCAATTGTATGAAAAAGATCGTTAAGAATTTCCGATATATAGATTGCATAAAATATTCCATTGCATTGCATGTAAAGTGCATGTAGTACTGTCTGATTGTACTTTATGATGCTTATTCAAAAAGTATTTGTTTAACTAAAATGTTTACATTGGTAATATGCGCAAGGCTCTGCTTGTTAAATGGATTTATAACTGGTTTAAATTCTTTTATAACATTTGCGATTTATTTGACATATTTATGAATAATCAATTTACTTTGTAAAGAAAGATAAACACTGCGCTATTTTAAACAAAACACTAGACACTATACAGATATAAATAGTATCCACTTTTTTCTATTTTTAATGCCTTTGTGACAAATATTTGGAGTATTTGTTTTCAACGAACCTACTTTTTTATTCTATTCAGGTGCGGGTTTGGCGTTTATTGCTTACCCCGAGGCTCTCAGCAGATTACCAGGAGCACATGCATGGTCCGTGTTGTTCTTCTTTACCCTCGTCTTTGTCGGTGTCGATTCTTTGGTGAGTATTCTTTTAACTTAATTCAAATATATTTATTCTCAGAATATCACAAGATTGCAAAAAGATATGAGTTGTACAAATATATAAATTGAATATTCCTTTAAAGGATTTGAAAGAAAGACCATTTTTATACAGTTATTCTCCTTTTGTAGATGATGAAATACTTATTTTGGCTTAGACTGTTATAATTATCTGAGAAAATGAACACCTTTAAGGAAGGGTATATTACAATGTTGTTACCTCTTAACGTATGGACAAGTGTAAAATATATTTATGAAAGAACTAGAAGTAAAGCAGTTTCAATCATAATTGATAAATGAGTTAATATTAATGTAAATTTATTATGAATAAATTATAGATAAATGTTCTATTGTTCATTACGTTCTTATGTATTATGAAAAGGTATGATGTGTGTATTTTCCACTTGTTTGTTAAAAATGTTGAACAATAATCGTATTAGAGATAGACAAAAAGTACCCGATGCATATAACTATTTCCAGGCAATAAAATACATTCAAAGAATAATCTATTTAAATAAGCATATTTTTATTTCAGTTTGGAGCGTTTGAAACAGTTAATAATTCATTAATTGATATGAATTATGCTAAATTAAACAAACACAGACTATGGATTACTGGAGCTCTTATTGCCTGTATATTTATTGTCTCTCTACCACTCACCACGTCAGTAAGTACAAGTTTCATCTTCTACTAGAACAATTATAAAATCATTCTTACAGAAACATTATTCAGGCCATCAAACCCTAATATTCAGTTCTTAGTTGTATTTCTATTTTTGATGTCATTATTTACTGCTTTAGACACGATATAGCGTCTAAGATTATTATGATGTGCATTTAAATCCAGGTAAAAAAACAAAGACATCAAAGTTCGAGAATATTGAACTTATCAAGAGTGATACTTATTTCTAGATAATTAAACACGCTTTAAAGAAATCGACGAGAGCTTTGGATTGTTTGAAATCTAATGAAGAAATTCACAAGAATTGGTGTTTGAGAGCCGATCTTCAATTAAGGACGGAGGATACAATATACGAAAAGAGTATTATCATGCAGACTATCCTGAATGCTTTAAGTATCACGATCTTTTCTAATTCGCAGCGCATTTCTATCACCTTGACGTGTTTTAATTGTGATTCGTTGACATTTTGTTTGAATTTGGATGTTATTACAAAACTGCAAACGGTGAGGTTCACTTCGTGTGTGCAAATTTGTTCTTAGATAAAAATCTTAGAGTATGTTATAATGGAAAACTTCAAGTTACACGATCACTTCTTATTCATAAGTGCACTTCAATCATCTTGACGTGTTTTAATTGTGATTCGTTGACATACTTTGGAAGTTTGAAGTTATTACAAAATTGCAGAAATTGACTTTACTGTTAAATCTCTTTTTTACATGTCAACGTTTACTTTTTCAGGGTGGTTATTATACGTTTATTTTAGTGGATTGGTATTCTGCAACTTTTAACATAACGATTACGGCATTTTTAGAATGTATAGTCGTATCTTGGATATACGGTATGATTCATTATACTCATTACTTTTGTCTTTTCCACTGTGAATCAGTTACTTTTTGTGATATTTTCTTCACATGCAAATATACAATTAGAAACTTCTGAAAGCATTATATACAGTGTAAACGATTTGCATAATGTAAGGAGTAAATGTACTGTACCAAAACAACAGGTTTCAAGACTATTTTATCCTGATTTAGAAATGATAATCCGTGGTATTTCTTTTCGTAAAAAAACTATTTATTTTGACAATGGAATGTCTTGGGAAAGCCACCATATTCTGTAGTAATCATCAAGAAACTGATTCACAGTATATTATGGTGTAATCTAAGACAATGAATATATATATATAAATTTTTTATCATACATAACCGATACTTATGCCTGGTAAAGAGGTCTTTCGTAGATATTTACAATTTTACATATTTATTTATATTTAACAGTTGTTGTATTACTTATATTTATAGCAAAACCAAATTATGATATTTTATCTACAGTTGTGTCATTAATTTGACTTGGCAAATACGAAGATATAGGAACTAAGCAAATGATTAAGTTTTCCCTCGAAGTTTACATCTAGTGCAAATAAATTGTTATCTACTTGTTGAAATAATTGAAAATTTATAATTGAAATTGCCATTTTTATGTTATAGCCATTTATTTTTACATTTACTTTTATATTTATAATTTTACAAATTGTATTGTAGATATATGCATAATATATGAAACATTTATTATGTTTTGGTTTCAATGTTCATGACAGAGATATAGAGATATATTTTGTTGTGTTCTACATTGTAGTTACTTATCCAGCGAGTGGTTGTTCTTAATTCTTATTATACACAATTCCCATTTGATTACAATAGGACAGTTCTGACCAAATATAAATTTAAATCAAATTATTGCTGTTTGCTGTGGCTGTTGACAATTTGACAATTCTATTCTGTCGAATGAAACTTATTTCTGTCCTTTTGCGGCTTGTTTATGATATTGTTTTTCGAAATATTGTCATATTTCCATTTTGTCAAATAAAAATACATTTTGTCGATTCATGCACAAACAAACTGGCATTATTATAAACACTTTATTGGTGGCATTTTCTTACCAGATTTTCCCATTCGTTTTATTTCTAATCTTTGATATATAGACTGTTCATTCCATTGATGAACTGTAAATATTGAGGAAGTATTATTTTGTGACTTTAAATAGGTCAAATGCACTATATGATTACTATCATCAGTTATGTTTGGATTTGCTGTGTTTATTTTAAAGTCTAGTTCCCTCTTCTTTACCTAGTACTAACCCTGTATCTATTTTAACACGTCTTTTCTATTATACACTATGACTGTTACTGTATATACTGTGATTTTTATAATGATTCTTGGTTTTATCAGGTTAAATTTACAAGTATTTACACTAACAGTTGTTATCAAAGCACAATATTTTATCTGAGCTTTAAACATCTTTAAATAATATTAGAGTTTATGGCCAAAAGAATCGTTGATAAATTGTTGAATGGCAGCAAATAGCGCATTAAAAAATTGCTGCTATTCTCACCTCGAAATTTTTTTATTCGTCTGTGAATTTTAATAGTTAACTCTCAACCTTTGGCAAATTGATTCTAGTTTGCAAAACTAATGTGCACTGAAAATGAGTATGAGAAGAAAACATTTCCAATTCACAGGCCAATTTCTAACAAAAATAGTTATTCATTTTATATTCATTTTAAATTTCTTTGTTGATTATTTGATATTTTGCTTTTCCAAATAAATGAATATACAAATGTATTTATTACCTTGAACATGTCACATTTCTATTACTATATTAATCGCACACATATGTTTTGGTCGAGCTATAAAACGCGGTCTACTAAATATCTAAACGGCTATATATTCTAAATACCCAAATGTTTCTTTAATTCTTTATATTGTAATGACCAGGAATAAATGTTATAATTTTTTACAGAGAGTCTTGTTATCTAAAGCTCGTACATTTCGTGCACAACCTCAACCTGTCCGTGAAGATAACGTTATCAGGTTAGACTACATGTTTATAGTGATTGTTGATGTCAAAATACACTTTAATTATGATAAGAGGACTTCTATCCACCATTGACTCGCCCATTTCCTTTAAATATATATATATATATATTTATAAGTTTTAATTCACTTATGTAAAACAATATTTATAATGGTAACTTTATCAGTTGCAATACATGTATGCCAATGATTATTTTTGAAACATGATGATTTTAATGCATTTCAAATAATAACTATTTTAAACAATTCAAAAACAAGCCCGTATATTGCATTTTGTTTGGCTATTTGAAAATTGTAATGACCAATTCATGTCTATGGCTATCTTAAAAAAATATAATTACTAGTTTATGTATTGCAATATTTCTATAGATATTTTAATATTGTAATGACTAATTTATGTATTGCAAAATGTCCAAGGCTATTTTAAAAAATGGTAATGTCTAATTGTTGTATTGCAAAATGCATTTGGCTTTTTAAAAATTGTTATGGCTAATTTATGTATTGTAATATGTCTATGGCTATTTTTAAAAATTGTAATGACCAATTTATGTATCGCAACATGTCTATGGTTGTTTTGAAAATTGTAATGACCCGTTAAGAAAGTGCTATTATGTTTATTTGATTTAAAATATTCATGATAAGTGTTAGAAATGCGATACCCGTTGTCATGGTGGATAGATAACCTTAAATCTATTATGTTAAAATTGTATTACAAATGTTTATAAAGTTTTATCTAATCATTGTTTGTAGAAAACTTGTTTCATGTACTATATTCTTGCATATCATTCAACTTCTATAAATAATCATTCATAAGCCATGCCAAATTATTGAATTTGCTAAATATACATTCAATACTCTTTATTTTTCGTAATTGGGCCATATGTTTATTTATTGCACATCCTTTGCAAATATTTTCCACAATTTAAAACATCTCAGCTTTCAGTTTAGTGACAATAATAATTGTGATTTTTACTTGATTTTCCTTTTTTACAAATCATCTTACGACAACATGCATCGTGAGTCATAAGCATTAGATAGCCATTCAATGCAAAGTATGCTTCAGATAATTTCCAAAGTTGGTAATGCCCTTGTGTAAAATATACTATTTTTACATTTTTGTTACATTTTTAACATCTATTATTACAAATTAATAAATTATAAATATATATATATATATATATATATATATATATATATATATATATATATTATAAATTAATAAAATGGATGTACGTTGCCATGTCGTAAGAGAGTTTGTAAAGAGAGACAAAGATTTGCTTGAGATATGCATCTTAAAATACAAAGGGAAATAGTTTTGGAATCATAAAATGCAAATGGTAATACATAAACATAATATAAGTTGTATTTTATGCAAGATAAATATATATGTATGGCTAATTGTATGTCAGTAATGTCAGATAGCATTAATTCGATTGTTGTGTCAATACCATCTGCCAAT
The DNA here is from genome assembly GCA_025267735.1 of Mactra quadrangularis. Classification (NCBI taxonomy): domain Eukaryota; kingdom Metazoa; phylum Mollusca; class Bivalvia; order Venerida; family Mactridae; genus Mactra; species Mactra quadrangularis. Next base: position 35,667,064 of record CM046294.1, on the reverse strand, counting down.
GTTGTCGTACAATGCCAAAATTGTTTTGAATTGCAGCTATATAAATTGTTAATCTGATTTCATGTTTTGTAACCTGATTTCATGTTCTGTTTACTTTTTCCTCTTCATTGTCTTGAACATGTTTAATATTTCTGTCTTCAGGGGCTAATAGATTCTCTTCTGATATAGAATCTATGACCGGGACAAGACCATCTATTATAACCCGAGTAATGTGGTGCTTTTTGATACCAGTCTTTATGGGAGTAAGTGATTTTAAATTGTTGCATCCTTGATTTTATTTACTTGGGAGTATTTGATGGGTTTGCTCAGATGGTAACTTACCCATGATTGTCGAGTGTAGTCGTGAATATGTTATACAACAATTCTACCGCTATATCAGACATTGGCTTCGTTGTGCTTTGAAAAAAATTGAAGCCTTAGCCCAGTGATCAGTCCAGGAGTTGAGAGAGAGAATAAACTGATTCGATAAGATCGACAAAAATGATGAAATGAGGTATTAAAGCACCATGCCTTTCATTTTTTTTCCCACATAAATTGATACATGGTCTGCTTTATTTCATCGTCTGTATTCATATCACTTATATTTGTACGATTACCTTCAGTTGTTAATTTTGTAATAGCATTTGTTAAATAATTATGAACGCAGTAATGTTTAGATAAATTTTGCAATATGGTCAACAACTGTAATGAAAATGAAAAAAGAAAATACTAAATAATATTAACTACAAATAATAATTGATATTAAAAAATCACAAGAATAGAATAATAAAATAAAAATAACAATGATAAACGGTCATAGTAATTGAATAGGAAATTCATGAATGCAACATGATAAAAGGCAATATTGAGGCAAGCTAGGATTGAAATGATTATGATGGAAATGCAGACAACACTAACGATGCTGACTACGTTGTTCTTGAAGAATTATTAATGGCAGAAGTAGTTAGTCAAACAAACAAATTGAAGGTTGATAATAACAGCAAAGACTGTTTTATAAAAATCATATCAGCACTTAATAACTGTGCTATTTGATTCTAGGTCGTGCCACTTTTGTCCCCAATACTACCAGACTACTAGTACTGAGGGTTTAAGACAAATAAAAAGAAAACAAACTTACTTGTTATGAATGTATCATTGTTCACCATTTCAGGGAATCATCTTTACTATTGGATTATCTTACTCTCCGCCATCAATAAGTGGTTATACTTTTCCTAAATATGCTTTGATAATAGGAAATATCATTGCTGTAGGACCATTGGTCTGTCTGGTTGGTGTTGCAGTTGCGATGGTGATAATGACAGAAGGTACATTGTATGAGGTAGGACGTACATTAAATGTATTAAAATTTAAGAAAAGTATTCAGTTTTTAATGTTTTTATTCGAAGTAAAAGGTATGCCATTTAATAGTCTATATCCTGTGGTGTTACACGTTATGTGACTTCGAAGTTATTTCTCATTGCAAATAGGTTACTGTAATGTATCTATCAATCTCGATGTGAAAACGTTTTGTTTTGCTAACCACTCTACAGTTGCTTACGAAGTTTAGACGTCTAGTTCTGATGCACTCAATAAACAATTAATGTCTGAATTGTTCCTCTCTTGTAAGTGGTTAATTGCCATAAGGATATCACAGAATCGTTTTAACTCACCTGAGCTAGCGTAGGGTAAGCTTTAAGGATCGTTGATTGTTCGTCCATAAATAATGTTGAACACTCTTGTGGTCACATGTTTGCCACAAGTACTATCAAACTTCATGGAGGATGCTTGTCAAGGTAGGTGCTCGGACGAATTGGAGCATGCGTCATCTTGGACAAAAATCTACGTCACAGGAGCTGAAAATAAAGACTCTTTATAACCCTCTAGTGGTTACTTTATTAATCCAAATATCGTGGAAAATGTTGTTTTGATGATAATTTCTAGCTTTATGCCTCAGTCCCATAAAATCGTGGCTTGTTACGGACCAGTACGTGCAGACAGCCGTGAGCCGTGGGAAGCCTTGCGTATCAAGGTGACGGTACGCACATGGTACAAAACAACACGCCCGTACGGAGCCGTAGCTCGAAGATACGCATGTTTAATCCATACTTGGCCACAATTTTGTTCATCATTTGACTCTGAAACTGATTCGTGTATCCTGGGCTCATCTCACGGACCCTGGTAAAAACGTAACAGTCCGTACGGATACGTAAGAGTTCGTACGGGTCCTTGCGGAGCTTGATCGCACGGCGCCCGTACGGTGCCCTCACGGCTATTTTTATGTTTATGGGACTGTAGCTTTAGTTCGAATATAGGTCACATTGGATCAAAAACTAGATCACACAGCCCAAATTCGGACAAAACATGTAAACACTCTAGTGAGTGACAACATGTTTTACTCAATTTTCACCAAGCATGGCCAGGATGCTTGTCTAGGTAAATGCTCGAATGAGTTCGAATATAGGTCATCTTTGATGACAAACTAGATCACATGAGCTAAGAATAGAGAATCATGTAGCCTTTTTTATCCAAGCATTCCTAGAAATTGATCTTTAAGTATGTTTTGAGTTTACTCTGATTCTTGTATATATTAATGGTACTCAGGTGAGCGACCTCAGTGTTCTCTTGTTGATCTAACTGCCTGTCTCATATTACTCTTTCTTTAGATTAAGTGCCTAACCATGCAACATACATTTTCCTTTCTATGAAAATGTTTAAACATGACTTTCTTTCTTTGACAGAGAATATTCACGTGCTTGCGACCATCTGCATTATGGGAACCACACGATCCAAAACAACAGAAAATCTTGAAAAATAATCCATACGAGTACGAAAGTAACTTTATAAGCCGTTTTATGGTCAATATATTGGGTGTGAGACAAAGGAATTAAATGTGTTGTTATAAGGTCAATGAGAAGGTCAAAATACATCATGAATAGCAGTGACATCACGATTTGAATTTATGAAGATTAAATGGTGTACAAATTGAAGTTATGTTTTATTACCTGATCATAAATGAAGAAGCGATGCATTTGTTGTAGTTTAAATATTTGACCTTTAATGACCTACTTCATTAACATGTGTACTCAATTAAAATTTGCCCTAGTTTTCATGCATTACAATTGGCTAAAGTGTTTTAAGGTCGATGCTGTATGATGTACATGTACAACTTTAATGTGGCCTTGACTTTTAAATAGGTCAAGGTCGCCTATTGTGATGATGAATTTTAGATGGAAAATGGTGTACTTAAGGTGTGTCTCGTACAATGTACCATTTCAATTAACACAGAGGACTAGGATGATACAAGATTTTCTGAGATATACTTTTAATAAGAAGGACTTGATGAGACAGATATGTTGTGATGGAGAAAATCAGTTGGTGGATTAACCATGAATAACGTTATAATTTTATTGTTTTATTATTTGTTATGATAAGGCCTACTCTTCTTTTTTCTAATATTTTAATCTTTGATATGATGCAGCTTCAGAGAATAATTAAAATAATTTTGAATGATCTTATAATTAATGTTTTCATGTATCTATGACATGCAAGACGTATTAGATAATTTAAATATACTTTGAATTGTGTACAGCCCGGGTCGATAGCGCAATTGGTAGCGCGCCGGGATTCGGAATCTCGTGTCCCGAGGGGGGATACGGGTTCGAATCCCACCCGGGGAGGTTATACCCTTCCATAAAAATAAGACAATAATGTCAATTTTCCTCCATTGATTAGATAATATGGAGAAGTTTCCGGCCTTGTGGAAGGGTAGGTGAGTACTGGTTTTAGACAAAGGTCAAGGAAAGCTAGGTTAGGTGCGCTGGACGTCATGAAATGACCTAAAATGTGTTGATACGGCGTTAAATCCAATAAATAAATAAAATAAATAAAGAATTGTGGACAAATTTTACATTGTATGAATAACTGTTGACAATGTTTATAGTTTCTATATCTCATGTTATAATATGTACATGTTTATATAATGTTTTGACTATGTATGTATTGTATATGCTGTGACAAAGACCGGTGGCCTAAATGTGAATAAATTTATTTATATTTGTTTTGTTTGATCGCTTTTTTTGTCTGTATTTGACAATCCCGGTGAGACCTAGGACGATTATGCACATTACCTGTCAGCCTAAAGCGCCTGAGAAGCTCATGCCTGTGTTGCGACTGCAGTTAAATGACCTGCTAACGTCAACGACTGATACGCCAGCTTGAAGCATATTGATAGCCCGATTTCTTTCTGCCTCTGACAAACATGGCACTTTGTAACCGTTCATCAAATGTCATTGGTGATTTATACTGTGTGAGCACTTTTGTACACATTTTATTGCGTTCCATTCATTGAGCCTGGGCGTCACGTGCGAAAGCGGCTATTTGAAGATTACCCCAATTCGGTTAGTATCAAACTACATGTAGCTAGAGTTTACACACATATTGTGTATCGAAAATCTACGGATATCAGATAAATATGATTTTAGTAGATGCCCATGTTTAAAGATATTGCAACATTAAAAATGTCAGGTTTCTATTTTGGTTGTGTATATTTAGATTTTCAGTAATTTTCATCATTTTTATTTTATGAAAAACTGTCTTTAAATCAATGATAATAGAAAACTTCTGAATTCATTCATTCATCGCCGGGGGTTTTTGACGGTTAGACTCCTGTTTTGTTTGATAGGCACACCAAGTTATAAAATTCATCTATTCTAGTATCATGAAAATAAAAAATAACGTTGTACTGGCATTTATGTAGATTTTACTCATAAGCACGATATACGCAATATTACATAAGGGAGACAACTCAAGAAACCCATATCATTTTGTGTATACAACATTTACCTCCCTTAGATGAATTTCTGAAATCTGAACGCATAAATTATCTTAACTTTTTAGCGAAGCGCAGACTACTAATACAACTGAGTTTTGATCATGTTGTCCCTCCTCATGTTAATATAACATTGACCCTTGAATGGCTTCATTTACCGCCGACCTGAAGGGAGGGAGCTGAGTTTCGGTGACTGCTGACGGTTTGAATGTAAATTTATATACAATGTAACAGGAGCGCCCTAAATGCGAGTGACGTCTTAGATAATCTGTTTAACAGCGCCATTTTTGTTTAGAATCAAATAGCAATGAAATGATCTAAATATTGCACGATTTAAATTATTGCATAAACATAATTTTGGAAGCTACTAGCTTGTTTCATTTTCACTGTAAACCAAGAAATCGTCTCGCGATTTTTACTTTAGCGACTTTCGCGGTCGTAGTATTTCCGCAAAATATTATCGTCGCTCATTGACTGCTTCTTTCACAAAATCAGGTATAAAATTATCCAAGGTGACGTGTCAATCTGTATAAACATGTACATACATATGGCCCCTAAATTTAAATTAGTAATATGTACATAAACAAAGGAGAGTTACAGTTCTTATTATTTCACACTGACAGTTTGACAATAAATAATAAAATATGGCAAAGACTTGAAAATTGTCGATGCGATATTAATATCTTGCTATTTTCACAACAAGCGTGAATACGCGAAAGTTTAAAGCCACAAAAATAGTCAACTACAAAAATAGCGAAACATTGTAAACGCGAACGTGTCTAGGTTTAGAGTATTTAACTCAAAAGGGTTTAAATTCCGATGTCATAGCTACCCTAAAAACTAAATAAAATATAATATTATTACTAATAATACAAAAATAAAGACAACTCAACCGATACGTTGAAAACAGTTTATTTTCGCAAATCGACGTTTCGCCGTATTGACTCCTTCAGTAGAGCAACAAGTTATTTTTATTCTTTTTTTTTACTATTTACGTAATAATTTATACTTTACAAATGACCTACATATAGTAAATCTTATTTTAATTGGTACAAAAAATTACGTAACAGTAACAAGATAAACATATAATAAATATAAAAGTTTGTATCTTTATTTCAAATCAATGTTAAATGGCTCATTTCATATTTTATAATTAAGCAGGTGCAGTTTAAACATTTCATGTATTTTATCCCTATTTTTACTCTTCATTTTTCCATTCAATGATTATTCTAGTATTCTAGAAAGTTTCGTTCGTTATGAGTTTTGTAATCTCTAGACATAGCCAGAGCCACATGAAGTGGACAGGTCCCTGAGTAAAATTCATGGGACACACCGGTATTACATCATACTATTTTGTGCAATCAATACATAAATGCTCTTTTTTACTACTTTTTTATTTGTATTTATTTGTTCAGGGGTTAAAGCTGAATCAACACAATTTTTATGAAACTTTACGACGTCCAGCGCAAATAACCTAGCTTTCCTGGACTCTTGTCTATAACCAGTACTCACCTACCTTTACCCCAGGGCCGGAAGCATCTCCATATACATTATTAATGAAGGGAAATTGACATCATTATCAAATTTTCATGGAAGGGTATAACCTTCCCCGCTGGGAATTGAACCCGTACCTCCTTTGGGACACTATATTCGAAATCCAGGCACGCTACCAACTGCGCTACTGGCCCCGGATTATACCACGGTTCCAACAGTATGGCTATTAGAATCATACAGCATAGACAATTCACTTAATCATCGTTCCTGGGTTACACCAGTACTAGATTCCCAGCTTCCGTAATCAAAATTACAACAATTTTCAACTTCTATCAAGGATCGGAGTTTTTTTCATGTCTAAATTTGTCATTACAGTAATATGGCGTGGACAGTTCAGCTGGCCTTTGTTCCTGGGAAGCACCAGTACTATATTGCCAGCTTTTGTGATCAAAATCACACGGCTTTTAAACTTCAACAAATTATCCTGGCCTTTTTCATGTCTAAACTCCTCATCAATTAGTTTGTAATGAACAGTTCACCTAACCCTAAACCTTTGGATTCTTCATAACTGGACTCCTCTCGTCTGTTAGCAACTTGTAACTATCTCAAATGAATATCAATTGTCACCAACAAGGCTTGGACCAACAACCCTCTGAAAGTCTGAAATGATCTGCATATTTTTTTCAAATCTAGTGCCACATTCGCACGCAAGATTCCGACATATAATTCAATGTCAATGATAGATTACAGATCTTATACATATGACCTGCTGTCATTATTTGAGAGGAAACAGTGATTAGAAGTCATCGACTTTAACCACTCGACCATGAAGACCTTCTAGAATGAATAAATTTCTAAATTTAGAGACGGCGTTGAAATATTAAATGGGCGTAAAATTTTAGATTAAAAAATTATATGGGTCGTGAAGTTATAATCCCAAAACCAGACCGGCGACACACAACCCCAGTGTCACTCATTATCCCCTTGAAGTAAAGTTTTAATTTATAACATTTATTCCAACTTTTCATATTCCTTGCTGACAATTTTAAAATATTAAACTTTTTTATTACACATTTTCGGATGAAGTGTTAATATTTTTTGAATGACTTTTCATGGACAATCAATTCGCAATCAGTTGAGATCCGAACGCTACGTTCACAAAACTAATTTCACTTTAGTCGCAAAAATCAAGAGATTTTATCCATTTTCATGACATTTGTTTGAGTTTTCATTCTGTTTAATGTCCCGTGAAATGCGATGTTGAAAACTTTAACAGTCAACGTCTAGGGCTAAATCTATAAAGTTAAATGAAATCGCACATTTAAAATGATAAATTTGGTTCGAATATTTGAAATTTACCAATCTTCGTTATTTATTGCTAATATTTTTTTCGGTTTTCGCGTCGTATAAATTTAAGGTAAAAACTCAAATGTTCACACATTTTTGTAACAATACAGTACGTGTTTAAAACAATAGGGGAATACATCTTTCAATAATTATGTTCAAGATGGATTATTGCTGTTGACTAATCCATCAATGACAAATAAGTCTTGTCTATCTTATTAGTTTCCCCAATTTTAATTGTTGCACTTTTTTGCATGTAATTCAAATCCCATTAAATCAGCGCTGCATAAAATCACACTGTGAAGTTTGATGAGCCTGCAAGGGGAAATAACTGACAACAGTCATTTACTGTCAACAGTTAATTATCATTAACAAAGATCTTCAATCAATTGATATCCCTTCTTCTTCCATCAAGTAGGGTCCATACCAATCTCATATAGACCGCTGTCGTATAGGATCTCTTGGCATTGCTCAAGGGTTCACGTCAAGTAAACCTTAGTGTTGATGCATTGATTGGTCGATACAAAGGTCATCTCAACGTGACACTCGGAGCGACCATAAGAGATCCTATACGACAGCGGTTTATAGGATATCTGTTTACGGAGATTGCAGCACTGTCGGTATGTAAAAATAACATTAACAATTGGTAAAAAATAATTGGCAACCAGGACTTGACTTGGTTAGTTGGGTCATTGTGTCCAGGGTTTGAAAAAAAAGAAAGCGAAAGCTATCTGATAAATCAATTAATTATTGCGTATATTTACATCGCACATGAAAAATGTACATATAATAAACAAGTCAGATACACAATATAATATAAATTCTCATTCGTAATTAACTCGGTTCCATTCGTGAAATTCCGTTATTTTTCGTAAATTACAATTTCCAGTAATAGTAAGTTCGCTCAATATTTAAATTTAACAAAAGAATTTCTATTCTCACACAATGATTACTATATAAACAAAATTGCAATTACCGGTATACGTTTATTTGGTAATTTTATTTTACGGAATTTAACGAAGATTGTCGAGTTGTCCGAGTACTTACTAGTAATCATTGAACAGAATTCTTAACAAAGATACACCAAATCAACCAAGAGCATCACAATTATTATCTCTCTTTACAAATTGAATGAAAAATGCTGTTTGTTTGGTTCCTAGTCGTACTTTGACGGGTAAAAGTACGTCAGGCAAAGCAGAATAATGGCGGTACCAGATGTATTGTACAAGGTATCAGATTATTATGTTTTCAAATGAACATTTCTTACTACAAAGGCTTAAATCTAAGGAACTTAGTACAAGAATCACATCGGATACCTAATTTTTAGTCGTTAGGTTACATTTATGCTAAATAAAATATCCGATTTTTATAACGAGAAATAGTCAACATCCAAATAATGTCTACTTTGCAGACATGGTTTTTGGTTTATCGTTCGCTAAATTGAGGTGAACAGAGAAAATGAACTTCGAATGACCTAAATAGTACCGAAATTCTACCAAATTGATCAACGTCAGAAAATATGCGTGCGAAATGAAGAGAAACTAAATAAAAATGTGACCTGAAGATACTCTGGTGGACGCCGCCATTATAGCGCTTTGCCTGACCCATTTACGCTAGTGGTAAGGGACAGGTTATCCAGACTATACATGATGATCATTTGAATATGATGCTGATAAAAAATTAATTTTTAATACATATTAGCCACATATTATTTTCTTAGATACGGTTTTTGCCGAGTATTTACGATTTTCACCGAGTATGCAAGGGAGGTAATATCTGCGATAAACTTGGTAAATTTAATAAGTTGAAATGATCATTGATGGAATGATGAACATAATATAAAAACAACAATAAATTACATAATAATAAACAATACAACAGCAACAATGTTATATTTACAAATATACAAAAAACAACAACATAGTTAAAATAAACATCGGATACCCAGGTCATATAATTATGTTAATTATTTGACACATGCAGTTCAACGAATTAGGCAAGCGTCAGTATTCGAATAAGACAACAGGTTATAATAATATAAAATGATAATATTATATGATTTTACATAGGAACTTCTTGGCGACAATCTACGATAGATCTATTACACATTTGTATCGGCGTAGAATATTACCGAGGCGTTCCGAATGATATTTTTATACATAGTTCAAGGGAGATAATTCTTGTTACTTTATTGTATTAATAACTTTGCAAGCCAAGGGGGATAATTTTGTACATAAGTAAGGCATTCGGAACAACATTTACTACATGTGTAGTGAACGGCCGAGGAGTTCTGAATATTGGTCAGATTATCAGATTTTTCATTTATTCACTTATGGCGATCAGGTCACCAAACCAGCCTTCCTAGGCTATTTCATTACAGTATCTTTTCACAAGGTCCCGCCAAATCTTTGAATAATTGGGAAATTTTATATTGTTGACATAATAATCATTCAAAAGTCGAAGTAAAAATTATCTAAACAATGTTAATGCTACTGTTTTTTATTCCGGAAGCAGTTCTAATCAAAATATCATTTGAAATAAGAAAATTTATAAACAGTGATCAATACAACAAAGTACCACATTTATTTCGCCGATAACTATAATAATGGCAAGAAATATGACATTTAGCTGAAGAAACTACATTATGTACTAATAATAATTTCGATGAGAAACACATACATAAATATATAATTGTTTAACAAATCATGTCAATAATTCAACAAAATATGCGTAAAGAATTGCTTAAAACTTCAATGTTTCGACTAAATATGCGTAAAACGTCAGTGTTTCGACAAAATATGCGTAAAACGTCAGTGTTTCGGAAAAAATGCGTAAAATGTCCGTGATTTAGCAAAAAAACATGTTGAACGGCAGTGTAATAATAAAAAAACGACGCTAGACGTCAGAATGTTAACAAAAATTGTCTAAAATGACAACACTTGATAGAGATTTTTAAATACGTTATAAAGAGACATGATTGATATTCAGGATTTCTTTGAATTATTAATTGTAAAAACATTTTCATTATTATTTTGACATCATCTGAACTGAATGTTACCATTAGCCAAATATAGGCCATTATCATAGCATTATAAATATTATACCATCTGATTTCATTATTAAAATTTACCTTAAATAAATTGATTCGAATGTACTGATAATAGAGTATTTTGCGCAGGAAATTCAAAATACGCCACTACAGAAAGTAAAAAAACCCATTTAAATATCGATTTTGTGCTGAAGATTTTCAGTCAAATATACTAAAGTTTACTGAAAATGCAAATATTTAATAATAAATACATATAGAAGATTTTTTTCAATTTTTGTAGTATAAATCGGATATAAGTAAATTCGGATACTACTAGTATACAGTGCAATATTTAATAGAAACAACATTATTACATTATTTTTATCTAAAAACTCGGAGATTTACGAATTATTTATATCTTTAAACAGTTATTCATATACATAAATGATTTAATTTAGATCCAAACTGTACAAACTATGATTTATGCAATTTTAATAAACATTTCTATAATCTATACACGTTTATACGTTTTAAGTTCGTGTTAACACATAAATTGAACCATTCGACAACGAATATCATAAATCCAACGTAACAAAATAACTTCCACCAATCAAAACACGCATTGTCCAATCACGTGGTCGTCTTTAAAAGTTATATCACGTGGTTTTTGAATTTCTAACCTCAAAACGTTATGGGAAGCAATCTCTTTCGTTAGAATTGTCAGCCCACTTTCCTCCAAATCTGAAATTCTCAACTGTGAGTTTTTGCTTGCTAATGATGCACAAAAACATTTCCCCACCCACTTCTGTTTCAACCATATCACGTCACTTCCGGTAAAATTTCAAACATGCGCAGCAAGTCAATATCCGGTTCGTGTCTCAAAACACAAAGGTATATATACATATCGAACACATTTTTTGTATGAAACTAATTTGTTAAAGTGTTTATTTGAGTTTAAGATCACTTACACACGTGTTCATCGACAGTTCTCGTACACTTCTCGCAACTCACGTAACAACACCAGTAAAACTTACATTGACACCGTTCAACGATGGTCATTGTTCTAGTTTCATAGCCCCGCCCACAACACAGTAAGTCACACCCATCAATGGCTTTCGAAGTCTTATTGCAAACTCTGCCACTCGTACCCAATGAACCCGTTTTCGGATCCGGTTCGCAAAAATCAGGGGAGGCAACTAAGTACACAATATCGGAACGGGTTGGGGGTTTGAACTGGTTGTTAACTGGAACCAACGCTGGTCGCTTTTTCTTATGTTCAAGTTTAACTTCCGTCGCTCCATCAAAACTTTCTTTCAAAATGGCGCCGATCTGGCGAAATGTTGCCATCGATCGCCAGCAGGTCTTGAGTTCACATGAACCGGAAACACCGTGACATTTGCAAACAACTTGCATACTGTCTTCTACAGCCTGAAAAAATACAGAAAATATACTTTAAACTTATGATAAATACGTAATGCAAGCTCATTAGATAGAGTAAACGGTATATAAATGTAAAACCAAATAAAAGAAATATTAACAAACCATAGCAGATATAATAACCTTAAACTTAGTGTCTTTCTCACAAACAAAGTACGTATGCGTATCAGTCTAACCTTCATCGCGGATAATGACAATTTAATGCAAATTGACAAACAAATACAAATGATGGTGTTGCAAGTAGCAGCAGTTCTTCCCCGTATGTCACGGTACAGACACTTTTAGTGCATTTTTGTGAATTTTATTGTATATTTCTTGCAACCATTTGGTCAGTTTGTCTTTAGATATTAAGAAATTTTTGACGCAAATACAGACACTGAGTGGCATCTAAAAATATATAGAAAAAATAACCACATATGTGAACTAGTACCTTTAACAATATAACTAAATAATACTTTTCAGTCATAAAAAATACCAAAATTTTAAGATATGACATCATATGCTGTACGGTAAAAAAGTGCAAAAAGACATAAGACGTGAATATTAACATAGTCACATTTGTAATAAAACAATAATAGCAATTTATCAGACTGCATAATGTTCGATCATCAATATTTTGGCGCTAGGTAATATTTCTAGTGGTGTAACATGCGCAAAGTCATTCAAAACGGCGACAAGAATGAAAGGAATGAAGCAAAAACTCGTCTGATCACATACCAAGGCGTTCTCAGTTATTCGAACCAACCTGTGGTAGGCGGTATGAACATTTGGTAAGGTGAATTGATCGATTGAACACTGACTCATAAATTGTACGAGGTAATTTCTACCTCGTCACCGACTCACAGAGAAAACAAATGGAACGTCAAGATAAATGGATGAACACGTTCCAAACGAGATCATAAAATGTCTTCTAGACGCTTGGATGAGGTAAACAGACACATTAACATCACGTGATTACAAGAAAAAAACGCTTCATTTACATGTCAGCACATCTTTCAAAGAATTGCATACGCCATTAAAACTAAAATTCATTGATGAAATGTGGTTCACAAGTAATGATGACGTCATCATTTATGTGTGTAGATCTATCTCAGCGAGACAATCGTATTTATTAAAGCACTATATTGCATTTGTTACAGTAATAATTTCAAATTTGCTTCATACTGGACCCAACCTAGTCTGGTTCCCGAGCTCGTATTCTACACAATACCTATCTATTAGGAGGGGCAGGTAATCCAGGCTAGACCCAAGTCAAACTCACAGTGCTTACGTCACGCTTTGCTACTTTAACCACTGCCTTCACATGAATCACGTGATGCAAGAAGTACTATGTGACTATGTTTAAATTTTAACGAGCAATAACTGTAAGCCTAAAATGTGTTAGGCGTAATGTAGCGAAAAATAACATTGAATGATAAAAAATGCGGTTGATTTACAATTACTGCCAAAGAAATAAGATAAATTAAGTATAGGATAGAGCATGAGTAGCAGTTTGATATGGGATTTATCAACGAGCGAAGCTCGTTGATAAATCCCATATCAAACTGCTACGAGTATTCTATCCGACTTAGACAACGGGTATGAAATTGTTAGTTTATAATGTCCATTTTCATTTCTTTTGTCACGTGTTTATACTACTGCCATCTTAAAGCCACATAAAACTCAGAATAATATAGTGGGCATTGAACTTAAACGATATTAAATTTTGTGTCGTGAATTTCGTGCGAAAGCTTATTAAAACTCATAAATACAATTACAGGTCGTATTCTAGGTCACGCGTGTTATTGTTCTTTAAATAATGGACCTGTCCACTAAATAGGTGAATAAGTTGATGCATGAACAGCATTTTGCTGACTTACACACACCACTTTGATATTCAACATTTATTTCAAATATTGTTTATCTTCTTTGTAAATGTTTTATAAATATGTGTTTATATTTTAATAAAACAAGTGTAAACTAACCAAACTATAAAATTGTATAAATAATTCACCCCTAAATATTGGTGTGTAATTAAACATACCATGTTTATATACGCAATGTTTACGTGGACGACCTGTATATAGTGTAATTCATGAATGTAAATATTATTAATGTGCTTATGTACATAATGTGCAGTTAAACAATTATAAAAGATTCAAATTAACAATTATATTTGATAAATAATTACAGTGGTGATTCGTCATAGGAATAATTCTTTATCACAGAACTAAATACTGTTTTGGCTAACCAGGAGCACTATTAAGCTGTAAGTACATGTTATTGTTTTATATATTTCATCACTTTTTAACATTGTTATAACTAGTAAACGTGTGAACATTCAATTAAGACCATATTTCTCATAAAAATAATGTAAGATAAAAAGTACAAAAAGAAAAATATAGAAAAAGAAGGAAAATAGAACGGTCAAGATTTAAAAAGCATACAGACCGTATTATTTGTTATTAAAAATTACATTAAATTGACACAAAGGGAGGCAACAATGGCAAGTGCTAAGATCCTATTTAACTCCCTTGCCTATGTAAATCGTATTAGATAATATTAAATATACGCCCCGGGGACATGTTTATGATTTTAAACACAGGGTATAGGAATATACAAAATATAACGTGTGACTGTATTAATTTTGTTTTTGATTAATTTGAAAAGTCTTCAGTATATTTTTGTAATAATATTTAAATATCTAATTAAATAATAAACAAAGAATCTGCAAGCTTAAGTAAGACAGAATTAGAGACCAATTGAATTTAATTGACATAATAAACTGCTTACTTTGACAACTCATTCGTTAGTATATAATTTGTGTTAGAAAACATCACAGTTTTAATGTGTATATCGTTATTTTGACTTATATGTCATACATATAGCCAAGCGTTCGCCCTTTTAAAGCGAAGCATTTGACTGTCTCTGGTCGTTCCTAAACACTATGCCATTCCTTTTTCATAGAGAAAGGAAATAATGCATGGTTACCAGAGCTGTTAATGTTTTGCTAAGAGTTGGCTTACGCTGTTGATTTTGGTGTTTGTCTCCGAATGGAGACGAACCGATCTGCATGAGTCGTGCATGTGGTCGCACGATCATGGCGCTTTATTTCCTGTCTCATTTAATTCCCCTCAAAATATCTAAAGTAAAAAGGTATTCTATATTTATTTAACTATCAGTTAAATAAAATTAGATCCTGTTGTAATGTTATTGACTGTTACAAAATTTCTATATTATTCAGTTGAATTTTTTCCAAAATAATTGCCCATTCGAGTTCCTTTCCACAAATGCCTTTTTAACAATCATAATTATCACGAGGGATTTATTAGATAGGAAATGGTGCCAATGCAGTTTCACATTTATATATATCACATAATCTGCAAAATTACGTATATAACATAACGTATGCAAACTTCAAACTAGTACGGTCGGTACATGTACAAAATAACATTACGTGTGTTATTGTTTGACAACATTAAACGTGCACTTCATTAGTTTCCGTATCGATTTACGGCTTAGTTCGTATATATTCATCAACTTTCGTTGCTTTGATGAGTGACAATATAAGGTATGGATGAAAAAGTAACGATTGTATTATATCAAACGGTTTGTGGTGCAGAGGTAAAGTACTCTCTTGTCAATCGAAATACCCCGGGTTCTATTCCAGCACAGGTTGATATTTTTGTAATCTCGCAAACACTAGTAACATAGTAGCAACAATATGACTTACTTATTACTTTTACTAATTGACTGAATATTAATTATATATGATTTAACGACATCTGTTGTCTCTTTATTATCATACTTTATTTCTTTATTCATATTTTTATAATAAATTTGTGATATGGTTTAAGACTGAAGGACTTGCATAAATGGAAATGCCCATTGTGTGTGTAATACACTTTCGCTTAGGCTTTTTAATAAAAAATCATGGAATCCGCGCGACGTCGGGTTAACATGTATTTGTAAAGCATATAACGATTATGTTTATGAGGTGGTACGTTTTGCCACTACACAAAGTCCTAAGATGCCTCATGGTGTCGTATTACTAAGGTTAAAGTAATATATTCGTGAATTTACGGATATTTCATACGGAAAGTCACGACTATGCATACAGTGCATGGTTAATGTTGCCAAATAATAACGTTAAAATAATACAATCCAGTCCTTCATCAATTTTCAAAACACCGCAAATGAGTCCACACTATTGTGTTACAGTGAAATAGTATTAATTCTTTTGAGGACTTAAATTAATCATTCAGTACGTGTGGCTCAGTGAATAAGACAGTAGATATTACTCGCTTGTTTTTACATTGATAATCAAAGAGTATTTCTGCATATATTCAACCAAATCCATTTGTGACGAACTATTTGGTTCTTAATTCGACGAACCAAGTAACAAAATTTACTTGCATGACAGTATTGAAAACATTCTCGTTCCAAGAGTCTTGTAGGATTCTTAATACTAGTATTGAGAATCCTATTAGACTCTGGGAACGAGAATGTAATGAAAATAAAGGTTGTGTGTTTTATTTAACCAAACTTAGTGAGGCTGATAAGCCACCACCCCTACGTATGCTAACATATTTTGCCAATGAAACATTGTGTTACATAAAACTGGTCGTTCCATAATGTAGGGACAAGTGGAACTTTGAATCAAACCCTACCTATATTTTTGTTCACCTGCTTCAAAACCATCAAGACCAATTTCGTGAACATAAATGGTAGAAAAATCTCAATTACATTGTAAAATACATAATGTTATACAAACATTTGTGCACGAGAACGCCTTAACAATATTTGTTTTGTTGCAAGTATGAACTATCCAAAAAAACAATTGATCGAAAAGTTTCTGTCTTAATTATAGTTTCTTGGTTTTCTTTAAATTAACATAACATATCGTATTAACTTGTTCGGATGAACTCAATAAATAATTCGTTTGCAATAGATTTTACACTAAGCAAAAAATGCCTTACAGCCAAAAAGGACAGATAATTTCTCAAAACTTTGGTTGGCTTTCAAATTAATACAGATAAGCTTATTGAAACATTTCACCTTGAAAATATGAGTGTATATTCTCAGCAGTTGCGTGATTGTATTAAACTGATAATGGGGTGGATCTAGACTTTTTACAATGGTTTGTACTATGACTTTTGCTGGTCGACAAATGAGATCATGAATAAGAATTTTCCAATTTACATTGCCGTTTTAATACAAACTATAACATTGCATTTTGTTTTTAGTGTGCACCCTATTTGAAAAGCCAGGATCCATCCCATACTTTTACGCACTGTTTTCTCGAGTTTTAAGCACGGAGAAAACGGTCTGATAATATCAAACACTTAACCGTGTGGTATGAGATTTATCAAACACTTTTTAAGCAATTTGATTGGATGAGAGTGGGCCACCGTTGTCTAAATAAAAATATATCATTATGTACCAAAATTGTTTAATTCATCAATAAATTACAACGGAAAGTGATCAAGGTCGGGAATGAGCTGTGTTGTCCACCCAATAGGGTCCTTGGTCCACATCACGCTACTTACATGATGCTTTTGTTGAGAAATCTTAAGTATTTATGATAAAATTTTATGTATATGATACTGAATAATATAACATTTATATATTAAATGACTAAAATAAGTACAATTATCCACTTAATATTTACTTTGCGTAACATTTTGTTATTTATGCAATTTTACGCACTTTAGGTAACCAGTGTCAGGATAAAATTAATCTTGTTTTTTACAAGTTATTTATTAATACTATTTATTTTTTCCCTTTATGTACTTTGAACATCATATTTTACTAAGAGAAGACTAAATTTATTGAAAATATTGAATTGTAAAAGAAAAGATGAAAAAAGTTTTTCGGCTCTCTGAGGGACGCATTTCACTTGTGTTGGCAGTGGTTATTGATTAAATAAAGGGAAATAACCGCTGCGGGGAGTATGGACCCAAGTCCGTTAGGTAAACTAGCTGTTATACCATTTCTAAAATGCATAGTCAGTCATATGTTTATAGACTGAAAAGGGTATCACACTCAAATATAATACATTCCTTCCTAGTTAAGCCAATGTCGAGTATTTAAATAAACATACCATCTACCATGTACATTAAAGATATATCAATTAAAAAAACTCATTTGTGCGTCAGGCATAATTAACTTCATCGCATTTTATCACTTCCTCAATGCCCAGTCTGTCGCAAAATTCGACTTCCTCCGGCCTCAAAATACGACTACCGCTTTGTTGTCGAAATTCAGTGATACAATACAAAACAGATTCTTGTTACCGTTAAACTATCTCTTCGAGCTCTCTATAAATATATAACCTTAACAACATTCGGAACTCCTCGGTCATTTACTGTGGATGAACTCGGACATATTTAGGCGCCATTTTGGATCCAGTTTTGCGAAACATGACTAAACGAAATGCTTTAACCGGTGTTGAAGTAAAAAAGTCCACGATAGTTTAGGCAATGATTAATGTCTCATTTCTAGTTCATAAGTACATGATTTTATCACGTCGCCAAATAATATTTAGTCACATATAATTATGATACAAACTTGTTTGTGTTTACGACAAGAGCTATTTTGCATAAACGTTACATGCTTCGCCTGTACTTTCCCTCGCGAATATAGCAAAAACCCAAATATTCTTGGTGGACCCCCACGAATCCTTCCCAGTTTATTCATTCAATGAATTGTCGAGGTGTTCCGAATGCCATTGCATATGACCAACCCCGTGTTTTGTAACTACCGTTAGCTAACGTTGCGGATACGGTAGAACTCAACCCGAAGACAACTCAACCTGTGCAAATACTCAACTGAAAGTTGGGACAACTCAATCCGTTAGTAGGGAATTAAGTTGTCTCGGGTAGAGTTGTCCTTGGGTTGAGTTGTTCCGACACTTCCTTCCGTTACAGAACGTTTTGGAACGTTATGGGTAACTGAACACGCTGCAAGTTAAACGGGGGAGGGTTTTATTTCTTACATGCGCTGACAGAAATTACTCTATCATTACGTTATATCACCAGTAAAAAAGTTTATGATTAATTCAATGTCTAATTTTATAGATTATATTCTAAAATATTTCATCATGGAAACTCTACGCGTCTCGGGGCCATAAATCACGAGCTAGGGTTCAATTATCTATATAATGGCAGGGTCCTATCAGAGGGTAACCATATCAAAGGCGTTCATTGAAGTGATATATCACTTCTTTATTAATATGAAACTTAACTAAAGTTGATAAACTGTTCAAACTATCTTTTCTGGTATGTCAAATGATTGCAGATTTGAATGAAATTCCAAGATAACATAATCGCCTCACCGAGGTAGGCTCGCCATTTACCCGGCTTGTTTGATATACGTAATCAAACAGTCATTTCGAAATTTTTAACAAACGACAACCATGTATTGAATATCAGAATGTTACATCATTTAAAGGGTATGCATCTGTTACTCACATTTTTAGCCACATAAATATCAAATAATATACGTATTTTTATTGGCATTTTTTTTATTGAACATGCCACAACATAAAAAATGCTTGTGAATTAAAATAATACAAATATTTGATAATCTTATCCACATGCTGATGCAAAAGTGCGTGCTTACTTGCACACGAATTATTTCGCCAGTCGCGCAGTTCCATTTTCTAAGTTGCTTACGAATTCAAATGAACGAAAATTTTATTTAAAAATCAGAGAATAAAGGATGCTAAATTAGCCACGCCTTATATTCCCGTATGTGACTAGTGACAGATGTAACAAAATCATTACAAAGTTTATGATGTAAACATGAATATCGTTAGACTTAATTTACAAAAGGACAAGTTTTGGGAACCTTAGAATAGGGTTGTCTAGAACCCTAATAATTATATTTGATGAGGTTTTCCTATTACACGCAAATAACAATGAATCAACAAACAGTGTGTATCGCCCCGATCAGCAATATATAGATACGAATGTAAACATATAAATACATATATATATATCGTTTAAAGTAAACATATGTCAACGTTTTTACCCTTAAATCAATATATTCATCTAATTGGACAATAAAGACAGAACATATCCGAAAATAAACAATGAAAATGTACAATTGTGTATTTATGGCACGTGACCCCGATGTCAGAGCATTTAGATTAAATTATATATGATATATGTATGTTGACTCCGAAAGTCTGGACCGACATGAGTTTTATTTGCAAAGTCCTTCGTTGCCAGGGCTGTATATAGTAAATTGGTTTTTAAAACTAGCATTTATTTCAAATTACTTTATGACATTAGATTTTAGAAAGATTTAAAATATGTGATGTAATTACTTATGTTTCCTATCGGTACTAAATACAGTAAATACCCGATCACGTGTCACCCTTAGGCTTTGTGACTTTTCTTTTTTTTCTTAGTTTATTTCATTTTTTTCTTGAAATGGTTAATTCAATTAAAGAAGCCATGTTTGGCAAGACGTTGTCCCAAAAACGTGAGAAAATATTTTGCATTGTTTACGTGATGGTAGAATACAATATTATTTATATACGTACAGGTCGTCCACGTAAACATTGCATATATAAACATAGACAGTTTCATTACACACCAATATTAAGGGGTAAATTATTTTTACAATTTCATAGTTTAATTAGTTTACACTTATTTGATAAACATTCAATCCTAGATGAATGAATTGTATAAAATTTACAATGTACATATATACTATTTAAAATAAATGTTACATATAAAAAAGGTATGTTAAAATCAGTAAAATTCATGCATTAGCTTATACGCCTATTTAATGGACAAGTCCATTGTCTAAAGGACAAAAACACGCATGACCTAGAATACGACCTGTACGTAGTTTTTTAATCAACAAAACTTACGACGCTTTTTATTAGATTATATACGATGGTCGACTCACATAACAAGCTTTTCAGGACCCTTTCCTATACTCTTTTACAAGAAAATTAACCTTTCTCACTCTATGAAGGAGATTACATTTAATTAACAATTGTCTCTTTTTCATTGAAGGGTGCAACTTGCTGTGCCAGGAAATCGAACCTGAAATCTAAATCATGCGCCCTACCACTGGGGTTATCGAACAGATATCGAGTATCTAAATCAGCGGGGTAAATGCATAAACCACTGACAGTTGAATAAAAGTTTTAACGATGCCTACAACACAGGTTTTATACCAGTGAACGAAATAAGTTGTAAATAAAATAAAAGAATGGACCAAAATATATCAGTGATACGTTAAGCATACATGAATATCAAACATGCCTTGCATAACTTCAAGCCCTCGTGAAAACCTTAAGATTTGATACATTTCATCGAAAATATAGACCTAATTTTACCAGTATACAAACTATATGTATTAAGGGTTGCCCACAAATGTTTTTAACAAAATTTAAAGTTCATCATGAGAAACAAAAAAACCCTCAGATTGTCTTGCACTTTTTTTATCAAACTCGGTCATATTCAATACATTTCAAATTTAGAGAAAATTTAAATACGGCAGTCTTAGTAGCAAACGAAACGCTAGCAGCATTGCTAAGGTAAAGACAAGAACCGAGTGACCAGAGCGCCTGAAGATAATTCAACAAGAACACATTCACAGGATTTAAACAAACTGTCGATTTTCATATTTTGAAATATCATTTTCAACAATTTTCTGATCAGCCCTCGATACGTGTGATCAATACGTCAAATTCATACGTCCTAATCACGGAACTATTTACTTACAGTTCAATACAATGGTGTGAATAGCTGACAACTAGCAGTTTAGGTACTTAAATATGTAAGAAAGCTTAAACTGGCTTAGACACCTCATTTATTTTATGCCAATCAGTTATTTTACGTATGGCATGTTTGTTCAAAGATTGCAATCGGTATTTCAATGTTCTTTTTGACTTCTTTCATGAATAGAACTTTGATACGCGAGCGAGTTTACTTGTCACTAGATGAAAGTGGACATTCCACGTGACTAAACTCTACAAATCTTAATATCTTTAATAATGTTCTATATTTGAATTACTTCGGATCTTTGCTCCTCTACCTATTGACAAGCTGTTGGAAAATTAATGTTCACCGATTGGCGATCGTTCCTTTGTTTATTTCTTTCTTTATCAATTGTCATACAACTTTTTGGACCATTTGGTTAAAACCATGCACAGATGACAGACCCAAATTTTCCTTATTATAGTATATATGCTATAATATGGAAGATTAGGGGCTGTCACCTGTGGTCAAAACAGTGTCAAACTTGACGAACGTTGTATAGTTCGTTTTTTTTTCTCAACTGTCAAAACATGAATAATTCCACAGTGAATTCATATGTTTAAATTATCGTCGTCTTACATTTATGATTTTTATAAAATGTGTATTATGGTCGAGTAGAGCTGCTTATGTCGTATCATAGGCTTTTAGTTAATATATTTTAATAACGACGAAGCATTGAGTATGAATATAATGCATTCAGTCACCGTGAAATTATTCAAGTTTTGACCGTTGAAAAAACGGACTGTACTAAGAAATAAAAACGATCAGGAAAACAAATAAACAACAAAAACAATGAAGAAATTGTACAATGGTTATTTTCACATTATAAGACAAAATTAAACAACAAATAATTTTGTTCATATCATTGTTACGTTTATATATAGCCATTGTAAGAATTATAGTCTACAATAACAACCATCTTTGCTTGTTTGTTTTGTTTGGTTTAATGCCGTAGCAACACATTGTATAGGTTATATCAGGACGGTCAGTCAACCTACTCACTGTTCCTGGAAAGGCTAAATCTCTGAATTTAGCTGTTAACTAACTATAAGGCGCATACTTTGGCCAGTGACTGACAATTACCCTACATGATAAAGAATCAGTGGTAAGAGGGAAATGGCCGTAGAAATAATTCCATGACCAAGCTCCACGAAAGTATGCCCCGCTCGAACCTACGACCCCTCGATCAGTAGACTTGTGCGCTACCAACTGAGCTAGCCGGGCGGCTCAACAACCATCTTTAGACTAAGGCTTGACTAAATGATTAGACAACTACACAACTTATACTAATGGTCTAGATTTAAAAAAAAAAATACAGTCAGTCACAGAAAAAATAGATTTTGAAAGAGTTGGAACTATAGCTTTTGAGTGTGTATTAAAGATGTTGTCACTTGACCATTTTGCCATCTATGGAAAATTTTGATGTAACAATACTATTCATGAACTGAGTAAAAAACAAAATCAATTAAAACATTTCAAAACCAACGCACCCATAGCAAGTGGTATTTTTTAAAGACTCAAATCACTTGAATGTCTTACTTATAGATAATAGTGAGTTCGAGCTAATTCACCAAACATTGTACTCACTGTCTGAGAGAAAAAAACGGCTTCTGGAAGGTAGGAGTCTTATTAGTTGTACCAGTTTTGCTTGTTATTTAGGGGGGGGGGCGCCATGGCAACACATTGTATTGGCCATATCATGGCGATCAGTCAACCTACTCACTGCTCCTGGAATGGTTAAATCTTTGGATTTAGTTGTTAATCAGTTACTTACTTCCGTCAGTGATTGATAACTGTCCTACACGATTTAAAATCAGTGATAGGAGGGAGAATAGCCGTAGAAATCATTTTATGACTAAGCTCTACCACCTTATACCAGTAAAACACAGAAAATGTGGTAAGAGTAATTGTCCACATTACATGTGGTAAACAGACACTAAACGGAAACAAAGAAACTTAGCAGAATTTATCAAGAAAAACTATTGCGTCAGTACATATTAGTAAAATACCGTTACAATAAATATTAAAATAATCCTGTTTGAAAATTCACTAAAATCTCGAAATAATTCTTTTCATTAAACGAGAGAATACGAGAGTTGCCAAAAATCATGCAGAGAAATAGCTTCATCATGACACAATATACCCGACATTAATAGTTGAAAATTTACAAAATATGTATTTTTAATTTGTTCCAAAAGATTCAAACATGCAGAATAATCTTTGCTAGTTAAAATTGGCAGTTTAATTCCGTATCATGTATCGAAGCTATGTATTAGAGGTTCATTGGATCATCGTGTATATACAGTGATACCTTGCTAACACGACCCCTATTCCAATACAGTCCCATTCTAGCAACAGCTTCTTCCTATGAGTAGCCACCACCCAATAGCAAATACCACCGAACAGCTGTTACTATTTACACCAAGCACCTCCAAATAGCAGTCAATAACATATTGTAGACAACTCCTAATAGAAACCGACTCCCACTAGAAACTGACTCCAAATAGTAACGATCTGCCAATAAAAGCCACGTCGTATATATCAATCATTTACTCCAAACAATTTACTTCAAAAAAGCAGCCAGCTATTTCTCAAAATACTCAGTTACCTTCAAAAAGCAGCAATGTTCTAATAGAAACATATTTACAATGGCAGTTACTACCCAAAAATAACCACCGCCTAAAAGCATCATATTTACAATAGCAGTTTCCTATCAATAGCAGCCACCGCCCAAAAAGCATCTTATTCACAAAATCTGTTAATTCCCAATAGCAGCCACTGTCCAATAGCATCATATTCACAATGGCAGATACCCCCAAATAGCAGCTACCGCCCAATAGCATCATATTTACAATAGCAGTTACATCCCAATAGCAACCACCGCCCAATAGCATCATTATCACAGTAGCAGTTACCTCCCAAAGCAACCACCGCCCAATAACATCATAATCACAGTAGCAGTTACATCCCAATAGCAGCCATATTTCAGAACCAACCTCTTCACAATTGACCTTACGCCAGAATACCTATGCTCCGCCCACCGATACACGTGGTATATTGTCCGACATTATCAGGGATTAATCTATGTTCCTAACCATTATCTATGTTTTGAAAGTAACAGGTTCAAATGCATGCTATTTACTTACTTGTCATCCGATTTCGATAAACTTAATATTTTTGAAACGGGCATTGTCTCATCTATCAAATGATACATAAATGTGAGTCCATTTGCTCCAATAAAAAAATATACGCACAAAGAATGAGCAAGTTGAAAGAATATACTTAAAGTTGAACGCTGGTAATATTAGTTTGGATGAACGAATTTTAAACAGTGAAACATGCAAAAATATGACATTACGTTAGCTATCAAATGATGAAGAGTTAATTAAAATATGTCGAGAAATAAAAAAGTTAAGGGGTGGGTATTAGGGGCTATCTAGACGGAGTTGTGTTCAAATACATGCATATCATTTACGAGATATCATATTTCCTAAAGATTAATTTGTCTGAAAATGGCATTGTCATAGCTTTCAAATGATTCCATTTTTTATAAAATCCATTGATATATATTAAAAATAAAGGTAGGTTTATTTGCACTAACATAGAATACATAGAATACATCCCAATATCAACTTTACTAGTTATTGTAAAGAGATACCCATGCATAATACAGACAAGCAAAGTTAAGCATAGCTCCGCTATTGGCTAATGTAGAAAGGTTCAATTGTACATGCAAAACATCAAATCTTACATTTTATTCTTTAAAATAACAAGTTAAGATGTTTTTAGAATTAAAAATCTAGACAGGTATGTAATAAATACTTGTTAACTATGATTTTAAACATGGCGATAGTATATTGATTTGACAATTAAAATTAATTAAAAACATAACCGCAGTAGTAGAATTTGTCTGAAACTGTGTTAAAACACTTAAAATTTGTAATATTTCTTTCTACTAGCAATATACGCTTATACTAAAATAAGCATGTTGATTTTCTTACATTCAAAGGATAAAAATTTATGTTGCTTGAAATTTTTGCAAAAAAGGCGCTTTGTTCAGGCAATTTTAGGGCCGAAATTCGGACCCCTTCCCAAGAGTTTGTACAATGTATTTTCCTCTTCCCTGAAGCAAAACTCCAATTTTTTTAAAGTTAGTAGCATTAATTTATTTTTTTAGCCAATCTCTGAAGTATCATTTAGAAATCTCCGAGGGTAATGTTACAGACCCATAAACATAAAAATAGCCGTGAGGGCACCGTACGGGCACCGTGCGATCAAGCTCCGCAAGGACCCGTATGAACTTTTGCGTACCCGTACGGACTGTTACGTTGGGCCGTGAGATGAGCCGTTGATACACGTATCAATTTTCAAAGTCAAATCGTGAACAAAATCGTGGCCGATTATGGATTAAACTTGCATATCTTCCACTTACGACCCCGTACGGGCGTGTTGTATTGTGCCATGTGCGTACCGTCACCTTAATACGCAAAGCTTCCCACGGCCTACGGTTGCCTGCATGTACGGGTCCGCAACAAGCCACGATTTTACAAGATATACGGTATAATATTGCTTCAATAGTTGGAGTTTAAACAAGAAGACAGAAATATTTCTTAAAGAATATTATCAAGTTGGTGAATGTAATTAAAAGTATTGAAACAAACGAAAATATTCCTCTAATATTATTTTAGTAGCAAATATCCCCTTAACAGGGATCCTGACACGTTTTATTTTTATTGGTAACGTCCTGGACCGTGCCCCGTGTCCTCTTAAAGGGAAAATAAATGCTGAATTAAAAAAAGGCTAAAGGCAAAATCTTTACAACAGTATCCTTTTAGACTAATACGAAAACTATGTAGAGATTTAATTTCGTTAAAACATCAAAAATAGTTATTGAATAATTGAATTTTCGGCTAGTTGGTGAATTTTTGAAGCTATAAACTTAGTATTGTCCTGGTTCAAAGGGCAAATCACATTACTGAAATGAGCTGTCCAGTGAAAAACATTTCCTGCAGTGTTAGTATGAAATATGGGCTCCATTAATGATCATATTATTTGATTTATTAAGTTTTATTAAATGAGAAAGGCTTAATAGACATACGATAAGCTATCTAAACTTTTCATAAAATTCCGTCAAAAACCACCATGTTGCCATCTCCCCCCAAATAAATCAAAGCGAAATGGAGAAATCAACTCCACGTGATACAATGAAGCGAAAAGAAAGTGAATGTACACAAAACAGCTCAACCGTGAAAATATCATATTTTTTACGTAAATTATGTGTTAGATATTAACGTTTTAATGGAATATTAGATTTAATTAATGATTTATTTTTCCATTATGAATTGAGATTTTTAATAAAACTAGGGAGGGGTTTCATGGACTTAGCATGATTTGTAGAATAGTTTTGACCACATTTGGACTGATATTCAACAGACCGTAAAAATATGTAATACATTTTAACTACAGTAACCTCCAAACTTCTTGAACAAAATCCCGTTAAGGGAAAAACTGTTGCACATGAAATAAAATAAAAGCACTAAAAACACTGCCTGGACATGGTTTCAACAGGGCAAAATGATTAAGTGGAAAAGGGACCTTAGTCAGTTATTTTCCCTGGTATACTCTTTCCCTGCTATAGCAATCGTGTTTTTCCTATCGATAGGCCGTACCTTTAACTATATTATCAGAGTAAATCGAAACTATAATATTCAGTTCTTAGGCCGTACATTAATTACGTTTTATTTTATAATTTTAGATATTAGATATCGTCACTTTCGTGACAATTAAATGCATGATTCAAACACCCATCTCTTCTGTTAACTTAAGGTATCCACGCTTCAAAATGAGGATTCCGTTTTCTAATGATATATATCTAGAAAAATCTATCGATGAATCGGAGTTTCTCAGGGTAACAGATCGAGATGAACTTAAATTTTAACTCTTAAACCTTAACCTTCAATAAAAAATATTTTTACGACAACTAGACTATTAACGACATCGCGACGGTTTACGACAAAACGACATTTTACAATGCAGACCATTTTTTGTCTGATTTTTACACTCATCCACCAAAACAAATGACCGGTTGTGGATATTTTCTGTCATTAGGTTGTGGAATTTTGTCTGTTTGCCTTCTCGGCTTTTAATACCAAATTTAATACAGAAAATTAGCACTTTCATTCAAAAGCATTTCCCCAATACCGCGTTTATAGACAATCAATTGGCTATAAACAGTTATGAAAATGCAATAAAACTGTTTTCGATTCTTTTCTGGAGATTAACATCTTTTGTGCAATTTTAAAGACTTCAGAAAAATTGTAAACCCGACAATAGAGAGCTACGTGCCAAGATTTGGATAAACAGAAAATTGGACTGGTTTATAACCCAAGCGTTTCTTTAACTCAGATGAATGGCAATAAATTGGCCATAACAAAACGCGTAAAACTGTCTTATTGAATTAAATACTTAGTAAATGACGCAGAAGTAATTCGCCATCTTTTTTATTAATCGGAATAGTTCGGAATTAATCGGACATACTTATTGAAGTGGTTAGCGATGAAAATAGTTCCGCGGAGGAATTTAATGAGATTCATGCGCGGCATGCGGATAATGTAATTAATATTTTACCGATAGACTTAAGTGCACTACTTTATTTATGATAAATAAGTTTGGCAGAAAGAATTGTTGCAGAAAATTGGTTCATAAGGACTTGTAGTTTATTTACTGATAAAGAATATTTTATGACCACGTGGTACTAAGACGTCATTCCGTATTACAACCGCAACAGTTAGTGACTCAAAGCAAAGTTATCCTTCAAGTTTTTTCAAACTTTTATAAGAAACGCACTCAACTATTTTCAATGTCAGTTTCAATTCAATTCAGCATTGAAGTTTAACCTTGTTCAATCCCAAATGTTAAGATGTAACAAACACCATTGTGCATGAGGTTGGAATTCTACAGGTTGTATCAGAACAACTTGTAATTCGGAACAAAAACGGTATTTAATTGTCTAAAATATGTTTTGTTTTAATTGGACTAAGCTAGGTTTTAAGATGAGAACGTGCGAAAGTTTGATTTTAATCTTAGGTCCAAGTCCCGATGAATAACTAAAAACAGACCCTAAGCTCAAAAATCTAAGTTTTTTCACAAGACACAGTTTTAGAATAGCCATATTAACATAATTTGTGACGTATGAACGCGTTTCTTCGTACTGTATTCTACTGTTGTATGAATATTTGATGATCTAAAAACAGGAGATATTCTTTTAACGTAATGTAGCGTACTGTATGGTGATATAGCCCGCATTTTACAATCATCATTCGTACTATACACTGAGTCTGAACTCAGTAGCCTGTTCAATTTCCCCGAACGTTCCGTAACGTTAGGTTCGGCACAGCTCAACCCAAGGACAACTCAACCCGAGACAACTCAGTCCCCTAGTACTAATGGGTTGAGTTGTCTAAACTTTGGGTTGAGTTATCCACGGGTTGAGTTGTCTTCGGGTTGAGTTGTCCGGACCCGTAACGTTCACTAACAGTCGTTTTGAACGGGCTGCTGGTCTAAATCTCCAGACTGATTTAAGATCATAGACAAAGACACTTACGAGTGTTCGTAAAGTTCGTAAAATCAAAACTGAATTGAATGTAACAAAACAGTTATCATTTAAAAATATTTAAGTAATATTAAAGGTACTCATTCACAGATTTCACTTAAATATCAACTTTTTCATAACTGTATAGAAACATTTTTGAAGCATTAAAGCAAAGCTCTGATAATGACAATTTTATTTAAATTGATATACAACTACAAATGATGGTGTTTCATGTAGTAAATATCTACCCCGTATTTCACGGTATAGACGCTTTTAGTGCTTTTTGTGACTTTTATTGTAAATTTCTGGCAACATATAGGCCAGTTTGTCTTAAAATAATAAGAATTAATTCTTTTACACAATTACAGACACTGAATGGTATTTTGAAATTATAGAAAAAAATAAACCAAGTCTGTGAACTAGTACCTGTAAGTCGCTATTTTCTAGTAATTGGCGCTCGTTTTCGAAGCAAAGATAAGTCAGATCCAAAGTTGCACATCTTACATTATACATGTACATATACGAACATAAAAAAAGATCTATTTAAAAGTCAACAACTTGTGAACAAGTAGAGTGTTTATGAAAGTTTAATTAGACCAAATTTCAGTATATATATACATTTTACAAGCACCGTGAGAATAGCACGCCGTGATGAGATAATGTGTTCATGCATGCACGTAATCATTACGTCACTAAGATCTGTCTATAGGCCTCAGTTGATAAATTGACTGATTGCCATACACGCATGTAAATATTAGATGATGCGCGCACATATCCATAGGAACGAAGATAAATTCTACTGGTTATCAAAATCAAAACTTGTTATAAAATTGTATTTTAAATAATATTTGATTATTTAGTTAGATTCTGTATTTTTCACGTTTTTAAGATGGTCAAGTGGTAAAGACGCGCGTTTCGTGTCTTAGTCATTTTGTTATATCTGAGTCATAAAATATCGTCTCTAAGGTTACAAAATAAATGGATGACGTCACTGAGGATCTCGAATCATATAAGGAAGCTAAAGTGTGAATCACTACATGCAAATAAAGCTCAGCTTAACATGACCAGTGAATAT
Organism: Mactra quadrangularis; assembly: GCA_025267735.1. Classification (NCBI taxonomy): domain Eukaryota; kingdom Metazoa; phylum Mollusca; class Bivalvia; order Venerida; family Mactridae; genus Mactra; species Mactra quadrangularis. The sequence goes on along the minus strand of CM046294.1, from coordinate 35,636,527 downwards.
ATAACCATCATATCTAAAGTAGCGGAAATTAGTGGAGCAATAATTATGATGGTATGATTTTATGAGATTGGGAATGAACAAAACTTATTATGAAAATTGATCAATACGTACTTTTCTACCGGCTTCATTATTGTGTAAATTCATTAAAACTCGTTTTATATTTTTGCTTTTTCGCAGTCGTTCTCTGGCATCGACAAATTTCTGTGAAAAAGCAATTCCAAATGCTATATTGTCAGAACAGCCAGACCACTCAAATCCTTCGGCGCTCCGCCCATTTACCGTTCGGTCACACCCACAATGTTGAAGATCACCTTTGCTACAAGCCCGTGTAACCGCATGGGCCACCCCTGCTGATGATATTGCATGAACGAAGGCAACTTCCCGAGTACCTGAAACAAAACAAAATAAAAGTTATTACTTCTCGGTTACCCCCGAGTAAGAAAAGTTAATTTACCAGGGGGCTGTATTTTAAAGCATCTTACGATCGACTTGAGTCGCAAATCCTTCTATATTGTATTGTTAAATAATCGTAAGATTTATTGGAAATATGCTGGCCTGATCTCCTGTGGCGGGAATGCAGTGGAGCCTTACATAATCTGATATATTACTTAGATTGGAACATGTCAAAAGACCGCTGGTAGGTTTCAAAGGCATAGGGTTATAATAACAAGCATGACACAAGTTAGATGGGAAATGTTTAGTTGAAATTCTTGATACATCGCAAGATTATGTGAGAGCCTACATCATTTACTTGACTGAACAATAATCAAACATCAATTTATCAGAAATACTTCAACCTGCAAGCATTCTTACGTAGCGATTGTCAAAATAAACAATTCACTATCAAGACGAAGAAAAAGGCACCCAATTCTGACATGTTTTAATACTTTAACCAGCTATCAGGAGAGTGTTTGTATGTGAGTTTGTCTACAGGTCATGACCTTTAATGTTTCAACCCGTGTTTAATTGAAATTTGACTATATACACCCAATACTGTACGACTTTAGACATTGCCGCACCAAAACTACCACCACAGGAGGTTGTATCAGAATCCACTTTGATTAAAACTTGGAAGCAGTCCAGTGGTAGGACGCGCGCTTAGGGTCGAGAGGTCCCGGGTTTGAACCCACTATTTTCTTGAGCAAAAACTTTGCTTTACTACACATGGGTATCAGCGAAAATGATATAATTGCGCCAATTTGTGTGCTACACTAAGCAGAGTAAAAAACTTCCCCAGGAGATTGATAGATCGATACCAGTAGCCCGATGACCAGGTGTAATAGCTATAAAGTCAGTAAATGTGCATACATTTCTATGAAATGATTCTAAATCATGTAGGATAGTCACTGACAGATGTATTGGCGTAGAAACTGGTTAACAGCTAAATCCAGAGATTTAGCCTTTCCAGGAATGATGAGTAGGTTGACTAACCGTCGTTGTTAAAAACTGTACAATGTGTTGCGACGGAGTTAAACCCAACACTCCCCTCCAAAAAATCAACAGTATTTCGTTGTTATGAGCGACCTTTCATACAATCGTTTATACTTTACCCTGTGACTTTAGAGTGTCTTCAATTTTGTTAATGTAATATCCTTACGTCGTACTTTGTGATTAAACCTCGATTTGTCTCACAGCCGTTAAATCTAATTTTCATTGTTTTTTACTGAATTTCGAGTGGCACTTTTAAATGAATTGAAACTGGTACGAACATTTAAACAAAGTCTTTCGTGACGTGATGAGATTAATTTATAAAACTGTTTTTTGTAGAATGTGTTACAGTAGTTGTGTAACGTATTAGCTTGATTAAATCTCTGTAACATATTAGGGTGTATGAATTGCTTCTAATACTTTTAACAAATTGTGGAGAAGTCCCTTGGTACAAAACTACGATAATGACCAAAAAAGTTCGCAACCAAGAACACTAGCATGGCCAGTTAGCTTCCACATGTCAATATACATTCTCATACCCAGACGTTATCAAGATTCGCGAGCTAGTATCGAGAATCCTGATAGCCTCTGGGAACGATAATGGTCAGTATGTTACTTTCGTTGTAAGTTTACGACGAAAATCGGTCGTACTAGTTTTGATTTACTGCATGAAGGTTAATGAGTGGTTAACGAGCGTAAATAAATAGATAAAAGACTATGTAAGATTTTGAAATTTACACAAACTCTTTTTGTCTTACGTTTAATTGACGACGCGTAAAGTTTGTGATGAGATCTTATGTACGCTACGGCAAGTTCGTGACTCAACATTATATGACCTGTAATTAAGAACCATCGGATCTTGAGTAGCGGGAATGCAGTGGATAGATAGACACATTTGATCATGACAATATAATAAAAATTGATCAAAAAGAAAATAACAGCTATGTTTGCCGGAGTACACGGTTTGTCAAGCAAACCATGAACATGGGAACGATTGTGGCATTAGTTCATCGATTCATTTGGGTTCCTTAAATATATGGGGCTAAAATCTGTCCAATGAACAATGTTGGCAATTGTAACAAGTTGCGTGTTCAACCAGTGCATGCTCTTTTCATTTCTTTGAAATAGTACATAACATAATGAAAGTATTGTAATATTCAGTTGTCATATAAATAAATTTTGTAATATCTTGATTTTGTTGTGTAGCTCTCCAATATTGGAGGAAACAAAGTTATTTATGCTTGTCTCAATATTTAGCTTTTGAAATGATTCTTATCAACACATGAGTACCACTTTTGTAAAATTATACATCAACTGTTATAGCTTCATATAATTTAATTTGTTTGACCTCAAATCATGTACCACCCAGAAATAGGGACGTTGGTCATGATTTTTATGGTAGACAGCTGGTCCCTTGCTTGCGGACTGACATCTTTGTAACAAGAAAACAATATTTTATGGCTACAAAGACATGCATGACTTTATAAATGAGCTATACCCAAAATCTAAATATAGATCTTTTTTACAATCAAGTCATGATGCTCCTTGTACAATCATGTTACATACACGCCCATCAACAATGAGGAATGAAATCAATATCAAGGGCTGTCCACAAAACTATTTTAACAATTATTGTAAAACGCTTCCGAATATCTAATGGAACTCATGTCCACTAAAACTTCCAAACAAACGCTAAGCAACGTAAGTAGGTTGTTATGTGGTTCCTCATAATACTAGAAAACACAAGACAGAGGTTTTCAAACAGCAGGTCCATAGCTTTAGAATGATCTTCCTCTCGGGTTAAGACATAGTGATTCAATCAATACATCTCAGAATTTTGGTTGCTGGAAAGAAATTGTTGAATGTCAGAACCAAAAAGTTCTTGTCCCGGGCATATGGTTTATATATTTAAATTTAAAACAGTTATTCAACACTTGAAAATTTGAATCTCAATTTGACTGAATAAATTCCAGCAACACTGAACTCTTGTTAATGCTGAAAAACTTCATTAAAGTTCAGCTACAAAGACCACATTGATTATGTAAAGTTATTCGAATTCCAAAGATTGTTAAAGCCTAAATGCTTCATTTAAACGAAAATGGTCCCTACATGTATATTAAGGCCACTACGCTATTAAGACCATAGACTTTCATAGTTACAACAGCGGAACTTTACTGTAAAGCAATTTTGCCGACAACCCTCAGTACATAATACATTTTGCATTCTTCAATAACAATGAGCAATCATAGGTCGGATTGAAAACCCGAATGAAATGTATTTCAAAAATGTGAGTTAATGTACTCGAAAACGTTGAAAATTGTTTTATTTTTCAAGTAGAAATTGGAGGGCTATGACTAAAACAGTTTACTACAAATTTTCTAGTGTAAAAATCACGGTGTCATTTATTATCCAAATTTGACTCATAGTGTATTTAAAGGGCCATATAGGGGTTAGGGGTTAAGTACTCTCGTATTTACAGAATAATTCTGTCTGACGTTCAAACGACAAGATAATCTCTGATTACGACAGAAAGTAAAAATTTTGTTACACAAAATAAAATGAAATGTTTTAAGATAAAGGATAAAGGTTTGTTTTAAAGAGTGCATAGTAAACCGAATCTCGTTTTTCGATGTTATATATACGACATGCAGTTATAAGTTGTAAATGAAATGCAATTTCTGTTTGAACAAGTTTGTCTTGACAAAAATTAGAGAAAAGTGTTAAAAAGAATCACTTTTGTTTTCTACTTGGACCATAGAAATTTGTGGTCTATATTAGTTTATGCAGAGACATAGATATCTATGTGTCTGGTTTATGGACAATATTTCGACTGAAAATAAGCATTTAGGACTTCAACGTCCAAAATTGCAGAAATGACTATTGGCGTCTTTACAATGGAACTTAACTGTATTAAATCATAGCTACTTTTTATTGTTTGTTTGTTTGTGAAAGATAGCAATGAAATTAGCCCAATCAGCCAACCTTAGTGCTGTCTGTGAAAGTAGTTTAGGCTTAAGACCCTTTATGTGTAAGAAAAAGCTTCTTCGTCCTTTTTTAACGAAACAAGAAAATGACATGGATTTACTAAATTCTGCGAAATTAATATTTTTTCGACCTGGTTAGTCCTAGTTACCAGACTCGCATTGGTTTAAATCACATCTAAAACCCGACACCGATATTCCTTTAAGCAAGAAATTTTATCCTTTTCATGATCAGCATTGGGTGACCAGGAATTAGACTAGACAGTGATTTATCTAAGTTATAATAACTCTCAGACCTGCTTCCTGCCCCCCCTTCAGTTCTGAGCAATAAGTACTAAGTATCTTGCTTAAGAAATCTACCATATACAGGTTTTAGATTCAATTTGACTGACCAACACGGAACTAGCTATCGAATGATTACCAGTCAAATGTCGTAACTACCCGATCTCTTGTAACACTATAACCATGTAATTAAATGTAACACTTTTCTGTTTTTCTCCAGACAACAAACTCTTTTCTCGGAATTAGTTTACATAGCAAAACATCACACGAAAAATCTCTCTTGAAAATATCGTCTGCACTTGTCTAATTCTTTGTAAACATTCTTTCTAAACAACGAGCTGTAATCAAGAAAATGAATTAATGTGTAAAACGTCATCACTCTTGTCGTTTGCCAGCCTTTATTGGGTGTTAATTTCTTTACATATCAACCGATAACAGAATTATGGAAGAAGAATGTTATTGTTAAACCGCTTCGCGCATTTTCCGTCGGGCGAGTCGTGAAATTTACACGTCGTAAAAAATAATTGTATTTTGTAAGACGTTTCATTGCTATTGACGATTGATGGCGATGCGATAATAAAATCAGTTTAACGACTTTGTGTGAATGGTTTTGTAAACAAATGACCAGGTACGTGTTAATCTAGGACTATTAATGATCAATAGAAGGAAATTGGAATTCAAAGACACTGCGGATTCAAAGAATAAAACGAATAAAGGAAAAAACGCAATGAATAGACATTGTAAAACCATTCTCGTATCAAGACAATATCCAGACCTATCGGCAGATAAAAAATTATACCCTGGGCCTTTGGTATAGCTTTTGAAAATTGACCTGAGATAACTGGTCATAGCTTGTAAAAGCTGACCTAATACAGCTTGTAAAAGCTTGTAAAAATATTGACCTGAGAAATCTTGCAACATCATGTGTAAATAGGCCAGAGAAAACTTGCCATAGCTTGCAAATATACAGACATGGGGAAACTTCTCATTGCTTGCGTAATGACCGGAGAAAACTTGCCAAAGCTTGTAAAAATATTGACATTAGAAAACTTGCCATAGGTTGTAAAAATATTGACATTAGAAAACTTGCCATAGGTTGTAAAAATATTGACATTAGAAAACTTGCCATAGGTTGTAAAAATATTGACATTAGAAAACTTGCCATAGGTTGTAAAAATATTGACATTAGAAAACTTGCCATAGGTTGTAAAAATATTGACATTAGAAAACTTGCCATAGCTTGTAAAAATATTGACAGGAGAAAACTTGCCATAGGTTGTAAAAATATTGACATTAGAAAACTCGCCATTGCTTGTAAAAATATAAGCATGAGACAAGTATACAATTTAGATATCCTTTAAAATCAAACTAGTTATAAATTGTGAAGTTACGATAGCGTGTAATGTATTACTCTGTCTTAGGACAATTTGCACGAACTGTTCAAGGAGGGGGGGGGGTAAGCCATGGCCTTAATCATACGAGAGTATTTAGTTTTTTGTTCGAGACCGTGTTGACCGTTTTTCATTCTACGATCAAATTATCAATTAGGGGCAATCCGGGTAAGTACGGACGAAAATTGTAACGGGTGCTCAATATTAAATTACACGCACATTGACTAATTAAAACATTTATCAATATAAGAATCGAAATACTATTCATTTTTCATGTATTATTATCACATTAAGTACAGATACTCGCTCGAAGTCGCTAATCAAATCACAGGTGCAATGCACTCATTTTTTAAGCTAAGCCAATGCTTCAATTACCTGGGCCTACATTTGTTCAATAACAAAAACATAGACATTATGTTATTACTTACATAGAGTGACTAGTAAAAAACTTGTCTGTAAGAATAGCGCGAATCAATCACAAAATACATGCAAAATGCAACGATACATCTTTCAAGCTATTACTGAACAAATTTATCATTAAATTTTGTTACCATCAATCAATGAAATGACAAAACCTAGATGCAAGTTTTTGTCGTTGATTTGATTTGTATCCTAGGCAACCTGATGCGACCCATGCAGTTATTTCAGATTTGTTGAGAGTGGTTTTACATTATTGATTTGAGATTTAACGGGTTATATACGGAGCCCCTAAAGAGACATTTTAAAATATTTATTTTATTATCACAATGTTTTATGAGATATGGGTTGGTCATACAGTTAAAGTTCCACTATCTTGGCTATTGAAAAATTCGCTTTTTGTTAGTGTTACTTTGGGCAGAAAAGGGTCTTTATATTACGATTATTCCGCTTTTAAGACCATCAGTTTTGCAGTCTTATTACTGAACCTTTACTGTGCATATATATAGCTTTACGTAGCCAATTCTCTTTTTTTTTCAGGCAAATTGTGGCGTTCAGTCAACCAACCTACTGTTACTGGATAGCTTGCTTGGTTTAACAATTACAATGTATTCATAGATAAGTAGGTAAAATTTTAGCCTTCTCAGTCGATATACTTTAATATTTATTTATTCATCTATCTATTTACATGCTTTGAACGTTAAGATCAAAATGCACAATATCATCGCTGGTTACTCCCTTCGCGGTTACCGAATAGTCCAGGCTAAGTCGTCACCAAACAAAGTTGCTGGACAATCCCAACGATATCCCTCACCCATCTTGATAAATAGGTAAACAAATAAAAGACCTTTTTCCGCTTGAATCATTGTGGCGTAATGTTATATATTTTCGCGACCCATGCTACCGCTAGTTCATATTGAGCAGTTTTTAAATAGATCTATACGTTTATGTAAAAATTAGCTTAGTTCATTTGTATTTCGTTAAATTTTCCAGTTTGATATTACAAATAACTTTTTAGGAGGTTTTATGTTCTTTAATGTAAACTACGTATTGTGTAATGCACGTACTTTAAACGTTTAGGCTTTAATGAAGTCAACATGGAAGATGCCTATGCAATTGAAGTACAAGCATTGACAAAACACTCATAAAATGTTCTTGTAAAAACTGTCCGATTGATTTAGCCATCCGGTGGCAGGGACTACCAAATTAGGCTGTTACAACCACGGGTCTAGACCAGCATAGCCTGAATACTCACTATAACGAACTATCCCGCAATACCGATCGCTGTACAACACGAGCGTCCGTTATGAAGGGTTGACACTGTATTTTATGAACTTACCTAATTTTAGAAAATTTCCAAAAACTTTCACTGGATCTACAGTGCTACAATTCCATCGTCGATTTCTAAACTGATGTTGGCATTCGTCAATTGCCATATGAGCACCGAATCTTACACTGTCCATAACTTCAACATTCCGCCGACATATTTTTTGTTGTCTTTTAGCAAGTCCTATTAATTCTTGACACATTTCCGGTAATTGTTTCGCTGATATGCTGCTCATTTTGGCAAGTGCTCTGAAAACATGAAAATAACGTTGATTATTATAATTGAATATTAATAATAAGGATATTGGGACTAAGGGGTTAGAACTAACCCAGTGCAGGGAAGTTCTGCTATTAAAATTGCATGGATTATTGCAATATCAAGCGAGTTTTCACAATTAAGTTCTAAATGCTTATTTTGAGAAGAAAAAGAAGTCCCTATTTTAGGACCATACTGCAATTAAGAAAAATTGGACCTGCGTAAGTACTCAACAAATATGTGATTGATAAATAAGAGGTTCAAATAGCTAGGTACAACATTGAACAAGTATAAAACAAATCAGGCTATTTATTTCTTGAATGAGATCATGGGACATATATAAAATGTATTCAGTAGGGAAAAACATTATCTATGCAAGAAGTCCCTAAAATCCTCAAACCTGTCGACTTCTGGGCCCAATTTAGGGTTTTCGTATCACAAAATGACACACGTATATCGTACGAACTAACGATTACTTGGTGCATTCAGTTAAATTTAAATGCGCGTTTAAATTTCACAGAAAATGGGTGTACCTAATTAGTCAAAGCTATAATACAAAAATAAAAAAGTCAGATAATCAATTGTATCCAAGCTTGCGAATTCTTTTCCCATGCATAACATTATTAATGTTTACAATTCATCAGTGAAAAAACGATGAGTTTTATCTATACGCTGTACAACACTAATTTGAAAACAATAAAATAGTACTATTTATTTAAAACGTAATGTATTACTACGCGGAGTCATAAATTAACATTAATTGCTTGTTTTACAACCATCATGAGATCTTAACATTACCGTACAGTTGTAACACATTACATTGCTCGTATCAGTCCATCATTTTCGGCTAACATTTTTTGTGTGCATACATTTTTAACTCGGTCGAGACCGTACCCCTCGGCGTATTAATCGGTAACAATGACAAATTAGTGCGTGATTCGGTCCATTTTTCTTTTGCGTGAACGTTTGTTGTAAACAAAATGTTGACGTTCTTTTCCTCACAAAATTACGCCTACAATTTTTGTCCATGACTTTTAAAATCTAAAGTTTATTTTTATTTTTTTTCTGTTGAAAAAGCATTCAGTTCGAGTCGTGCATGGACGATAGTCAATGCATAGCTTATTGTAGTTCAATAGATAGATAACTGGTTTAAATAGTATGAACTTCATATGTATATATTTTAATTTCGTAGAAATGCTTTCATGTTATGAAAAATTTGTTCTATGAACTACTGTTCCACAATCTCGTACCCAGAGGCTATCAGAATCGACAATCTTGATTACCTCTGGGAACGAGAATGCTGTTCCGGGGATTCATTAGGGCTCAACTCCCTAACCCGGGTCTGTAGCTCAGTTGGTAGCACGCCGGGGTTCGGTCGACCCTGGTTTGTCGAAAAGGGTACAGTTTCGAACCCCGCCCTAGCTGGTTATACCCTTCCATTACAATTTGACTATAGTTTCAATATTCATCCATTAATAAGGACTTTGGAAAACGGTAGATGAAATTAAACTCTTTTACTCTGTGACTGCCTACTTATCACATGAAGTGACATGGTAGATAGATAATCTCAAACCGAGGTTCAGCTTTCATTGGGAGGCTTAAGTCATTAAAAGACATAAATCACTCCGCCGCGGAGGTATATTCCAACTGCCTACTTAGTTAACATGCATTGATCTATAGCCTGGCTCAACACCACGTCATTCTTTAATTAAGTGGTTTCAGCGATTTAAACAAAGTCAGTGATTTTACCCACTCAATCAAATAGGCGGGTTCGAATGTAAAATATCTAAAAATAACTTTAAACTTTAAAATTACAAATCATCAAATAATCAAAAATGATTTAATAGCAATTTAAAATATAATTTATTAAACTACTCACATTTTGATGGATGGCGAATAAAAATACAAAAAAATAAAACCAGTAAACAATTATATTAATGAAATACCTGAGCAATGTTTGAGAATAAACGATCAATTAGATTTTACAAATTTTGTCAATTACATAAAATGAAAATATATCAAATAAATGTTGTTTTTTCTTCAAATTGAACATTATTTCAAACATGATTTTCACAAATTATTACTGTTCATATCAATGAATGACAAAATGTGGATATAAATATATTTCAAATGGATTCAATACATATTTACATTGTTATAACCGATCATTCAATGATTTTATCAAAGTTAGAGGTAAGAGTCTGGAAGATTGAGTCTAACAAAAATATAAAAAACACTCACATATTTGTAGCAAAGTCGATGAATTTTGCTATATTTTGTGTACTTATGTTTTTGTCCGCTTAAAAATATATGACACATACTCAAAACTTGAGATTCGTTTAATATGGGTTTTCTTTACTAAGTAAGGGACCCATAGGTTTAAAGGTACTAATACACAGATTTCGACTTAAACATCAACTTTTTCTGAAACTATCAAAATTGTTTAGAAACACGTTTTTAGCAGAAAAATAGTGATTTGATAATGAAAACTTTAGTTCAAAGTGATATACAAGTACAAATGATGGTGCTTCAAGTAGAAAAATCTACCCCGTATATCAAGGTATGGACAATTTTAGTGCATTTTTGTAACTTTTATTGTATATTTCATGCAATCTATAGGTCAGTGTGTCCTAAAATAGTAAGACTACATTTTTGACACTATTACAGACACTGAGTGGTATTTTGAAAATATTGAAAAGTCTTAACCAAATCTGTGAACTAGTACCTTTAAATGCTGAACTGTTAAAAAAGCACTGTATTGTATATACTAGTGCTTCTATTACAGCAGATGTAATCTGGCCTGAGACAAGAGTTGCATTTTAATGTCATTCGCATTAACCAAATCAGTAAGTTCTTGTGTAAAATACTTTCTTTCTCTCTCCTAACACTGATTCTAAATCATGCAGGACAGTTGTCAGTTACTGAAGCAACACATCGTATAGGTCATATCACGGCGGTCAGTCAACCTACTCACTGTTCCTGGAAAGCTCTGGATTTAGCTGTTAACCAGTTACTAAGTGCATACTTATGTCAGTGATTGACAACTGCCCTTCATGATAAGTAATCAGTGGTAAGAGGAAGAGTGGTCGTAGAAAATATACATTGTATCTTGACCAATCTATATGAAAGACGTATCTCATGAACGACAGTAGTCTTAGCTTCCATTCTCGTACCTAGAGCCTACTAGGATTCTCAATACGAGAATCTTGATAACCTCGGGGTACGAGAATGCTAAGCTCCGATCACAACAAAAAACCGAAATGCGTACTTGTTGTACCAAGTCTACATCACCATGCGGGCTCGTCCGAACTTTTCCGATTCGGTTACACAATAAAACCCAGTTCAATCCGGAACTATTCTATACCCGGAATCATTGGCGCACCGCATCCGTTTTCAACTCCATGCCAAGCTCATTCCTTTAAGCCACAATAACCCTGTCAAAATCGAAGCCCTATTTTTTAAGGATTAGATGTGTGACACTTAGGGTATCAACTTTATGACATGTGTCTATTTCAGATTATATGATACAATAAGCTCGTGTCTAATTGATATAGTATGACTATATGAGGATATCAAATTGTTCAAAAAAGTATTTTTTTTATTTTTATGAAATTTGAGGAATTATTTGGAAATTTGAATGTGTCAAAATTTTGATTCATAAAATTATTAAGACAATGGGTGCAACTACATTTTGTACTATAAAATTTGTATGGATGAAACTACGGGTTAGAGTATGGAACTCACGATTCCGACTTCTGGATTTTCAAAACTACAAGCTTGATTTCAAAACAGTTTGGTAAAAGGATTATGTACTAAAAATGAAACACCTTATAAAATTTTAGACCAACCTTTGAAATATGTCAATTCTACTTTTACGAATCCAGCGCTGTGGGTTTGATTTAAGAGTCTAGCAAGTCACATTCTCGTAATAAATCTCGTACTAACATTCTGGGTACGAAAGTGGTCATACAACAATATCTAGCCCCCCCCCCTCCCATTACAGTCTTCGAATTTAGCCAGTGAAAGTTTTTCGTGAAGCCTGCCTCTATAGAATTTCTTGAAAAAAGTCATTTTTTAGGTCAGTCATACAAAGTAAACAATGAAAAGTATCAATAAACGATAAAAAATCTAATAAACGAACCAATTTCAGTTTTGCATTTTAGACCATTGTAGAAAAAATGCCGTCATTAGAATTATTGTGTACATATTATGTTCGCCTCACCTGGCTACTACAACTAGCCGGGTTTGAATTTGACAGCTAAATACTACTCTTTAAATAATACCCTCAGTGCATATATTTAAATAAAATATTTCATTTTAAGAAAGGCTGATTTTGAAAAGTCAAAAGATCCCGGAGTCATTTTTACACTTGAGTTCACCTATGTGTCAATTACAAAACCTACACCCTGTCAAATTGACGCTAAAGGGTTCTATCCCACAAAATAGGGGAGATAAAATAACGCCAAACTGAAAAATAATATCTTAAAATGTGCACCAAGTGGTCGCAGCTTGCAGGCGAAATACGAAAAATTTGCTAAATGTGTAAAATAGTTTTTATTATTTTGTGGTTTGGTATAAATCTTCGTTATCCGTCAACAAACGGACAGATCGGATTTTAGTACAAACGAATCTCGACATTATAGCCAGTAATAAAGATTTTATCAAACTTAAAAACATTTTAAATAGGCCAATAAGTATTTTGCATATATCACTAAAATTCATTTTTAATATATTGTTCGATGGAACGGAACGGACTAAATGGTCCGGAACTTCGAGTTTTATACTTAACTCCATAAAATTCAATGAATTCAGCAATTTTTTCTAGACGAAATGTTACGCTAACTGGGGAAATTTATTATTTCAAGTATTTATGAATTTAAACGCAGACATTAAAGTTATTTACGATTTTTGAAAAAAATATTTTTCGACGTCTTTTCGCAGGATCAACACTAAAAAATCTACTGAATGCTACTGTAGGGGCCTACCATTCTGTAAATACCCTACATGTATACATAGGGTCCATGCATTCGCTAAAATGATAACGACTACTCGATCTTGGCACCATTCGATAAACATCGTGTTCTTCCGTAGCCTCCGTAAAAGATCGTATATCAATCGTGAAACATCATGTTCTTCCGTAGCCTCCGTAAAAGATCGTATATCAATCGTAAAACATCGTGTTCTTCCGTAGCCCCCGTAAAAGATCGTATATCATTCGTAAAACATCGTGTTCTTCCGTAGCCTCCGTAAAAGATCGTATATCAAACGTGAAACATCGGGTATCTTCGGCTGCTTCGTCAAAAACACTGAGACTTACTGTCGAGGTGATCAAATGAGTGAATCTAACAATCGTTGAAAATCGGATGTCTACGACAAATGTCATATTACAACATTACAGCATATATGGATCACCTCAACCATTCATGGAATGGTATTCCTAGTGAATGACCGAGGAGTTCCGAATGGATTACAGCGATGTCCTTAAATTCAAATTTAGAAGTATAAATATCATTCGGTATACCACGGTGATCTACGAAGATAGGGGTAGAAAATATCCGAGGAGTTCCGAATGTATGATTATATGCATTCATTTACGTCTTGGGTTCGGAATTACAGGGTTTTAGTGTATACCAGTATATTTACTCGATAAGACTAAAATCTCGTAATTTGAGTTTTCCGTTTTTTCCCTAACTATTTGACACATTCGTTTTTGTTTTTATTAATTCAAAAATATGACGATTGTATAATATACATTGCACTTGGTGCTTTATTTCATTCAAGATGTTTAACATTTTTGTGCAAGTTGACAGTAAACAAAACGACTTATTTACCCAACAAGGTCAATAAAGGTCACGACGAGTTTGGGATATCAGTTCACACGCAACCGAATTATAGTAATTTTGTTAAGTCGAATACATTTAATGAAATTATTTTATGGGTTTCAAGATACATGTCAAAATTTGCTTTAAACGGAGCCCGATGCAAGTTACGGCTGTAAACACAGGGAATTGTCATGTTACCTCCCTTTTTGAAATACAAATGTACGACGAAATACTCGGGGGTTAAAATTTATGATAGAAAATTGAAAAAATGAATGTATCCAAAGTTGACATATGATTCAATTGACATGTTTATGAATTAAGAAAATACAAATTAAAGTCTCGAGCAAAGAATGGATACCATGAAGAACGGTTATAAAACAATTCAACATGTCATTCCACGAGAGTTAAAATTGTTTAAATAATATTTATCGCTAGATTACGTCTAGTACTAAATTATTCTTCTAAAGTGGAATTAAAGCTCATCTCAAGAGCTTAGGGAGCTTAATTTGTCGCTGAATTAGATACTTGTAAATAATGAATGTACCGTACAACCTGAGTTAACAGACACCGCTGATCAACGGATAACTCTAAACAGCAGACAACTTTATAAACTCTATAAAGGACACATCAGATAGACAGACACCTTTAAACAGCGGACAACTCTGTTTAACGAAGAACTCTGTATAACGGACAACTATTAACGATGGAATGTTCTAAACAACGGACACTTCTGAAGAACCTTCCGACAACGGTCACCTGAACAGCGGACTCTTCAAAACAACGAAACATCTAAACAACGGACACAAATAAAAAATGAACAAATTTAAACAGCGGAAACGCATAGGATAGCGGACGAACGACTTTGGTCTTAATGACAGAATAGGGACTTTATCTTCTCAAATTAGGCACTTGGTACTTTAAAATTGTCTAGAATCGTATGATATTGTATTAAAAATGTTGATCCGAATAGCGAAACTTCATTGTATTGTATAATATGATAGGAACTTGATAGTTCTAATTTGATGTAGTCCCCTGTAGGCTGACAGACGGCCATGCCTAACGCCCTCTAAAATTGAATCATCTTTAAAGAATGGAACGACAAAAACACGATGTTATTCAATGATAAGCACTTTGAGGTTAATATAATTAAGAAATTGATACACACGAGAGAAAAAACACTTGACTTGGTGAATAGTTTTGTAAAAACAACTTACGATTAATAAAAAAGTTGATGAGCCGAAATAAAATGTTCCGAATTTTATGGAGTTTTGAATCCGTCAAGCGTCTGAGGTACTTAGATGAAATAACTCATAGATATATACGTGTATGAATTTAATTGTTCAATTTAAGACAGAGAGTAAACGAATAAATGATTAAGTTATACTGGATACGCAGGTGTGACCCTTGAAATAAAAACATTAATATTTCTTTTTTATAAGCATTATGATTTGCATAATTGAAAACAAACAAGCTTGGGCAATCATAGACAAATGTCTGACAATTATAATAGCTAGGAACAAAGAAATACCTGAGTATTATGAATGTATGCTTGTGAGGTCATTGTGTGCATTCAACAGGTTCTCGTACGAATATAAAAGCGAAAGGGGCAAAAAAACGAAGGTGTTTAAACAACAAATCGTTCAAAAGGTCATCTAGGTTTATTTATTTTTGAAATTTACTTGTCTCACGTTTGGGTAACTCATTATATCTGTGAATTAACAATCTACGATATGAAACAGTGCAATGCGATGAGATGCGGTCTGATGCGACGCAGTACGATACCATACGATGTAGTGCAATGTCATGCGAAGCGATGCGATTCCACAACATACAAATTATTGCTTCAGCCTAGTTAAGACAACTTGTTCAGAGAATTACCATTTGAATGCAATTAAATTGCATGACATCGCATAACATCGTATCACATCGCATTGAGTCGCTTTGTGACGTATCCTATCGCATTGAGTCGCTTTGTGTCGTATCACATAGCATTGAGTCGTTTTGTGTCGTATCACGTAGCATTGAGTCGTTTTGTGTCGTATCACATATATTGAGTCGTTTTGTGTCGTATCACATCGCATTGAGTCGCTTTGTGTCGCATCACATAGCATTGAGTCGCTTTGTGTCGTATCACGTAGCATTGAGTCGTTTTGTGTCGTATCACGTAGCATTGAGTCGTTTTGTGTCGTATCACGTAGCATTGAGTCGCTTTGTGTCGTATCACGTAGCATTGAGTCGTTTTGTGTCGTATCACGTAGCATTGAGTCGCTTTGTGTCGCATCACGTAGCATTGAGTCGCTTTGTGTCGTATCACATAGCATTGAGTCGTTTTGTGTCGTATCACGTAGCATTGAGTCGTTTTGTGTCGTATCACATAGCATTGAGTCGTTTTGTGTCGTATCACGTAGCATTGAGTCGCTTTTTGTCGTATCACATAGCATTGAGTCGCTTTGTGTCGTATCACATAGCATTGAGTCGTTTTGTGTCGTATCACGTAGCATTGAGTCGCTTTGTGTCGCATCACATAGCATTGAGTCGCTTTGTGTCGTATCACATAGCATTGAGTCGCTTTGTGTCGTATCACATAGCATTGAGTCGTTTTGTGTCGTATCACATAGCATTGAGTCGCTTTGTGTCGTATCACATAGCATTGAGTCGCTTTGTGTCGTATCACATAGCATTGAGTCGTTTTGTGTCGTATCACATAGCATTGAGTCGCTTTGTGTCGTATCACATAGCATTGAGTCGTTTTGTGTCGTATCACATCGGATTGTATCGCGTCGTGTTGCGTCGTTTTACATCAAAATTTAGTTCCAAATTGGACTTATTGTTCACACTAATATGTTGACCAATTAATTAGAAAATAAAAGAATTCATTCATATCGCACGTTGCAGGAATATATTTCATTCTAGCGTACATGTAGCTAAAACCCGCCACACGGGTCAATGTCATATCAGTGTCCACAAGGCGTGAAATTCCCTCCTCTGTTCTATTCAATGACCAACCACATACGGAAAAAGGAGGAAATGAACTTCAAAACTAAAACAATCCTTGTACTGTTGCATAAACTAATTATAAGTCATCAAGTCCAGTCGGTATCTTACAGGCTACAGATACATGTTTTCGTATGTTGTTATACATGGTGTGCCCCCCACAAAATCCCTGTCAATGGTGAGACGAACATATGTAATATGTTGGGGAGATACAGACTCCAGAGTTTATGGCTTAATAATTGACTGTACGACGCTGTGTAACAAGAGCTGTCAGTAGAGACAGCATGCTCGACTAAGTAAGTATTAAACAGTTAAGAAAATGAATAGTTCATTTTTTTATGTATTTATTTATATTTTAACGTCGTATTCAACACGTTTTAGGTCATATATACGACGACCAGCTCTTCCTACTATAGGTTTCCTGGACACTTTTCCATCACCAGTACTAACTCTCCCTACCACGAGGCGGACAACACGTGTATAGGGTATGACCTGATGATAAAGAACATATATACATGAACATAGTTTGAAGTTGATACCTTAAGTAATAAAAAAGTTATAGAAAGTTGTATTTTAGTAAAAAAAAAACTGAAATCAGAAATCTGGACGCGGCCGCGGATGCCGACGCCGACGTGAATCAGGGCACTCATTTGGCCTATTTTGGGGCCGAATATCCGCCCTATTCCCCTCTCAAAATCATATGTTATCCCCTATCTCAGATAAAAATCCCCTCAAAATTTAAAGCAAAAGAAAAATTAGTACGGTGAATAAAGATAGTTTAGGACCAGCTTCAGGTCATTTGTTTTATTTGACATTCTACAGTCACAATCTATACTAGCTATGATTCAAATCAATAGTAGAAGTGTTTAAAGTAACAACTGTACACATTTATAAGTTGACTGAAAATTCCCTATAATATTGTCTTGAAATGACGCAAAATTCTCCTTTCTGAGGGTATGGGTACCTGTTCCCAAAAGTTGTCTAGTGTCCTGTGAATAGGAGAGCTTCACTATATTTCGTACAGTCGAGCTAAAAATGATCATAATTGCATCGAAGATTTCAAACTTAGCTTCACTTTAACATAATACAAAGCCTTTCATCTGTTGCTATACTCGACAAATTTACCATATGATAAAGTCATAAAGCAGATAGACCTATGGATAAAACATATCTCTTTGTTTTGTCTTTTACCTTTTTTATTAATTGAGTTTTCTTCACAAGCGTAGTACCGTGTTCGTTCACAAACATTTCCTTGTTTCTCAAAACAGAATTACTTCAAGTAAACTATACATAAATATTAGTTTTTGTATTTATACTTGATAGGTTTAACGTAGCTTCTCGCACTTACGATGGTTTTTGGATATCAACGATCTTACGTCCTATTTAGTCGTAAATCCTTCTACATTGCATAGTAATATTATCGTGATATGAGTATGTTTGATAAACGCTGCCCATGGAACGACACAGGACATGTTCCGACGGTTTTACGATTTTACTATAGGGCTCAAAAGGTCGACTATGATTTTCCAGAGGAAATAGGCGTAGCTATACAATCATATCATGTGGGTTTTATTTAAGTTTTGTCTGTTTTGGAAGAGTTTCAGAGACCGAACCGAAAATTCCAAGTAGTCATTAATTTCACCAGTTGTGCCAATTTGGTAAATAATACAAAGAGAGACATTTTGAGCCATTTTAACGCTTTTAATGTTTTTGTTTGGGTGAGAGGTGGGTCAACGACAATACGCGGAAGTACAATATATTAGAGAATTGGTCCAGATCCGTTGTTCTCCTGTGGTAAATCAGATCATGGCTCTAAAATTCTGTTTTAAGTCCTGAGAAGTCCGACAGTCCATCACATAGTGCGTTTGTCCGTCGTCCGTGCGCGTGCCTGCGCACATGCGTTTATAAGTGCACGAATCTGAGCCATTGCCTGAGTGTACAACAGTAACCTATATACAATGTAGCTCAATAATTAACATACATGTATTAACTATATTATTACAGTAAAACATGTAAAGTTATTTATATAAATATCTACATTGTTTGTATTCATGTAAACGTTCTGTGTTGATGGATATATAAAATATTTAATATATAGAACATCCATTCTATTTACTTTTTGTTATGTTTTTGTTGGGTTAAACGCCGAAGCAACACATTACATAGGTTGTATCACGGCGGTCAGTCTACCTATTCACTGTTCCTCGAATGGCTAAATCTCTGAATTTATCTGTTAACCAACTACTAAGCACATACTTTCATCTGTGACTGACTACTGCCCTACATAATTTAGACTCAGTTGTAGGAGGGAGAATGACCGTAGGAAGTTATTTCATGACCGAGCTTCACGAAAGTATGCCCGCCCGGGAATCGAATCTACGACTCTTCGATCAGTAGACTGGTGCGCTAGCCGGGCGGGCTTTCTATTTCCAACTTCTGTATCCAGGAGAGCTGTTGTATACCACTGGCAAAAGTTCATTTGTATATAAGTTTAGGTCCAGAGCTCAAAACCTGTTAGGAACAGTGAAAATGTCGACTGACAATAGGGATGCAAAAGGGCTAGGGATCGCAATGGACCTTTTTGTGCTATTCCTGGTGTTGGTGTACTTGTCAGATTTAATTACCACATGCTGTCTGTGATATATGTGTTCTTTGTAATTTTGCTGTGTGTACACTATGCCAAATAAATGATATTATTATTAATGAACAAAACTGTCGAAAGGCTTACGTTTACGCATATAAAATTACCCCCCCCCCCCCCTAAAACAGAACATAATATATTCTTTGCATCGTTTTGGTCTTGGCTTTCACTCATATAAAAAGAATGATGGACTGATAGTCTGATCATTAGATGATATCTGATAATACACATTTAACAATAAACAAAATAAATTTATCTACAGGTGCAGATTCTACCCCGGGGAGGCCAAACCCGAGAGATAATACTAGACACCTCAGTTAACAAAAATATCTATGTGATATCAATCGTCCACTATTTGAACAACTTTTGGAAAAAGATTCAGGATCCTCGACACGCTAGCTTCGCTGGAATAAAATTTAAAATCAATTGTTTCCAATTATGTACGTAATATTTTTTCAAAAATAGTCCACCAGTAATTATGAAATGATAATACGGAACCAATTAAACTTTTCAATCGAGAAAATAATGTCTAAATCCCCATATCTTTTAACCATAACAAGTTTGAATCATTCGTCTCATCAACTTAAAAATTAATAATTAATTTAAAAATAACCCGTACGTTCTAATCTAAGGTCAAAAACCAGTTTCAAGTCCCCAAAATATCAATTATACCATCCTAATTCATCCTACCTACACCCCCCCCCCCGAAAAAAACCAATTCTTTCATAGCACAAAAAATCTATTTCTCTATGTTCTTTACATAAATAACATGCTTTGATATTTGAAATTTGATTCCATAATCACCAACAATGATCGCTAGAAGCATCTCATCCAAGGTAGAATACGTGTACCCACTCAATGCTTCAAAACGATATACATTTTCTTGTAAAAGAGACGGTAATACAGTTTGACTAATCATTTAGATAAGAGAGAAGGGTTTTTTACATCTTATATTAGATGTTTAAAGATTGCTACGAGATAGATTTCATTCCATCATTCAAAACTAAGATGTATTCCACCTGAGGCATAAAGATACACAATTCGTCTTCTCTCCCTTTCTCTCTCATTTTTTCTCAGTCTATTTCTCGCGTTCTCTATGTTTGTTTGTTTTTGTTGGGTTTTACGTCGTAGCAATACATTGTATAGGTCATATAACGGCGATCAGTTCAACTACTCACTGTTCCTGGAAAGGCTAAATCTCTGGATTTAACTGTTAATCAACAACTATAGGCGCAAACTTCTGTCTAAAATTATGACTCAAAGAAGTCTAGAGAATGTATTATTAAATTTTGTTCAACCGTAAGTGGCGCATATTATAACCCCATTGACTCACTACAGTATTTCTGTAGTCACTATCGATAATCGAGTATTCAAACCAGCGGGGTAAATATATGCGACATTGACAGTTGAATACAATTTAACTATACATCTGCCTCCCTATTTTAAAGGTATTCACCGAATCTGAAAAATGCCTCCTGGGGGCTTGTTTACAATGTTGTGTTGCAAAACACACCGTAACTATATCGTACTTGTATGAATTCTATTTTCAGTCAGCATTGTTAAAAGCAGATTTTGTGAAAATGCAAGGAGGCGGAGATTAAACGAAATTCGAGAATCGGTTTAAAAGAAAATTGATTTAGAAAAATAAACAACTTGTGATTGTATGAAAGGAAGCTATTTTATTGAAGCCGTGTTATTTTGACTGAGAATTTCTATACGCTGTCACTAATGATTGACTCTTTAAATATCATTTATTCTTGAAGGTATGGTGGTTAAGTCCTAAAACCCTGAGGTAAGACAACTTGACTTAACAAACAAATAAACACGATGCATTCGTGATAAAAGGAATTACAAAATGAAATGTTATACTGTCAATGTAGTTTATTTGTTTATTTTATTTACGCCTTTTTATCATCCCTTTTTATCACTGATAAAAAACGTACATGGTTTGAGTAGACTACAGTGAAGTTCCACTATTTAAGACCATCAAAACTAAGTATCCAAATAACGGAATTGTCAAAGAATAGGGGTTTTGTATTTAGTTAAATCATGTCATTAAACGTGCTAGTGCTAAGTTGCCTATTGTTGAGTAATTTTACATATAATTCACATTCCTTGAATTTTGATTTTCAATATTTGCATGGTTCTCGATTTACGATTGATAAAAGGTAGTCCGTCAATAGATCTACGGCGCGTGGATCAAAACAGTGAAAAATAACATTTATAATTTCATTGTTTCAAAACAGTGAAATATCGAATTTAATTTCACCGATAAACCCTGGTATTCCACTGGAAAGCATGTAATAAAAGGTATTAATATTAACTACGTTTTACTGCTTGACAATGTCAAGTTGACATCTATATATTGTTTTGTATGTAGAAATATCTGACCTGTGTCCTTTTCATTATGTTGATGTTATGTTTAAATATGTATTTCATAATTATGCTTACAGCCATAATTACTATGTACTGATATGCTATTTGTATAAGCTGTAAACTGTATTCTCAAATGAAGCATTTGAGACAAAACTATTTTCACACATCGCCTGATTTTACATTAAATACAATGGTATCTATGGCCAAACTTTACAGTATTTTCATTGGCATTCGGTTCTCGCTTAAATTTCCACAAGCCATTGTCAATTTATTTCTATGTATAAAAAAATTGATATCGGTATTTATGTAAATGGAATAACAAATATCAAGTATTTAAATCAGTGGGGTTAATGTATGCGCCGTTGACAGTTGAATAAAATTCAACACTGCATATAAATTATTGAAAGTGAACAAAACTGTGTTTTAAGCATGAAATTTGTTCTCAAAATGTTTTACTTCGAACAATGGAACAACTAAAAATTCTACAGCTAATTGTCTCCACGCAAATTCAACAAAATACAAAACTGCACAAATACAATAAAACCTGCCCATGATGGCTGGTATGAGGACAACGCATGAACTGCAGTAGGTCAAACAAATAGAAAATATCTAAAAAGGGTTGAAATTTATAGTTATGTATTTCTGAAACACAGTTTGAGCAATTTAAATAACAATTGTTAGCATTTTATTTAAGGTGATATTTGCCGGCCTTCGACAATTTTAAGTCATATCCAAGCAGTTAGTTGACCTGGTTTACTGCCTCTGTAGACGCTTACATGTAGAATTCTAGACCTAAATTTTAAAACCAGTGCTTAATGCACATTACTTCGTCAGTAGTAAACAACTGGCTAACTAAAATCAGCAATAGAATGGCCATAGAATGTATAACATTACCAAACCTCACAAAGTTGTACATATTCCGTCCAGATATTGAAATCAGCAGCCCTTGGATTGCCTGTTCTAACTGCTACCGACGGAGGTAATTGTTAGATTTGAAACAATTTCATGATCAAACTGCCCAAACGTATTTATGTCATCACAAGGAATCAAAGAAATTTCCCTTAATTGAATACCAAAACGCGCTACTGACTGAGCCAAGTTCGTCGTTGAGAGATTTTCATAGTTTAAAGGTGACGGTACGCGCTACCGATCAAACCAATGTTGTTGTCAATGACATATTGATGTCTAAAGGTGACTTTAAAGACAGGTTGTACTGTATTTGAGTGTTACCGAAGATAGATACAGAAAATGTATATATTTCATGTTTTGGATAATTAGAATATATGCAATTACCAACCAATCTGTTTTATAAATCAAATAATGTAATTATCTAAATACATAATGTTCAGTCACTTGTAAAAGTCAATATACACTTACTCTCGTTTTCCATCTCTCTCTCTTTCTTTCTCTCTCTCAAAAACTGCCTTCTCGAAAACGCTTTGTTAATAGTTTTGGATTTTTTTGTTCTGTCTTCTAAGTAAGTCTTATGAGACGGACAGTGCGCCTAACCATTTTTATTTTGTTTCTTTACACGTCTATTTCCATTTAAAGTGCCCTTTTGTATTTGTTTTGAATTTTTTTTCGACTTTGTCTAGTCGTTGCTAAGTCTTTCATGTACGTTCCATTATAACAGTCAAATTGATATAAGGCGGACAGTCTGCCTAACTAAGTTATTAGGAACAATCACAAGCTTGCAAGTTTTAGCACCCGTTCTGACTGATTTTTTCAACACCTTATCGTTTTTTTTTCGACTATTTTCGGTACTAAAAATCGCATGTGAAGGTGACACGAAATTATGGGAAATTGTGTCAAATAGACGTAAAAGGTTGATATGCCATTCAACAAATGTCCAGCCTCATTCTGGGCACAACCATATTCTGAAAAAAGTTTGACCATATTGAAAATTGCATTGTGGGAGCAGACACAAATCAACGGTTGGCAAAAGTTCTGTTTAGCCGTTGCAACAGTGACAATCGCATCGTTCATTGTTTCTTTCGGTAAGCATTGCCTGTGTTTACATGATAAGTAAACATTTCTCGAGCATGCAATGCAGTCGTTGACTCATTGGAGTTAATAAAGGAAACAATAAGCGTTTCCTTACTGTCGGTGAAGGTCAATCAAAAACAAAACGTTCTGTTTTCGGTAATTTTACGACATTGCAATGACACATTATTTTACGACAATGACGTCATAATCAAAGTCGCCCATGTTTTATGAGGATTTAATATAATGTCTACACGGTATTTAATGATTAATACAACCATTAAATATTATTTTTAAGTTAAAGAATATAACAAAAGTCGTATAAACGACGTCGAGATTCTTGCCGAAAAGTTTTCGTCTCTGGCTTTTTGAAATATTCTGAACGCTTTAGCGATGACGTCATTTTTATTTTAAGCAACTCAGATACAAAATCCACTCATTGGAAACTAACAAAACAAAACTAATCCGAATCAACTTGTTGTAGATATGCACTCAAAATAACTTCAATTTTACTGCCTTTCTCAAACCAACACACTTAAAATCATTTATATACAAGTGCAAAGAATTTAAGCTTAACTATTTTCATACTATTTATCAATTACTTATAATAAACTTAATACGATTTTTGTAGCCTCGTTTTAGAATTGAATAAAATATTTTAGCTCTGCGCATGCGTACGGCATCATACCATTTGAACCTCACTCCTGAAGAGTGTTTCATTGTTAAGTTGGAATTTGTGATGCAAAATATTGATAAATATAGTTTAAGATTCATTGTTTGAAGTGCCATTGCCATTATTTAGATCAGATATATATTAGTTCATGTATTTTAAGAGATCGTTACATCCTAGGCCATACCAACAAAGTTTAATGTTTAGCGTTCGCTGGGGCGCAGGTTTTCGACTTTTACAATCATATTAAAGAACAGTACCGAACAGAACTGAACAGAACAGAACATACCAGACAAAAGCATATAGCAGAACCGAGCAAACAAGCAAAAAAAGACAAGAAGTTTGCAAACTATACATTGCGCTTAAATTAATGTATTTATTATATTGTTGGTCCAACATCTGTGTTGATCATGCTGTACACCCTTTATTAATCACATCTTGTGCCGAAAATATTACTCCAGATGGTGCAAAATAGAGTACAAAATGACAGTTTTACAAGTTCCAATGTTGTTTTCGACCCTAACAAAAAATAAAACTAGTTTGCCCAGGGATTCTATATGACAGGGATTTGTAAGTATGTGCTCTTTTGAATTTTCACGGTCGTCACTGTGTAAAACTGGCTGAAGCAGGCTGTACAAACTATTCCAGAGTTTAAAAACTTGATTTATGTTTTTGTACATGTCTTCCATGCAACTTGTGAATGTTTCTGAAGTTTGTGACAAAACATTGTTGCAATTATGACCGAAAATATGACTTTAGGTGATGTAAAATGGGGTTAAACATGGCAGATCGGCGGGAAAATGCATTATTTTGTGAAACAGTCTGTGAGCGTAATGTACCTCAAAATCATCTAGAAACACATTTTCCCTAACATTTATGTCAATTTGAATGGTACTGGTACAAATATAGCGAAATAATATAGCGAAATAATAGCGACGACAGTGAAATTTGATGAAAATCTATTACATTTACTTATCGTTACAAATCCATGTTATATAAAATCCCTGGTTTACCGAAGCAAACATTTTGTTTTTCATTGCTCTACTAAGTCGTGTGCTGTCTTATTCTGCCTAATAATACATGTAATTGCAAATAACAAATTGACCTGCGACAGATAAATGATAAACTTCGATTACCACACTTTTTGAACTGATTGAATGCATGTTGATAATATAAAAAATGTAATGTTCTGTCTCATATCAGTTTTCACAAGCTTTAGGTAGGTTTGAACATATTGAGTGGACGTTGAACAAAGAATAAATTACGAAGGCCCTATCGGCAAACGGGTATTTTAGCATCATACTTACGATCTAATTTTATAGTCGTAAACTCCACTTCAGTATAGAATTGCATTAAGTACATGAAGATGAATTGTTTTACAAAACTGAACAGATCAAAACTTATCAGAACAGAACAGAGCAAAGCAGAACAGACTTGAACAGAGTAGAACAGAATGGTACAGAACAAAATGGAATAGGGTAGAACAGAACAGAACATGAATTTTATTGCAGGACTTGAGTTATACGCATCATATATGTAAATATAACACAATCCACTCTACAATTCAACGTGCTTTTTTATACTATTCATGTACATGTATACTCAGCTTGCTAAGGGGGGATAGTTTGATTCCAGGAGTCAAATCGAATTCAAAATTTGCTCAAGAATATGAAATATTCAAATATGCTATGTACAACGTATCTAATTATTTTACTTTGTAAACATGTAGAGTATTGTTGTATTTTTTGCCGGTGGTCTTAATTTTCTTGAATAAAATTTGTCTTGTCTTGTCTATAGAAAATTAATAGAAACACCCAACAATTGTAATTAATAATTGCGACTACCTATGACCATATAACATCAGACTAAAAAGTTAAGGTAGTTATTATGATGGCTCGCCATTTTATATGGCCAATAAATCTGAGAGTTTTACTCATTTTCCCCTGTCGTCTGCTAATTAAACTCTGGAATAGAGTTCGTACAGAAATTTATTTCGGACATTAATCATACGCTGCTATCACAACAGGACATAACTGGACATAACTGACCACGAGTATCATGCAATCACCTCATCATATATGTAACTTGACCATGGGTTAATAACCACCTATATATCATAGTCACAGATCTATCTAGATATTTCCTGTAAGTCTTGTGAAATATAAGAATTGTCTAATCACTTTGAACTTAGTGTACATTATGATGTTGTCTGTTTGCTTATTTAAGTCGGTAGTACGTCTGACAGTGAATCCAGGGACCGTAAGGTTGTTATACTTGGGAATCCTATTTAACCTACCTAACTTCGTGCAGTTTGGTTAACTAATGTGTTTTAACTATATGTGGCCGGTACGGTCCCGAATCAGAAACACTATACATGTACATACATGTCGGCTCCCTATGGTTCTACCCGCCCAGTAAGTTAAGATTGTACCACGCCTGACAGTCCATCTAGTAGTCGTAGGTCCGATTTCAAGTCAGAGCTGACATAACTTCGTGGAGTTTGGTCATTAAATACATGTACATTCAAATGGTTCAGTTAGAACAGGCGGTAACAAACGCATTTGGCTGTCAATCCCTGGCTCGTTGGTTCGAAAACATGACAAAAAACCCAATATACATCCATGGAAGTTGGTCATGGAAATGTACTTTCTACGGCCCTTCTTCCGACTTCCACTATACAATTAACACAGATGATAAATAATACAAGTTGGGAATTCCAATACCATTCTCTATACTATATACAGACTGACAAATTTCGAAACAATCGGTACACAGTGGCAATTATCGTGTAAATACATACATGTGCATGCTGATATCATGGTAAATTGTCTGCATTAAATCGCCTTGACGAACTTTACTAAACATCTAAATGATTTGACCATTAGCAATTAGAACCAAATAAAAATCACTTCTGCGAATTTTACAACGTTTTGATGCCTTGACTTTTAGCACATAAAACCAATGTTGTTATCCACTTTCAAGTTTAGATTGCAAAATATTTCAATCAAGACCATATGCACTTTCAAACTATTAGGTCAAGTAATATATATCCCTTACAGCTTTACTTATAGTATTTTTTATGAAACGATGAAACAAGGAAAGATGGCATGTTTGGGTTCAACTTGTGACCCTTTTATATAATATTTACGTAGAATGAGATCTTCCAAATTGTTAGACTAAGGGTAAACATGACAGCTGGTTCCCGTCTTTCATTATAACTCAACAAGATGTAAGAACCAGACCTAGACTAGACATTTAACTCATGTTTTTTGTCCGTGAGGTTTTTGTCCTCTCTTTGAACTGACATCAGGTGAGAATCAAAACATTTTTTAACATAGTGGATTTGGTACAACCAGGTAAAAATCCTTTTGATTGAACTCAGAACCATTTGAGAATTTGCGAGCGCCGAGAAATGCTTCACTCTTAAAAGCA
This sequence comes from Mactra quadrangularis, assembly GCA_025267735.1. NCBI lineage: Eukaryota > Metazoa > Mollusca > Bivalvia > Venerida > Mactridae > Mactra > Mactra quadrangularis. Next base: position 35,608,528 of record CM046294.1, on the reverse strand, counting down.
TGCTTTAAGCCATGAGAGTGCAAGTATTATAGTCTACTACAATAGTATCCCTTTAAGCCTTATAAATTCAACTTATAAACAATTATGCAGAATACATTAAATACTTCCGGGGTCTTAATTTCATGCCCCTTTTTTATCTGACTTTGGAATCTCAATAAAACTCAAGTAACATGTCCCAGCTTTTAAAATCTGTATTTTAATAAAAAAAGAAGCGGTATTGAACATTTTAAGCCTAGACAAACTTTCTTGTTTTAGTAAGGTTTTACACTAATGTAAGTAGGTCGATTGACCGCCGTGATCAATATGACTGGTTTCAGTATCTCAGACTGTGATTATAACGATATCGTCCAAGTGATCCGCATGAGAATTAGCCGTATTTTTAATCGTACTGACTCGGATTTGTTCCTTATGAGCCAATTCGATACTACCAATTAGTTAACTTTGTCCGTGGTCTGATAGAGGTCCGTCAAAAAAGTATCGAGCAAGCGCAGTTAAGCATAAAACATTCCAATGCATTGTATTGCTCGTTTTTTCTCAACTGTCAAAGTTTGAATAATTTCACGGTGGATGATTACAAACTATCTTAATATCACGAGTGTTAGACAAAGAGCACGAACTCACCGTGAAATTATTCATGTTTTGACAGTTGAGAAAAAAGAACAATACTGGAATTCCTTCATGTATTATGAAAACTGCTGAATCATTCTGTTAAATAGCAGACGAACTCTCAACAGAAAGAAAATAACTCGGTTATCAATTGAGTTTAATCTTTCAATAATTAAATATAATTAAAACAAAAGTAAAACAAAAATAAAACAAAAGAATGGACAACTAAAAGTTAAACAAGTTCACAAGTTTTCATACCAACATGCTTCAGGCTGATTAATAAACAACTATTAGTGTATACATTTCAACACGTGAGATAAAAGGGAAAATGTTTCAAGATGAAGTATGGGCCGTCTTAATTAACACAAAATTACGACGAACAAGTTAAGTACATTTTTTCGACAACTTCGATCGTTTGCTACAATTAGATAAGCTATTCAACCATGGCAATCTTGATTGAAAGGGCGGCTTCGTTTTCATTCAAGAATTTTAATTCATTACATGAAGAAATTGTAAATGTGTTTTAAATTATTGCTTTTTACATCGATTAATGTGTATTTTGTCTGAAAACTTCAAAATTACTAAATTGTAAGATTCACAATGTCCGAGAAGTTTGTAAGTCAGATGTAAGTTCCAAATTGTGTTTTCACTCGGAACGCCACGGTGGTCTTCATCGAAGACATGCAACGACGCCGAGGAGGTCCGAATGTGGAAATAAATGATCCTTCGCATGTTAAGGATGTAGTCCAGTTTTAATTTTTTTATTTGCTCCGCATATTTTGAACAAATAACCATTTTCGTATTTAAGCCCACGATTCTAATTGGAATACATTTGCTGCAACTGTGAAACTGAGAGCTTTGCTTTATAGTTTTCAAACTGAGATTTGTGGTCAGTTTCAATCATATGTTCCGGTTTTAAACCAAGAAATCAATATTATGGCCAGACCTTTAATATGTTTCGTCATACAAAAATCCCGACCCTAATTTTTCAGAAATTGAAGAAAAAATTCCTGATTATTGTTTTTTTTATTAACCACCATACTCATTTTTCAAGAAAATTCCCGTAAGACTAAAAATGTAAAAAGTGTGGCCTAACAGTAAACCCAACTTTATTAATACATTTATTTAATTTAGTACATTGTACATGTATTACGCAAGCGTGCAGATGTAAACTCCTAAGTTACTAACACAGAAGCAAACAGAAAATACAAATTTGCTTTTTATCAGGAATGAAAAACATTATACCGTATCGACATTGTATTTAGTAGTTTAACATTTAGGTCCACATTGATGACAGTTAAATTCCTGACAAAACATAAAAGCGATGACAGATAAGCCCACAATACAGAGACACAGCGAGCGTATAGCCATGTACTATCAAAGATGAATCTAAATAAAGCAATAGACTGGCTTTGACTTTCAACTGTCTAAAATATTCTGAAAGCATTCCCTCTTTGCCTTTAATCTTTGAGACAGGCCTGTATTTTTACTGGTGCTTTTTCAGACAGATTTTGACCCCATTTTAGCCCTGATTTTTGCATAGTCAAAGAGGGGTCACAAAGTCCTGTCTTCGACACTAGCAAGCTACCAATGGCTCTTACTGTTTTCAAATATGCTGGTGTACGCTGTGAATGGTGCGTCCCAGAAAATTTGATTAAGGGGGCGGTCCCCTTTTTATGATTCTATCTGTTTAAAATGTGGGGCTTTAAACCAACATCAACCAGTATGTATCGTTTACTAATATATATAAAAGGTTGTACCGTTAACAACTGGTTGAAATATGGTGGCATATTAAACTATATTACATAAACAAAACAATGACGGGTCCCAAAACATAACCTTTAAAATGACGTCATATTTGCAGCAAATAGGTCAAATTATTATTTAAACAACAACTCTTTATTGCCTCTTACAATTAGATGACTAATATTCATGAAAAAATAAAAAGCCGGAGTCAAAACCCTCAATGAAGCACAAATGAATATTTTGACCACTAATTGAATATTCAACCACTCATAGAGGCAGGAACATAGCATAGTCATAATCAACATTATCAAATTTATAATATCACTATAAGTATTATTTAAATCATCATCATCATCATTGTAAGCGACATCAAATTGATTATCTTAAGTACCATTTCACCGTTATCATCATCAGTATTATTACGTGCACTCACCATTATTGTTGTCATCATATATTTCATAATCATCATAAACAAAATCAAATAATATACAACAACATCGTATTCATTATCATTACCATCATCATCATCATTATCATTATGATAATTAAGAGTGTCAGTTTTTCTATTTACATTATTAGACATTAACTTTGTCTTCGTCCAGGGACAACAGATTAGAACAAAGGTTAAACACATCATTAGAAAGCCCACATACATTAATTATACATATACCACAGTAGCTGTATAAAATATGTCTGTATAGTACAGGCCAACTTTAGCCTATAGGCTACACTTCTAAGTGTTGGTATCAATTCATCAGACAGTTGCATTGTTAGTCATATATGTATGTTGTTTAACCTTACTTGACCTGATTAAGAAAAAAATACAAAAACTGAAAAATATGGATTGGTAAGATTTTGTCATTGTGCCACATAGAGCCAAATTATTTTGCCAGTTTCCTAAGCATATTGCTAGCTAGCGCTTCTCCCTCTGGTACCCTTAATTTGATAGCACAGTTTGTTCATTTAAGGAGTAAGAAGATTACCAGGGAATAAACCGCTAGCTAGCGCTACGCTTAAGAAACTTTTCATTTTAGTCTTTGGTACCTTCGATTTGATATCACTTACTTATACATTTTGGTGTAAGAAGGGTGCCAGGAGACAATTCGCTAAATAGAGCTATGCATAGGAATCTGATCACTTCAGTCCTGTCGTTGAACTATTTACAGTCCTTGGAAAGGCTTGTATCTTTAGAACTAAGTTTTAAATAAGTAAAGTGAATTTCATGTAATGTTTTACGTCGGATTACAACAATATTTCAGTCATATTACAGCGGTCAGTAGAACTAATCACTGTCACTAGAGAGACTTGGGTCTCACGACCTAAGCTATACACCGGTACTGAGCTTAAACTTTCACCAGAAGCTGATTACTGTCCTACTTGAATAAGATGTAGGAGGGAGAATGACATTAGCAAGTATTTTGTGACAAAATTGTAAATTCAACAAGTTTGGTAATGCAGACAGCTTAGGATTTAGTTCGTTATCGTCGACGAATTGATTAATTATGTGTGTCTTTTACAAACGTAACCCCGATTTAAAAATGCTCTAAGACCAGCTATGTAAGGAGAAAAAACAGCAACAAAAAGTGCAATGATGTAAAGGCTCTTAATGTAGTTACAATGAGTAATGAATAATTAATTGCTTTGTACAAGTTATCCCCAGTTTACCAAATAATCTTATACCCAAAAATAAGATTGTATCAACCATCTGAGTAGAAGTCATCTTTAAAATGAAATATCATCCCTGGAAATTGTTGTAAATTGCTCATAAATTACGTAAATGTAGGCTTGCCTAAATTATTAGCTAAACTAGTGTAACTGCTGGTTTTTTTTTTGTAAAAAGAATTTTATTGTTGAGCGACGGATTTCGAACCCGCTGTTCCGGGTTGAAAATTTCCAACCGCGACTGGTTATACCTTAGTCCATACCAATAAAATGTCGATAGTAAACCTCGATTTTTTCATGCGTAGATGGAAAACTTGCAAGCTACTTGTGGAAGAGAAAATACTGGTAAATAAAAAGTGACCAATGGAAGCTGGTTGGGTCAAAGAACCGCCGTTTACATAACTTAAATGCATGTATATCAATTGTTGATAGTCGGCGTTTAAATAAATCTATTTTAAAAAGTTTACATGGCATCAAAACGTGCATTCATGCTGTCACTTTTAAATTCCAACTCAAGTACAACATTAAGAAAGTATTTGTTTTCGTAAGAAGTAAAGATAAAATTCATAAACAATTGTACTTTAGAATAGATTATGTATTTTGAAAAAAAAGCAATAATAACTAAGTATAAATGTATTTTTTGGGGTAAAATTCGCACTTTTTGCGGGCAACCCATAATCTATTAGTTTTAAAACCTATATATGAGTAAACAGTAATCACTTTATCGTTGTTGATGAGTCGTGCAAGTTTATACCGTGGTACGAGCCATCTGTGTTTCATGATGCAATACACCTTACAATTTAAAGTATTTTAAATGGTTAGTAAAATACTTAAGAATTATTGATAACATGCGCAGGTTTAATTGTCAAATCAGGGGTGGGGTAAGGAGTGTGACTAAGTCCCATCCCCCTTGATAAGTTTAAAAGTATAATAATTCAAGATAATTATAGCAAAATTCTAAAACCACTGTTTATTTTCGTCTAACTGAACTCCTCAACAAAATAATTGATCCCCTACTCCTAACACGAAATGCTTGCTACGGCACTGACAATGCAAAAGTACAAAAAATATGAACTGATAAGTCGTTCAGGATAACTTGAGACAACAATTAACGATAATTGATGCAAGCAATCTCTCAAGCTATCCTAAACTAGCTTCACTATGGTTCCGGCTGGTTCAATATACCGGATAATCGGGATACATCGATATTGTGTACAACGGTATGTATCGTAATATCGGAGTTAAACGGTATCGAAACAGAAATGTCAACTATTTCAAATTAGGAGGGGGGTAAATTGACTTTTTGTGAGTCTCTGTTCAAAAGAATGAATTCCACCAAAAGACTTATCTGGCTTTGTGCAAACAAAATTATAGTGTGTGAGATTCGGATCCAGTATGGCTGCAGTGAGTGGTCGTCCACAGCGTTAAATAACCCCAGACTTAGCTGTTTGTCAAGCAATGAGCGAAACCAAAATGACATTAGAAACTCCTTGGCGATTTTCTAAGCATATCTTCGTAGAAGGTCGCCTTAGTGTTCCGACTGCAAAATAAGACGTTATGCTACTTCTTTGCTCGGAAAATCGCAAATTCACCATCAACCCTGGGGCGGAGCTAGGATTTTTTTCTAGGGGGGTCCGAACTTTCGAACTACAACCACATTTTGCAGAATAATGCAACATATTAATAATAAAAACTACATAACCATTAAATTTATGTTAAACACCGAAAAAAATGCTTCATGCTACTTAAAAATGACTTACAATCAAGAAATACATTAGGGGACAGATACATTTTGGAAATTCTACGGGGGGAGTTCTGGACCCTCAGAAACCCCCTCCCCCGTTAGATCCACCTATGCAACCTCTTACCGATTGAGCTCATTTGCTTAAAACCATGTGACCAAATCCCTCTTTGATTGAAATCTACTAATAGTATAATAATGTATCAATTATAACCAAACATTTTTATTACAAAAATGGAATAAATCGTGTGTAACCAAACCCCAGTGCCTTTGTGACTTTAAAGGTGAGAAAGACCTCACCTCACGTGTCCCTTTATCAAAGTAAGACAAAACATCTGACATTGAATCTGTGATGCTTTAAACCCCTTTTTATAAATTTTTGTTTTAAAGACTCATCTTTCATTATACGTTAATTTCATACATGAATTGGTTCCATTGCACACTCTAATGTTTTTGTCGGCAAAGATCAAAGGTTTTCGAAGATGAATTCTCGTGCTCTGTGATGACAGATTATATATCATTCAATAATGGCTAGTTTTTTGTGGTCGAGAAACACTACACAAAAATAATCTCATTTCTGAATCAATTTTATGATTTGGCTATTATTTAAAGTGTGTCAATAGGATAAACCCTTCTAGCATTTTGTCTGTTCAGTCCACTGTTTTATTTCTCAAAAATCTGCGTGTTGATATAAATTAGAGTAAATTGTGTTAAACGGTTTTACATGCCAATTTAAGAATTTAAATAATAATGAGAATCCACACTTCAGCATTTAATTTTGTATTTTAAAAATTGAAATTATAGAGTCAAGTTTTAGCAAAACGGTTTAAATATATGGACTGGTCACTGTAGAACAAAGCCATTACAAGAAATAACCAGGTTGGTATTGTTAAAGAAGCTTTAACAATGACAACTGAGCTAAATATTGTGTAATTTCATCGTTTAAATTTCCTAATATTTATATTTTGATTATGTGTGATACTACCTTATTATTTATATAGACTTGAAAATATGTTCATCTTCTTAACAAAATTTGCATGTATACGTTACTATATTGATTTTGTGTGTATTTATGCTTTAATTATTGTATTTATGAATACATGTATGTACTAAGTACTTTTCTAAATAAATTCCTGTTCTGTTCTGTTCTTTTGTACATTGTTAAGGTGCACCAACGATCAGTAGTTTAATACATGTATTAAAAGGCGTGGCTGCTACAGTAAAATAGTGACAATCTGAAACCAAACGTATTAAAATAAGTGAATTAAACCAATCTTCCACAGTGTATTCAGAATCAAATGTTTGACACCATTTTGTAATTCCACGAAGAGATTTTCAACAGATACAAATAATTAATCAAATAAAGAAACTAATTAAAAGTTTAATTAAGATTTAAAATCGAACAAACGAATTGAAAAGTGACAACAATACGACACTTTGTTGTACAAATCAAACTTGGGAATCATTAAATGTCTCAATTTCATCTCATAGAATCTTATACAATATGCCTGAAAACTATTCAAGAACGAATCCAGACATTTTCAAAGGTGTATAACCCAGGATTAATATGAGTAACACTGATGATGGTGATGATTATGGTGGTGGTGATGATAATAATGATAATTTTGATGATGATGATAATGATGATTGTGTATTGATAATAATGACGGTAGGGATGATGATGGTGATGATGACGGTAGTGGTGATTCTGATGATGATAAACGATTGGTTGTCTCATATTTATTTAAGTGGCCGTGACTTTATTTACATATAAATTTTTAACAATATTAATTTTATTATGATATTTATCAGACAGAAATAAATCCAATGCTTTATTTATTCATTGTTAAAATATCCTCATGAGACTGGTAATTGTTGGACATCGTCTTTTTTAGTAAAAAATAACACTATATTGAATAAATTCTCATTTTCAAAATAACACTCCATTCTGTTTTTCATAAACTGGCGTTTCAAATCCATAATCTAAACAGGTGCATGTATGTGACTATTAACGATCGTTGGACATCGTCATTAGATCCCTCCTACTCCCCCCCCCCTCCTCGTCCCTTCCCCGGCATGCTCCGTCAATGCGCAAAGGTATACTGGTTCCACCAAAGCATGGAAATAAACACTTGTTATTAAGAATGTAAGAAGTTTGCACTATTAGATAAAACAAAAGTTCATTTACCAAAAATATCTTCTTTAAATACCAATAATATATACTATAATTATTGTTAAGATGATAAATGGAACATTTAACCAATAAAATAGTTTATAAAGATGCTATTATACTTTATAGTAAATGCCGAAAGGCATGGGCAGCATATTATCAAAGATGTTACGATAATTTAACAGTGCAAAATAGAGGGATTTAAGACTAAAATCAGTCTTAAGATGCTTGATAATACGGGCCCCTGGTACCAAGAATTCAACAATTTATTGGTCGAACTTACGAGATAATATAGGTTTTAATTCTTTTTTTTTTCAATGGCTACTTTAGTTTTGTGTTTTGTTTTCAGTTATAGAGAATTTGATAAGTAAACGTATTTTATTTATGTAATATATCTAAAGTGCGATATTGCAAATGTTGAAATTAGATTTTGTAGTAAACTGAAGTTTTTAATTATTTCTATATTAATTTTATGGTGCATTAGTTATGGAAATATTTATGTTAATCAAACACAGATTTTGTGTTTTTGATGTTTTATAACTACCTGTCAGTGCCTGTAATTGTATTGCTAAAAATGAATTCCTAATATTTAAGGCAATCTGACATATTGCTGATGACAAATATGAGAAAAAGGTCACAAAACACTAAAATAATGTCTATACCGTTACTAACAGGGTGGGGCCTGGGTATACCTTAAATTCCCGTCCCTCACAGCCGTAAGTCGATTCTATACAATTTTAAGAATTTTATATTTGTTGTTAAATGTTATACATTATATATATATATATATATATATATAACATGTACTTGTGTATAACCTCATTTCACATATTAACATGTGCTTAGAGTATCAAATGAGCTGCAAGAAAAGTTTATACTTAAGTTGCAATTACTGAACAAGCAGTTCTTAAATAATTATGTTACATTGATAACAAAATATAGTATGATCATGTCCGAGAAGCTTTGTATCGTGCCTTAATGATACTTTAAATGTCACGTGATATTTTCAAGAATTAATATTGAGTTTTGAAAATTGGAGTAAAAACTTCAAAACTAAGACCAAGTGTCAATTATAGGTCCGAGTTTTGACCTAGTACTATAAAAATGATAATTGTGTTTTTATCAATTTGACATTTTGTTAGTCCGCCTAGAAGTACATTGTATCTAAAAGTTACGTTTCATGTTTTGAACAATGCTAGGGTCCAGACTAATAATAATGATAATAATTGGGACTTATTCAATACTCTATAATCGACATATATTTGTTGAAAACTAACTTTCAAGTATTTTTAGAATTCTAAGAACAAATATTAAAAGCAACAACAACGGGAAACAACAAACGGGAGAAGCGGAGAGATTTCGTCGTCGGACAGGTAATCGTTGGATATCCAGCTCCACGTGGGTTCGAATCCCGTTCAAAACCTATGTTGTCGCTTCTTTAAGCAAGAAACTTAATCATATTAGCTAAGTATACAGGGGGACAACATTCTCGTACTCCGAGGATATCAAGATTCTCGATCTAACATATATCGAGAATCTTACTAGACTCTGGGTACGAGAATGTGGGACAAGGAAGCGGACTTGTTTCAAAATCAAGCCAAAATAAATTGGTATAAACAAAACAACAGTAACATACTTACAGCCACTTGATGCCCGTACATCCTAAAAAACACCAACACACCACTACACTGACAAATATTAATTTTGCCAAGTTTTTAGGTAAAAACCTTCCAAGATGCATGATTTAATATTCCACAGTGTTTCCCGTCTTTATATATACAAATATATTTACATTTAAACCATTTGTTTCACTTCTAAAGTAATAAATAACGTTTTAATAACAATCAAGCATCTTAATTTTAATTCCTTTCAACACACACAAAAACTCACTTTTATTATATCCGGAGTCAACTTCAATTCGTAGATAATTCGTTTAAACAAATTTCAAAAAACACAGACACACGAAAACAAGTAGGAACTACTAAATTTGAACTATATCAAAATTTTACTAATCACGATCACAAAAATTGAGGAAACAACTTTCTTCAGCGAATTTCCTTCCTACATATTTCAAAATTCAAATATATATTAAAATAAATTACAAATTATTCACATATTTATTTCACAGTTTTTAATAAACATAAATAAATAAATCACATTTTGGAATACACCGTGAAGACACCCATGAATTTATTTTACTTTGATACTTAGAAAGTTGAAAAAAAATATTCATAAAAAAGTTTTACTTTTTTACGCGGAGTCAGATTTTTGTACAATAATCATGACTTCGTTTTTTTCCTTCGTAAGTCGTCGTTAAAATCTAATCAGTGAGTTACAAATTGTTTGTATATATACCCAATACATTCATAAAATATGCGGTCCCTTTGATGTTAATATCCTCGAGTTTTGCACGCTTTCCTTACAAGAGCTAGAGAAACATTTACTCAGCGAAAAACACAAGTCTAAGAATTGCCGCACTTCAAGAACTGTTATAATTATTTCGTTCAAAAATATTTCTTAATTTTAACGCACTCACTCGATCTACTTCGGTTTAATTCCATCTCATTTTGATATAAAAAAACTGAGCAGAACGTTTCAATGTATAATAAAACTTTAATATCACTCAAGAATTTTATTTAATTTATCCGAACCACTGAAAATTTGCTTTCTCACTAAATCCTCAACAAGATTCAGAATCATTTTAACTTTGAACAACAAAATTATTAAAATTAATGCCGACAGCCTTATCACTATACTGAATTAATCAAACTGTTGAAATGAAGTCGTTGAAAATTGTACGAAATAGATAACATATAAAGTCCGTTTACCTACACAAGCGAATAGTGAAAGCTCTCGAAAAGCCATTTTTCTCGCTAAGATAGTCACCGCGCATTTAAGCACCGCCCATTTTCATTCATTTCGCGTTACTAAATTAATACGCTTGACTGCGCAGGAAAAGTAGTTCGCCAGTAATTAAAGCAATCGAAAATGGTGGACGTATGAACGTTTAATGGGGAAATAATCTTCCTCAATGCTCAGTGTCTTCGAATAATAACAGTTATTTAACTACAATAAAATTTTATATCGTATTCTTAAATGCACACTTAAAGTGTATAATTTTAGTTGATTTAAGAACATCCAATTCTTACTTAAGAAGATACATATGATAGCACACAATAAATTCACACTTGTATTTAGTCCCCACCTAAATCTTTCCGTTTTCAAGGTAACGCTTAGGTTATATTTACAAGATTCAAACATAAATAATAGAACAAAAATAAATATATATACCCTTCTGGTAAAAAGGACTCGATCAACCCCTGAACCACTTCACAAAGGAATTTATGCTATTCCAAATAATTTGTCAACAAAATGTGTTTACCCCGGCAATACAACAAAACATCAATTGATTCCTAATTAGTTTAACCAGGTCAAAGGTCGCTTCTTTTGTGACGTCTCATCATTTGATATCAAGCCTTTTCTATGACAAAAAACGACCCGGAACCAACATTACAAGAGCAACAAAGAGGAGATACTCCATAGTTTCCAAGCAATATTGTATTTTATTTTGTAAGTCCTCAATTTCCAACTTCATCAGTTTATAACTACTTCCGGTGTTTGTTAATCACTTCCGGTACAAAGCGTCTACATATCAAGCGTCTACAAAGTACTGGAACAGTTCACAATCAAATCACCTCTGATTCTTTCCTTTCGCAAAGTTCTTGACGAAGAATTTGAAGAAATATCGAAATTAAAGCATTGTGGTACCATAATGACCAAGTTATACACATTTTCTTTGAATCAAAGATGGACAAAAGAAAACTCGAAAATTCTACAAAAATGTCATTCTTGTGAGAAAGTTCATATCATGGTTTTTGATCTGTGGCACTTTTCGCAAACAGTCTTACGATAAAAAATCATCGTAAGTCAAAAGAAAAAATACATTAATAATACTGCCATTTGTTTGGCTAATCAGTTCTAAATATTATTGAATAATGTGAAATATTGTATACCGTTTGAATAACGTAGTATACCATGTAGTTATTTTAATCATCCTCCTGACTTCTAACTGTAAAATTATGAAATTGACTTACGATAACTTTTTTCGAAAGAATTTTTGTGAAAAGGTGCACTCGAACCTTGAATTTCACTGCAATTGTTGTTGTTGTTTAATTCATTATCTGATGTACGAGAAACATAAGAGTTGAACAACCTTACATGTATGTCTAAGAAAGTTTTAACAAAGTGGAAGGAAGGAATGAATGGGTCATCGTATTACAATATGTTTCATTATGCAAGGTTATTGTACTGATTTGTATCAATTGTAAGATCCTACTGACTATCTGTCAAGCTTCCTGAATTGTGTTAATAAAGGACCTAAGTCAGTTATTTCCCCTTGTATACTCTTCAAATAGATAGGTCCAATCAGTTGGAATACTCGGATTTTACCCTTACTTTTCCATGTCAATTGCCACAATTAATCTTAAATAACTTTTTTGTTAATCATTTAATTTGTTTGAAAATCAAGCTTAGTATTGTTAGAGTAAAGAACTATCTATTTTTATCACTTCTGTTAATATTTTCATTAACATGCAACATATTGGATGAAATATTTTATTATTCTTGCATTGGACTTCAATGATAAAATCCAAGGATTTCAACTATGGGACCTACTTACCAATTGAATTGCTTCAGATTTTGTTGACATATGGGTTATATAGTGCCGAGCTGTCTAGAGGTTGAAAAGGACTACCCCCGGATATCACTTCCCGCGTATTTAAAGGTTGGAGAAGTGTTGAAATAGGAACTGAGAATGGCTGGGATAGGAGTTATCAAGGTATGACGTAAGGATTTAAAGGTTACGTCGGGTTGACTTAAAGGGTTGTTTAGTGCCCGCATAGGGGACGAAAAGGGCTGAAATAGAAGCAACATAGTACAGATATAGGGCTGACAAAGGGGTTGCATATGACACCAACATTTGGAAAATGTTTCAATAATACTTGAAGTGTTACAAAGGGGTAAAACAAAGGTAAATAAAGGACGGAATAGGGGCTTCATATTTAGATATAAGGTATTGAGAAATATAGTAAGTAACCTAAATGCAATATTCTACAAGCAACAGCCTTAGAAACCTATAAGCATACACTATTTTCTCAAAAGACACTTAAAGACTTTGGTATAGATGTTGGTGATATGTACGAAATGTTCTGTGTTGTTTTTGTTCGTTTTTTATTGTCTCTTAGTAAAGAAAGATGCAATCTTAGTACATGTAGAAGGATTCCAGCGGTAGTTTATCGTAGGAAACTCGTCTAGATTCCCAATGATCCGCCATGTTAGAACCATTAAACGCACATCAATAATTCTCTATGCTTTTTTGAAATAATACTCCTGATGTATTTTACAGACATGCTTTTCCTGTATTTCTATTGGCTTCTAGTTTTTTCTGTGAGTTTTTTTTTGTAATCTTGGTGTGGTGTAGGAATACAACATATGAGTTTTTATGTCTCCGCGGAATAAGAAAAAAGTCCGTCAAAAGAATATAATATGTCGATACATTTATAAAACAAAAAATGCTTTATATAACATATACAATGTAATGAAAGTTTGATGAAGGCAAACCCTGACTAAAGACAAACTCAACGTTGATCGAGTGGTGGGGATCACGTACTGCTTCGTCAGTTGGTATTGTATGTTTGTTGGTGTCACTCAAATGACATTTTTAAATGTAACTATTTCCTAAAATTGGTCCCTAACTTACACAGGCCTCTTTTTGAGAATGAAATTGGGTTAGTTTGAAGTTCCAGCATACTCAAGTGACACTGATTAAAAGTTTTGAACGAGAGATCTAAACTTGTCGAAGGACGTCAGCTGACCAGCGAGATCAATATGACTGGAAAATGTCGAAAAGCGTAGTTGGCTTTAAGCATCGCAAAGTATCAAAATAATTATGCAGACGTGGTCAAAAGCAAAATATCTTAAGTTGATATGTTTGTGTCTCAAATACATTATAAAACAAAGAGCTAACTGTCATCGGGAAAATTTTATACATGACAGGAACGGTGACGCAAAATGGAAATAAAAATGAACGCTAGATTCGGGTACCTTCGGATTATTTGGAGTTTAACAGTTTTGGACATGCCTGCAGTGAAATCGCCACATACAACGTTTAAATAGCTATGCTACTCTGTTAAAAAGAAGAATTTTAGCATGCGACTTTATAACTTCAATGAAAATTCAAAAATGAACGCTGAATTCGAATAACTTCGGATTTTTTTCGGATGTCTAATCACTCTGACTTACCTGTTGTAAAAACTAAAATCGTAACTAAAATCGTTCTAATAGCGATGACACTCTGATGAAATGACTTGCTTATCAAGCGACTTTTCAACTTCAATACAATTTATCCCTCATATATTAGCTTAATCAAACAAAGGCAGCCTGTTCAAATTACCTTACACAGATAGGGCTACTGATTACCGGTACAATATTAAAAGGGGCGGGTATAACACGCTGATGGCGATCCCTTACTTAATACAAAATAAATCACGCTGAAGGTTTGATGCCTGTCCATTGATAAAACTAAAAGAAGGACGACTTACTCGTCACCGTTATTTTTTATTTTCTGATAAATTCGTGAAAAATAGGAAGTCAGACATGTTGGTTGGGTGTAAAATCCGGTATACATTGAAAAACCGTTCGTTTCCCGGTATAATGGAATTTTTGTGACGTCATGAAAAAATGCTCATATTCCAATGAAATTTATGTGATAAATTCTACTGAGCTAGGCTAGGTGCACGTTTAATTTGAATTTATGAGTTTATATGCACGGAAGATTGAAACATAATACGGAATCAAGGAGATGCCAGTAATTGAAATATAAAAAAGCTTTTACTGGCGAACTCAAGGTTCCACCAATGTATTTTAAACTTAAAGCCACTATACACATTTTAAAATATATTCGTTTACCTCAGGTATGAAAACTGTCTTAAAACAGTACAGTCATAAAATATGAAATTCATTAAAGTCACAATACAAATGCCAAACCACTTCAAGTTGCTTGCTAAGTTTAAGAGTCTACTTCTTACGAGAGAGGGGCTCTTTATTACACACGTGTGCAGTAGGGAATTCGCCACAATTAATGCAGTCTTCTGAAAATTGGTCTTTAATGCATGCACTAGTGTATGTGTTAATAAGTATCAGTTGTCCATCAAGACGGCGAGACGGGGCCAAGGCATAATAACTTGATTAATACTACATGTAATACTGTATTAATAAAAATGTTTGAATGTGAAGTCATTCGCAAATATTAATTTCACTAAAAATAAACAAATAAATAGGTAAAATATATGTTCCGGTGCCGGGAATCGAACCCGGGCCGCCTGGGTGAAAACCAGGAATCCTAACCACTAGACCACACCGGAGCTACGTACTTCAGTGGATTATAGTTACTATAAACAATAGTACAGATAATAATCTTTGCAGTAAAAATCGAATAATATCGTACCCTCCGTAATTATACATATTGACACGAGATAAATTCTGTACAGTTGGAATCCGATAACGGAAACATTTCGGTATTTTCCGTAGCGACATATCGGAAAGATCGGAGATAATTTCCGATTAAGATCAACATAGAGGGGCGGGTCTAGAATATTTTTATTGGGGGATGTCAAATGTATACATATGGGTCTTTCTTTTATTTATTTATTTATTGGAGTTAACGCCGTATCAACACAATTTATGTCATTTCACGGCGTCCAGCGCACCTAACCTAGCTTTCCTGGACCATTGTCTATAACCAGTATTCACTTACCCTTCCTCAAGACCGGAAACTTCTACATATTATCTAATCAATGGAGGAAAATCGACATTATTGTCAAATTTTAATGGAAGGGTATAACCTCCCCAGGTGGAATTCGAACCCGCACTCCCTCGGGCACGAGATTCCAAATCCCGGCGCGCTACCAACTGCGCTATCGACCCGGGTTTATGGGTCTTTCACTGAAAATAATAAGGTTTGGAGAAAGGAAGGCTCTGGAGTTTTATGATACATCAAGCCAAAGGGAAACATTTCTGTCGTACTTACTCAATTTTGGCAGGATGAAATAAAACATTAAAAAAAACTGTGGGGGCGAAGCCCAGACCCCAATTACAACCTCCTACGCATAAAAGAAAACATTAACAATTCCACACTTGAATAAATGCCCCAGTCATCAATCCCTGATTCATAATGATGTAATAGATTCGTGTAGCTCGTAAAAATACAACCAGCTTCAGGGGGCGGTGTTCAGACTTTACTAATGGGGTTCGAGCACGATTATATTTAGAAGGGCAGTCCGAAGTAAAAAATATATCAAATAAAGGCTTAACCAATGTGCTTGTTGGGAACGATTTTTACAAGATAGAAGTTCGAATAACAAAATTATATAGTATAATGCATGCTGCCTAACATATCTAATTTTTTTCCAACATTTTTTTGGATGTATGCAATCGATGCCATACAAATCCAATATCAACTTTTCGTTCATTAAAAAGTGAGTGAAAATTCAATGTCTATACCTAATTTTATCTAATTTTAGCCACATTAGTTTATTGGAATGTTGCTGAGCACAAGGGTATCGGACCTTCCCGTGTTTGTTGGAAAATTCCAGAACGCGGGAGAATCGCACATCTGACTCGCACTACATGTGCTGATCATGAGTTTTGACTCATTACTCACTCAATTGACAAGATAGGTTTTATTAATTATAACCATATTTCATTCATACTTTGAACTTTAATCATATAAATTTATAACCACGATTTTCAGACCACATCAGTTAGTCTCAGCTTACCACACAGTAATTATGTGGTTTTCATAGTTAACTTTAAACCATGAAAAACACCATGTTAAAAATGTTACATAATTTGTAATCAAATTGAAAAACATATGTATCTTAGAACTAACGAGTGTTTTTTCCCCTTTCTTGGCAATAGACGAGTACATTTATAGATCTGTTTATAGGGGCTCGTATTATCAAGCGTCTTACGTCCAATTTTAGTCGTAAATCCTTCTATATTGTATTGATAAACTATCGTAAGATTTTTGATAGTATGCTGCTTAGGTGATTTCATAATTTTGATTACGAGTGGCTAGCATGAACGAGTCCCCTCCCCCCAAATAGTACCACGAGTACATTGTGTATTTGTATCTGCATATAATACAAAATGAGGGTTACTCTTTCATTACGACATAACTAAGATTTTCAAACGATCTTTAGTAGGAGACAGAATTTGGAAGATACGAAGAGTTGTAAAATAGATCGTTGAAAAAGTCCACTTCATTTTTCATATCAAAATATCCGCGACAATTCCACATGAAATATCACAGACTTTAATTATTCCAGAAAGAATTGCCATATATCTTTCTTTAGTCAGTCAATCTTATTGCTTGAACAAAATCAAACATAAAGCTTAACGGAATATAGTATTTTTGTTTGTTTGTTTTTGTCGAGTTTAACGCCGTGGCATCACATTGTATAGGTCATATACCCGCGGTCAGTCTATCTATTCACTCCTCCTGGAAAAGCTAAATCTCTTGATTTAGCTGTTAACCAACTACTAATCGCATACTTGCGTCAGTGACTAACAACTGCCCTACATAATTAAAAATCATTGGTAGGAGGGAAAATGGCCGTAGAAATAATTTCATGACCAAGCTCCACGAAAGCTCCCGGGAATCGAACACACGACCCCTCGATCAGTAGACTTGCGTGCTACCAACTGAGCTAGCCGGGCGGCACACGGAATACAGTAAGCAAATCGTCGAAAAAGTGAATCAAAATACATGTAATATACATTCGCGTGTCTATCTTCTCCGATTGAAATCATCCTAAGCTTAGTCATAAAAAAAGAACAGTAAATACTTAAACAGCGAAATCAGCGGGACTTAGTCACTTTTGAACTAAAATCATGATAATTGACAAATTTTAGTACAACAAAACGCAACAGATTGTGACCATGAGCCAGGGAACCAACCGACCGACATTACAGATTACATTATAAACGTGGAACCAGGGTTCCACTCCCACTCATTCTTTGATGCCAAAAATAGAATCTCAGCGATTATTTTAATTACATTTCAAAATGATCATCATGAATTTTAAACTCGTCATTTTTTATTGAGCACGATCACTTCCTTGTCAAATGATGTATTTACACTGAACAGTTGTTTAACAGTCACCTTCGTGCAGATATCGTGATTCTTAAAGAATAAAAAATATAATTCCACTTGTATAAGCAATTCTATTATAACGAGGTCTTAACGTTTAAGCACGTGTAGAACTTGAAGTACATATACTTATATTTATTTTAAAGGTACTAGTTTACTGATTTGTTGTTTTTTTCTATAATTTCAAAATACCATTCAGTTGTCTGTAATTTTGTAAAAAATCTTATTATTCTAAGACAAACTGGACTATATGTTGCAAGAAATATACAATGTATAATAGAAGTCACAAAAATGCACTAAAACTGTATACCGTGACATACGGGGTAGATATTTACTACATGAAACACCACCATTTTATACTTATATGTCAATTTGCACTAAAATTGTCATTATCAGAACACTACTTTCCTGCTTCCAAACATATTTCCATACAATTTTGCGAGTTTTAGAAAAAGTTGATATTTATGTTGAAATATGAGTACCTTTAATCCAGTCATAGCCCGGTCCCAAGCCCGATTATGGAATGGAGAAGGAAAACTGAAGTGAACTCTTATAACAAAGACCAGCAGAGAAAGAAGGTTCTTCCAAGAAATTAGTCACTGGATCTTTAACTTTCAAGTTCTAAGTTCAGTTCTGGCCGGGGTCTGCACATGTTGCATTCCTTAGGAGCGGGACATACTCGTACCCAGAGGCTACAAGGATTCTCGATACTACGTGTGAACGAGAATAGGAGCGGACGGACCCTAGTTAGGAAATAAATACCAAACAGAAAATTTATTCTTATTTTGAACTGACCTTTCAATCGTGTATGGTGATGTCAATTAATCGAGTAATCCAATTTTATAACAGATAAGTCTCACAATAATAATTTACATACTGAGATGAGATGAAGTGCGATTTCTTGCTTAAGGAATGGTTTGCCAAAAACAAAGAAGTTCGAACCCGACACCTTTCTATTCCGATACGAGCTTCAGTGCACTGTATAATTTTACAGAGTATACTAGTGGGAAGTCTTTTGGGCGTTACCATGAGCAAGAAACTTTACTCAAATAGCTTATTAATACGTGGGAACCATTCTCGTAACAAGAGGCTATCAAGATTCTCGAAACTGATTTTCCGCGAAAGCCTTTTGATTGGTCGATATCGGCCAAAATAATGACAATTTATTCTTGATATTGGCTGTCTGGCGCCGGAGCTAGTATCGAGAATCTTGATAATCTCGGGGTACGAGAATGTTTGGGACCATCATATAAATGTTGAACCATGCATGTTTGAAATGACATTATTGCGACGCATGTACAGATATTGGCGGACATGTTACTGACCAATTTCTAAACTGCATTGCTACCAAAACCGAGTGATTACGAACAAATTTGATGATAAAATCTCCAACAGTACAAAATTTTAGAACGAAAATGTTAGATTCAGATCGTATCAATCACAAATAACTACATGTATCCACGACAACGACAGAGATATTCCGAACCGTGAAATATGTAACGGTATGAAGAGCGAAACAAAACAATGTTATTGTCTTCCAATAAACAACAAATTATTGAATAACAATGAGTAAGCGAAATAAAGGTTTCAATGATGTTCAACTCGAGTTAAATTTGAATATTTGTTGCCGTTTTTAGAACGTTTACAAGGTCGATGCAGAGACACGATAAAATGCATGAGCGATCAAAATGGCTGCCAGGACTGTGGTGTTGTAACCAGAGACTCACGGATGCACGTGCTTCTAATAAATTTGTATTTTAAATACACCATGACAAAACGTAGTTAACATCTCATTGGTATTTGGACTGCTTATAAGAAGAACATGGAGTAAAAAGCGTAGATCACCTGGATAACGCATGCCCCGTACAACCACCTCGGTTGAATATGTCCTTATAATTAAGTTACGTACATGTATATGTTATGTATACTTAAATATTTATGCTTTTATACCAATATTTTCATTATCATGTTACGTATGATATGGTGACAAAACTATATCCAAGTATAGTACCGTAAAATCGTGTTCAATCGAAATGCAAAAGCATGTGTATCAAAGGGAGACAATCAAAATATATGACTACTTAAATTGTAGAATGAGTTACGTCCCTTGATTTTATGTTCTACCAAGATTACTCTTTTTGAATCTAGCTATCCTGGTTAATTTCCAGTCATAGCAGGCTATACCTTTCCAACAAATTTAATCAAATCTTACAATATTGTTATTAGGTTATTTATAATGGCCAGTTCACCAAACCAACATTCCTGCACATATTTTGCCACTGCACTCTAGCAATCCCCATAGAGCTAAAAACCTCTTAAAATAAGTAAATTTGACATAGTTAGAATTTCTGTGAAATTTGACCAATGAAAAAATGAAACAGTGTATGCTGAACAATGACACAATCAATATTAAGTACCTTTTTGTAAATCATTTAATTTGTTTGAAAATCAAGCAAAGTATTGTTTCATTGAAGAACTGTCTAAATTTCATCTCTCCTGTTAATATCTTAATCAACAAGAAAGATATTTGATTAAATATTTTATTATCCTTACATAGGACTTCAATGATAAAGTCCGAGGATTCGAACTAATAAGACCTACTTGCCAATTGGATTGCTTCAGACTTTATCAAGGAAGGATATCTAACTAAAATCCCCTGTTGTGACCAAATACCTTAAGATTTAAGAACAGGGGTATAGACAATTAAATCAACAACAACTCTAGATGAAAGTACAATAAGAATATTTATTAAGATTGAAATAAAAAGTGTAGAAAAATAACAAGACAATAAACTAGTGAGATATTATAGACAATGTATATATAAATAGTGTATTGCAGAAACAATTGCACAGAGCAGAACAGATCACAGATAGATACCACTGGCACCAGAGTCCATATCTTATGATTATAATGCGTACGTCCCTATACATGTATATAGTTCTCTGTACATACATATATAATAAACATGGTATTGAACGTTTTCTACAGTGTATACGGCCCAAACCGTTTTTCTTCAATTCGACTGGTATCTGAAAGAAAATGTCGGTTTCAATTTTAAGATTAAACTTTACTCTAACATCATGCAAAGTTACAAGTTTTTATCTAAGACCGTTTTCATGAAATTCATTAATTTCAGAATCACTAGTTTGCAGAGATTCAACGTCACTACTGACTTCCGGTTTAACTTAACCTGGTTCCCTGGATATTAATGATTACGTACACAGACGCAGGATATATCATTGATTACGTATATATTCTATTTATAGGACTTGTGACACGTAAATGTTTACCTAGGCAGTGCGCTCCGATTGGGTTTAAATTTGGCGCTCTTCATTGACAAGGTACGGGAAGAGTCTCGAGAAGTTTATCAACCAATCAGTTTACGCCGGTAAACGCGTCATGATTAAACCGGAAGAGAACAGTGACTCTCAATCGCTGCAAAATGATAGTATTGAAATTACGATTAATTTCATAATAACCGTTTAAGATATAAAGTTTTTGAATAGTCAGTTTTGTAAGGAAAGGTTTAATCTACAAAACGAGACCGATATTTGCATCCAAATATATTGGTAAAGGTAAAATAAATCTGTCAGACCGTACCTACTGTCAAAATGGTTCAATACCATGTGAATATTATAATGATAGTATAGATCTAGTCCTAACTCGTACACGGTGACGAATACGGGAGCGATTTTTAATTGTGTGCGTTGACAAAATATTATATGTGCGTGCATTTTAAAGAATGTGAGGACTCTAGTGCCAGTGATAGATACATGTGTAGTCTGTCAAATTTAACCTGATATTGGTAAATATTGTTAAACTTCCAGTGGCACATACATTAACCCCACTGATTTAAATACTCACTACAGTACTCACAATTGATAATAAAAGATATATTCATATTTATATACAGGGATAACAAATATTGAGTATTTAAATCAATGGGGTGATATTGACCTCGACAAAAGGAAATGTGAATTTTTGTCTTGGAGAGTAATAACATAAATTATGACATTAAATAAAACTTCTTCTCAATAGAAAATTGCTACAGATTACGGAGTTAAAAAAAAGAAGTTTTAGTGCTTCCATATGCATGTTCAGCAAACTTAACAATCTAGTATGATAACTCCTGATCACTGAAATCACCCTCAGACAGGAGATCCTTCATAGATTACCTATTTACACCTGGTTGGAGTGGAACAATTGTAGTTTAATTTCTTGCTCAAGGAAATTAGCAGTGCCACTAGTGGGGATCGAACCAGGGACCTCTCGATCTCTAAGCACATGTCCTACCACTGGACCACTGATCCTTCTTTGATGGTAAATGTATGGAGTACATGAGCTTTTTGTAATAAAAATTTGGATGTGTTGATCAGGCATGATCTAATTGGTCTATAATGTAACCAGTTATCAAAGCTATTGCCATATCATTGATACAAGATTAGGCATTGTTACAAAATATGCTTCACATAAAATTCTGTGAAAAAATAAATATGCAGTGCACAATACATTAGAAAGGGTAGATAAGTAGGCAATATTTTAGCCTGTAATTATTGTAATAATGGTCAGTCGTATCAGGTCAAGCTTGACAGACAATAAGAAAAAAGAAATAACAAAATAGAACACAAGAAAATTGAGAGAAATGATAGGAACATAGAACCATATACCAACAACATAGTTTATACAGTTTATCTAAACATTCATTTTTTACACTATTTTACTAACCACACTTTATTCCACTTTGAATAGCAGCTAGCATACAGGGCCCAAATTTAAGCTCGCACACTCGCAAAATGCAAGTGGGTTTTGAAAATTGCGAGTAACTTTTATTTTAACTCGCACATTTTTGCAAGTTGCAATCGCTGCAATAACATTACTGTCTTTACTAATGAGGCCTAAATCAGCATTGGAATCGCCAAATAATCAATAGCACTTTCTTTTGCTCTACTTACCTGTATTGCTACATGTAACAATAAGCACTGAAAGTAAATGTGTCACTGAGGTCGCAAGCTAAATTCTGACAAAGTAAAAAAGTATGAATTGAAGGTGCTTAGCGAGTTAAAATAAAATCTACTCGCAAACGTTTACAAGTCCATTGTTTTGTTAAATTCGAGCTCTGCTAGCATACCTAATTAACTTTCTAGGACACTCGTAGAGTAACAATCTACTGAAATATTGACTTACATTTTATTAAACTGTCAGTGGCACATACATTAACCCCGCAGATTTAAATACTCAACATTTTGTTTGATTACCCGTGTACATAAATACAAATATCTTTTACATTGAACAAGTACATAAGTACTGTAGTGAGTATTTAAATCAGCAGGGTAATGTATATGCCACAGACAATTGAATAAAATTAAACAATATTGGTGTTTCTGTTGCTATAGCAACAATAGTAACATGGGTGCAAGATGAAAATTTTGAAAAACCTGAAAACTGTAATTTGAAACCATTTTTCTTCATAATTTAATAGAAAAACATTGTCTAATTTGTTGTGAAAAACCTGAACTTCAGGCATATGCCTGAAAACTTGCACCCATGTAGTAATACAACCAAAATCAAGGAAAGTACAAGATAAAATTCTGCCTATAATTTCCATGAAATGAAACTTCATTAGAAAAATTAATAAAAAAACATTTTAACAAAAATAACATAAGGTGTTCTCAGAATAAAGTGGGCAGGGTTTTTCATAATCTCAAATATTGTAATGACAGCTTGACACAGAGTTTCATGTAAAAAATTCAAGTGAGATGAAACATTAAGTACCAGCTTTATGTTTATGTAAACAAACCAGCCATCTCTTTCATCAACTAGCCAGAAACTAGTAAAAATCATTCTGGCTAGTGCAAAATATTCGGGCTAGAGAGAACTTATTCAGGCTGGTGAAAATTACTTATTTCATATGACAGGGCTAGTTGGTAAAAGTACTCTTAAATATATAACAAAATAAATCAGGCTAGAGCTTGAAAATTAAAGCGATGACTGCAAAAAAACTATAGTCAGGTATGTAATTTAGTGGTAAAAATTGTTTTGGCAAAATGATTTTACCCATGAATTCTATTCAGAAGTGATTATTGGGAAAAATGTACTTCACATTATGAATATATCAAAAATGTCTTCATGAATTTAATAAGCAATTAGCGGAAGCATACTCAATACATAATTAATTCTAATAATTGGACAACATTTCTAAATCTAATTTAAATTACATCTTAGTAAACCTATGTCTTTATACTAGATCTAATTTTGTATATACAAAAACCCTTCGCACCAAAATTTAAATTTAAATATAGCTAGCTAAACATGTATGAAGTAAAGATTCTATGCTAACAGAAGGGTATTGCTAAATTTTTTTCAACTGCCAGTAGCTCATACATTTATCCCACTGATTTAAATACTCACAACAGAATTTCTGTACCCGTTATATAGAGAAAAGAGTGCTGTGGCAAGTATTTAAATCAGTTACTCTACTACCATATACTACGATATTTCTATACTCACTATATATAATTCAGTATTTAAGTCAGCAGGGTTAAAGTATGCGCCACTGACAGTTAAATGAAATTTACCAAAATAAACAAAATCTTATAAAGAAAAAATATATAATACTGTTGGAATATTATAGAGTTCTACAACCTGAGGCATATATGACTTTATGACTTAAATAATAAATAAATATGTGATAATACATTTAGCATTTAGTAATTTGACTAAATTAGATTACTATAATATGGGTATAGGTGACTGGTTCTCAGTCAAGACTTGCAGGACGTGATATTAATTTCATTTAGAAGATTGCCCTGATTGGACAACAAGCTATATTTTTTGCCGAAATCAAATGTTCATAAGTAGGAACAAGTTGCCGAAACTCAAATAAAGGTTGTTACAGGCAATAGGACAACCTTCAATGTTGAGCCTTTACTTGCTATCACACAATTCAAATGAGGACATAATGAGTTTCAAAAGACCAGTAACAAAACTTAGTACCCAAGTTTTAAGTTAAAACATTACATAGTGAACTATACTAAACTAATGTGATACAAAGTGCAATTACAACACAGTTGCTGAATGACTTAAATATTTCTGCTATACATAACATATTGTAAAAATATTTTATCAAAGGGTCAATGCAAAACTAGTCTTACAACATGTAAATAAAGAAAGATGTAGGCTAGTTTTGCACCAACCCATTGACATAGATACAGGAAAGCTATATCTCTTTAGAGAAATACAATGTTTATACACATGAATACAATGGCAGTAGTTCCTATACCAAACTTTAAATTTTAGGTAAAAAAATCTAGCGAAAAAAAGTTTTTACAAGGTGTCAAAACCTAGCACATTCAACACAAGAGTGATGAATACACATACAGTAAAATCTCTAAAAACCGATCCCATGAAAATAAATATGAATCAGACTATGCTAACTTATTAAGTATGGACAACGCGTCAGGTTTTTTGCTAATATAACTATGTTTGAAAATGTAAAGGTTCTATAAGTTCATAAATTATTTTTTATGTAATGATGCTTTCAATCTGGCATCATGTTGTTTTTTAGTTTGTAATTTCTTGGGTTGAACACCAGTTGGGGACTTAGAGGTAATAATCTGTGCAGATATATTAGGGTCTATAGGAGTCTGTGGGGTTCTGGGAGTCCTAGGGGTCTTAGATCTAGCAGTGGAATCTCTTGGAGTAAATCTGTCAGTACTTTCTGGTCGTATACCAAGATCTTGTTCCCACATTGGTACCTGACTTTTAACCATTGACCAATAGTTTTTCTACAAAGGAAGAGATACATTAAAAATGTATAAAGCAGAATCTGATGATATTTTACTTGACAAGAAATGTAATGTGGAAACTACATTAAAGCCCAATTAAAAAAACTTTAACACAAAAATTACAAAGGGAAATAATCCATAATAAAGCCAGGTAGAGTTGTGGTTACTGTCTAATTCTGTTCATCACATGGTATGATATTGTCCATTTTTTCTCAACTGTCAAAGCTTAAATAATTTCACGGTGACTGAATACATTGTTTTTGTACTGGCAGCCTAATTGTTATTAAAGATATCTTGACTAAAACATATCATACGGCATAAGCAGCTTTTCTTAATCATAATACACTTTTTTCGGAAACTCATGGATGTATTCTGACAATAATTTTAAGAAACACATTCACTGTTAAATTATTCATGTTTTGACAGTTGAGAAAAAACGAACTATATCATTGTATGAAGTTTCATAGAGACCTGACAGAGATAAATGCTAAATTGAAAACACAATTGTTAACGAAACCTGACGCCCTTCCGACCATCCGCCCACCCGTGTTTCGCCCAAACTATTAGCCGAATTTTTATATTGAAAAATCCGGCTAAAAAATTATAACACCACTTAACTCAAGCTTAAGTAAATTTACTTTAACCAGAATTAATGTTCTAATTATAACCAAGTACAATGTATGTGGTTTTAAATTTATAAGACAGAATAGAGAAAGAAGCAGAATATGTCAACCCTCCCTTTCAGTTGTTGAAAAAACAACAACTTAAAACAGGTCTAGGTAATTAACCCATGAAGGCTACATCTAAAATTTTTCAAGCCTCAGCCAAATATATTATGTTTTACAGAAATGGGAAGGTATCAACTAGCCCGTGGGCCCATAATATGGGCTAGTTAGTCAAGGCAGTGACTGCATTGCTGTTTGCAATAATTTTTTCTTACCACTTCTTCAATGGGATGATAGTTCAAGTTTATTTAATTTTACACTAGGTTTTATGCTGTGTCAACACATTTTGGTTATTTTACGGCATCAAGTGCACCTAACCTAGCTTTCCTGGACCCTTGTCTATAACCAGTAATTGCCTACCCTTTCGCAAGGCTGGAAACTTCTCCTTAAAGTTATACCTTATAAAAGAAGAAAATTGACATCATTGTCAAATATTCATGGATGGGTATAACCTCCCAGGATGGGATTCGAAACCTGTACCAACTGTGCTAATGACCCAGGTTTCAAGAAGAATATAAAAATCATAATATATTACCTGTAATGTCATAAATCTAGGTGTAGGTGACATGTTTAAGGACAGTTCTGCTTCATTCTTTGCTAATTTAATATCCTGTAAATACAACACACACTTTTCAATTAAAAAGAGATCGCAACAAGGTCATGTAACCATTCCAGGCTGTCAACCAGGTCATCTCCAAAATATAGGAGGAATATAGGAACATTTTTGCAGGAAATATAGGAGGTTTTGGACATTTTTAGAGGCAAAATATAGGAGTTTCCAACTTAAAATAGTATCATTTTCTGCTACTATATATACATATAATTAATATTACAATAACTTCCTTTCACTTACTGTATTTTACAATAGTCAATGATTAAACACTCAATGTCAGCTAAGTGGGCATTTTCAAATTTTCACTGTCCTTTGGCCCACATTTTTTTAAAACAGAAGGTAGCTGAGATTTTTTCTCATTAGATGATGTATCCAACTTATATGTACCTCCAACAAGAGTTTTGTCCCTCATTGAACATACTTTCTGGTGAAAACTTTAATCCAAAGGGACAAAAACTGTTGATTTGCGTTGTCCCTGCATAGGGTATTTGTTTTAATTACAATATAGTTTTGAAATAGTATACTTTTTTGCTGCAAATGTTACCTTTACTAGTGGCCATTCGCGATGAAAACATAACCTTCCAAAATCAGACAATAAAATTTGCGAAAATTAAAAATTATTTCCCTGTGTCCCCAAATTGGATGTAAGATACGTTAACAGTTATGGACAACATGCATTAAGTCCAGATATTTGCAATTTCACTCGGATTTATGCAAATATAAACTCCCAAGTGGTTAATGTAAGTGATAAAAAAGGCTTTTGGCATCTAAGATCTAATACAGATTAACCATGATTTTTTTAAAAATTAAAGTGTTACTTTAAGATTTAATAAGATATGTCAACTTTTCATATGTTACAACACATAGGCTAATGATGCAGGTATAGTTCCTGACATATGATATTACCAGAGAAACTCAAGAAACACTTGTTTATGCAAATAATGTAATCGAAAAATTTTAATTACAAACAGCAACGCCACGGTCCAAAACAGTACACCAGCCGAAAGAAAGACAAGTAGAAAAAATATTTAGATAGTGGGACTTTTAAAACAAATTGTAGAGCCTCTACCTTGTTGAAAAACAAATCGACTATTTTGTTGCAATAAAACTGACAGCAGCTTCTACAGAACTAGATAATATGTAAAGTTATATGAAAATGGACCAGATATTTTGAACTCATAAGTCATGAACAGCTTTTGATAAATGAGTAAGATACGTTAACCAATACAAAATAAATGTTTACAAAAAAATCAAACAAATATGTCTTTTTCAGATAAATAAACATATTTGAAGCAAAAGAGCTAGCATTGTTTTGCTTTGAAACATAAATTGTGCCTAAACGAGTATGTCTTTTAAAATAAAAGGCAGTGGAACTTATGTGATTTGAAAAAGTAAGATACGTTACCTTTTTAGGTTTACATATGTGAACCTTTGATTGTTGTCTAAACAAACTAAGTTTAATTTTGAATTATCGTTTTGAAGTGTTTGTAAGCAAATGCTTGCATATGTTTTGCTTTTTTGATTACATTTACCCTTAATATATGTCAATACTTTTTTAGTAATATACGTTATTATTTACCTTGTACAAATTAAGTGATTAAACCTTACACTAGAAACATATTAGCGGCATTTGAAATGGGTTTTTAATGTGTTCTTACATTGACTTTTGTGCTCTGGTTGTATTGTTTTATGAACGTGAGTATTACCTGAATAAAACGAATTGATTTAGAAACACATTCAAATAAAAAAAAAAATTATCATGTTTATTGTTAGATTTGCTATTGTCCATCTGTTCTAGAAATTTTATTTTAAAAAATTTAACGTTTCATACTTAACACTTATACTATCTTTCGTTAAGCAATGACAACTTTCAGCACAGTCCTTAATAAAATCTCCGATGCGTATTTTCTACTCCAAATAGGTTAATGTTAAAGATTATAATGATAAAAGATGTTAAACTGTTACTGTTATTTTTTATCAATAATTGTCAAATCCTAAATGCCCATTCAATTGACATTGAGCGTAAAGTGTCTACCATACATGATACAGATGAACGAAACCATTAACTTTGAGCAACTATCAAAGCAATAGTAACTCTTTTCATTTTTGGCGACAATTTTTTTAAAAATAATATAGGAATATTTTTTAAAATATAGGAGAATATAGGAAAAATAGGAGGTTTTTCAAAATATAGGATTCCAACCCAAAATATAGGAGTTATATAGGAATATAGGAATCGGTTGACAGCCTGCCATTCTATTAGGCTAACGCTGGATGGCTATCTTCATTTTATAAATTCATACATTTGTATTTCATAAATTTGTTTCATAAATATGTTGGAGAATTGTACAATATTTTCATTCAACTGTTATGAGAATAATTAATATATATAATCATAACATTAATTTTACTTGTTATGTTTTCATGCAGAATTTATAAACAAACTTGCTTAAATAAAATATGAGTGCAAAAAACAAGAGGATTAAAAAAGTGTTGCATGCTTTTCAACAATGTGTAAACTGTATGTAAGTACTGAGCCTGAGGGGAATATCCAGAAACTTGATGCCCCAATCAGGTCTATGAGTATGAGGACCTCAAAGCATCCATGTTTTTTAACAAGGGCTTGATATCCATAATTTCTTGACTTCAGGGCTCAATATTATTTTTTATTATTTTTTTTTTAAAGTAGGTTGAGCAAGCTTGACAGCCAGCTGTATATTTCATACTTGCCAAAACTAGCACTTACTAGCAGAAACAAGTTTCCTGAACTCAAATAAAGGATGTCAGGGGCAATAGGAAGACCATTAATGTCAAACATTCCTCAAGTCTTACTAAGAGATATTTGTTAGTATAAGAACAGGTCTTACCTGTAAAAGTTTATGATTTCTAACTAAAGCATGTTCTAACGTGTTGGCTTCACTCAATGTCTGTGAGAATTGACTTTGACTGTATGCCAGAGAACAATTTAATAATGCCTCTCTCTTTGATAATCTGAAATGATATATGTATACATACTGTTAAATCACAGACAATATTTATCAATAAATAAACTATTGAGAAAATGGATACAGATATTAAAGTCACAAACTGATGCTTGCAGGTCAAGTTTTTTTAAAGGGTTGTGTTTAACACCATAGCAACACATTGAAAAGGATATAGTGGCAGTTTACAATGATGATCCAGACTATTTTTGGTTGGGTCAAATACTGTAGCAACGTATTGTATAAGGTTATATCAGGGAGGTCAGTCAACCAACTGACCATTCCTGGAAAGGCTAAGTGATAGTAAATCTCTGGATGTTGCTGTCAGGGCTTTTTTTCATTGTTTGGGGAAGGGGCCTTGGGCCTTTTTTTATATAGAGCATTTGGGGAAATTTTATCGCAATTTCATAGGTAGGGGAACAAAATACCCAAGGTAAACTCCAACTTTGGGGAAAACTGCATGATTTTAAAGAAATTTCTAGAGGGGAAGGCGCCTGTAAACGGCCCCTGTTATATAAGGAAAAAAAGGCCTGGCTGTTAATCAATTATGAGGTGCATAATTTTATCTGTGACAGACAACTTACCTAGATGACTTAGCTCAGTAAAAGATGTGACAGTGGCCATATAATTTTTTTTTATGACCAAGCTGCACAAAAGTATGCCCTGTCTGGGAATCAAACCTACAACCCCTCCATCAGTATATGTGTATGCCACAGACTGAGATAGCCACATAGTCAATGGTATGTGTTCTGTCATTGACACTATTTCATGTTTGTACATCCATCTGTGTCTTTAAAACGTCACAATTTAGAAACGCTAGAGATTCAAATGATTGTGATCAGAGAGATATCATATCTATATCTCTGTTGTGATATTGAAAAAAAACTTGTATGCTTTCAATTTTTCAAGACAAATCTTACCACTGGCACTTTCTAACCAACTGCAATTTAAAGATGATACAACTTAAAGTTTGCTTGAGGTAAGACGAAAGATCAATAGTTGATTAATACAAATTATAAGCAATGTAATATATAAATGCAGAGGAAAATTTTCAGTCCAAACCCTGACATTTATAACCAGGTAAAGGACAGGTTACGAAACGACCGAGGACGAATCTACATAAAAATAAAACAAGTGCTCTACTCACATCTCCTCATGCAAACGCACAAGTTGCATTTCCCTTGAATTCCATTCCAATAAACACGCATCCACATCGCTTTTAAGCGGACTCCTTGCTGTCTTCGTCATAGCATTTCCGAATAATATTGCAAAATTTCGTTGTTTACGACGCCCAAACGGTTGATACAAAAACCCGAATTTTCCGGTCCTAATGCTTACCGGGTAATGTGTATTCTACGGTCATCAATATGTAAAATACGTTTCAAATTCCAAATGTATTTTTAATTACATTTAAGAGTTTATAATTACTAGGGCCTAATGTTATTATAAATTGATATTAATTATTTCAATGTTCGATTTAAGAGGAAGGTATGGTTCAACAGAGGGGGAGTCCAGACTCATCTTCTAAGAATTGAAGAATAATAAAAAAGAACTCATCAACAGTTTTAACATTACACGTTTTTATTTCTTTGAACAATAGCATTCGATAAAATGTTTGTTTTTATAACATTTTTTTCTAATAACATAACATTTCACCGTAAAGTATGAAAGAAAAAATATAGAGTAGGACAAAAGTCCTCAAAAAATATTTTCAATTTACTTAATAATGTATACTACACAATTAATGGACTTATTTTTGCAAACCATAATTAACAACGACGTTTGGGTGATGGTGGTAGATCATTTGACTTTTCAAAATGTACCAATCCTGAAAATGGAGAAAAAGTACTTACTACTGATCTATGGAACGCCGTAACTGTTCTGTGTACAATATTAGTTCATTTGGTATTGAATCACAGACGTGTCAGTTACTGTATGAAATCTAGAAAATTTTGGAAGTTTTTAAGGCATTAAGCTATAAATGCTAAGATAATTTTCTTCAATAATGTACTTGTTTTAACGATATTTGTAATAAGCTGAAGACAAAATTGGACAAATCCTGGGGTCATGGCACCTGATCTCCGGCTAGATTCGGCTAAAAAATTTCGAAACCATATTTCAACACTCCCAAGACCATCGGCGGAGGACTGATTTCTTGTATTTCAAACATCATTGAAATAAGCACTTAAACAAAGAAACATAGATTGTCCATACATTAGTATAAAATCGGCTTGCTCAGTCGTTAGCACACAAGTCTACAGTCCGATGGGTCGTAGGTTCGATTCCTGGGCGGGGCATACTTTCATGGAGCTTGGAATAATTTTCTACGGCTATTCTCCCGTCCACCACTGATTTTTAATCATTTTAGACAGTAGTCAGTCACTGACGGAAGTATGCACTTAGTAGTTGGTTAACAGCTTAATCCAGAGATTTAGCCATTCCAGGAACAGTGATAAGGTTGACTGATTACCCTGATATAACCTATACAATGTGTTGCTACGGCTTTAAACCCAACAAAAAAAATAAAATCATACCTGCTAACGCAGATTGAAATCCAGCATTAAAATCAAGAGCCACTTCATTCTGCACGTAGTTAGAACGTTTATCTAAATAGCCATCATTACTGTCTGGACCACCAACCAAACCTCCTAGTAGAATGTTAGGGTTAGGATTTGGGTCCAGGTACATACATGGTGATGACGTACCAGAGCAGGAACTGTTGAAATAGATACAATGATTTTAGTTGAGTAGTGGATTTGACCCTATCGTTTCGATCATGAACCAAGCTTTATTGGGTGACCAGCCTCGTTATAGTTCGATGCTCTTTCAAAGTCCAACACTGGCACAAGTTTAGAAAGGATTGACTTAATGACTGAATGGTTTCGACTATAGAACAACCATCAACCCTTGTTTAGCCAGCTCCACGCTAGTTTTAATTCCATTATAAGTTTCGTGATATTTTCTTATCGACAAAAAACTTTAACCTTATCGCTTGTCAGTTGGAGAACCGGGAAATTGATTTGAGAGCAATTCAAAGAAATGCTTAAGGATCGTATGTGAGATTAAACAATGTACACAAGTTATAAATACCGTCTATCCCTGTCACAAAAATACAACATAATTCATCTTTTACATATTTGAAGTGACTGAGTAGTAGAATCTCCCCAGTCACTGCATTATCATTTTATATATTTATGGAGCATCTGGGATGGCTCAGTTACATAGCAATCTAGTGCTCCCCCTAGTCACTGCATTATTATAATTCATGTTTATGTTTCATAGCCTGTAAACGATATTCAAGTCTAACGACGATTAGTTCGTTGTACCGGTTTTCTTACTACACGGCCCGGATAGTCAAAATTCAAGATTGGTCAAGGCACTCATTCTCAATTGAAAAACAAGCGAACTTTTTGAAATCGTAATAATTGCAAAATCCGATTTTAATAGTTCGAAACGCTATATATAACTTTCCCAATTGTACATCCTTTTTTGGACATGGCTAACAATCTTGACCTTTGGACCTTTCATTTGCTTACATACACGTATCTGGGGCCACTAATTGGATTACCTTGCTCTGTGGTGTGGATTTAATGGGTAATTTTGTCCATATCCAATTTCATAACTTATATTTAAGTTATTATCACCAAGTAAATAATTGATTTGTGATAAGGCAAACTTTTTATACAAGTCTGTCTGGATCCCTTTCTTTGCTGCAATCAGAGCAATGAAGGCTGCGTTCGCTAAAACAAGAAAAAAGTTAATTAGCATAGTCGCCAAAACATTTTATCCTGAGATAGATTTTGGAGTAAAACTCAACTATGATAGAGAACAGGGTATTTGAATATGAAGATAGCAAATACAATATCAAAACGAATATGAAGCCATCATGCATGTAGAGCCCAGGCGATTTAAGGACCACAACAATGATAACCTCGTTGTGAATTTAGGTCTATGCTGACATAAGACAGTGGCGAATATATTATAGCCATGGTATTAATTTATGAATTTGACTAGTGTATATAGACTAATGTAATCCGCTTTTGTGGATTGTGTATTGAATTGTCATTGGGTGACGTCTTGATTTAATTAGAGAGCATAAACATCACAATTTTAATCCACGAAATAGCATTAACAAATTGCGGGTAATATATAAAATACAAATATACAATATAAATAAAGTGTGAACGACCAACCTGCATATCTGTTAGGTCCCCATTGGTCTCTCCAGACCAGACCACATGGTGTGTAGGTGACATTAGACATTGGTAGGAATGTTCTCATAAAGTTTTCTATGTCATTACGGTATGTACCATTGTTTGTGATGTCATATAATAACGTCTACAAGATGACGAAAACATGATGTAATAATTTATTAGCTCAACCTAAGAACTGTCGCACTAAGTTGCATCTATTGTCTACTTTCTCAGCATAATCATCCCCCCCCCTTATTTCAACCTAAGCGCAGTTGGTATGGCTAAATGTCTTACTGACGGAGTTTACGGAGAAAACCGAGATATCACGATTGCTTATTCCTCTGTTTCATTCGGAAAACCACTCGGGTTATTCCGTAAAGTGACGATGAACCAGCTAAACGCTAAAGTGTTCCGAATGCATTAGTTTACAATTGGAGCAGTAACTGTTGGCCTGTTCCGGCGAAGGTATGTGTTAAGTAATACTTAAAAGCTTAGATTAAGAGAATAAGTTTGTCCAGGGAAAATTTATAAGGGCGACTGACCCCTGCGATGTGTGAGAAAATTGACCCAAAGCCTCGTAAATCTACAAATTTCTCACAGTAGTTACTTCCCTTGACTGAATGATGCAAAAGCATGACCGAGCCAAGGTGAGGAGCTAACACATGAGTTTCAAATGTATATCTTTTTTGCTGCAGTCATAGGGCTACTTGCATCTTTCTTTGGATAACAAGATCTCATACGTTTGCATCACTTCTCCAGTTAAGGTGTAAATGGATACCTGCTTGCAAGGATGATATCATTCCGTTGTGTCAATTTGACGGCTGCAACAAAGCGAAGTAAAATACATGTACTTCCAAGGAAATTAATAAATAAATACCTGTGGTTTAATTATCAGAGGTAATAGCTGTAAAGTCGATGAGCGTGGTTCAGCATGAAACATAAAATATAAAATGCAATGTCTTTTCTTATCTCATGTTAAGTTTTAAACTATTCAACAAACCTTACCGCAGCTCCGATGTTGACCTCATTCCAAGAGAAGACCCGAGGTAGACCAGTTCTATAGAAACTTTCTGCTTCATTAAGATATTGTTCTATATATGTAGCCTTATATAACCATGTAGCAGCTGTTGCCATTTCATCCCAATCATTGCTGGAACTAGATGAATGAAAGCTACATGTGTGTTTGCGCGCTTTTTAGGTATACATGTACCAGTTTCCACGGTAACATGGTCCGACATTACCATTATTGCGGTACTCTCGCAGAAGAATACAATCCTGTGAATTTTGATTCTGATTCTTGGTACACAGGCGCTTTTCCCCGCAGCTACAAGACAGTGGAGCGAAATATCTTAGCTAGTCGCTACCATGTCAGTCTTGTCTCATTCAAGCAAGTGTCCGTTGAGTTTGAACTATAAACAATAGACTTGGCGACAAAGGCTTTCATATTAATTTAAATCGTATTTTCCACGTCGTATATTTTTCTGCGTCGCAAAATAATGTACATCATATAAAAATCCCAATGTGAGAGATTTTTGTAGAAAAAAAATTCGGTTTCACTTCAAATTATAATTATTTAAGACTTACTCATAAAGTCTGTCAGACGTTGTGACACAGTCTGAATATCTTCCACGATTGTTTTTAGCAAATTTATATAAACTTTCTGCTGCTGATAATAGTCTGTATGAATATCTGGAATCTGTGATTGAAATAGAAATACAGTATGTGTGTCATGTGACGTCAACGAATTTTAGGCATGGACGTCATTTCTAACGAGTGATCTTTGACATGAATATTGAAAATGAACAAAGGCATATGTAATGTCGTTTTTGCCAAATAAAGAGAGACGTGTATATGTATTTACTAAGTCAAGTCTTGATTTTGATTGGTTCGTATATATTTTACGCCATTTTATGCGTCTTCATCGTATCAGTAATCTGATTGGTATACAATCGTGACGTCATTTTTATTAATTTAATGGCAGATCGACGGAGGTATGTTTTAAACTTAGACACTGTATGAGTGGTCGTAGCATCTTGACGTCATGAATAAAGGGTCAAGTGTATTATCTATTTCATCGATATTCAAGATTGATGTACAAATAATGCAAAAAATATAACTTTTAAAAACGGAATGCCAAAAACGATATTGTAACAATAAATACGCTTGGTACAACTTGTATCTGGAACCTGTGGTTTAAATTAAGATCACTATTGCCTTACCCAGACAGAGATATTTAAATGCTAGGGATCCGGCAGCCAAAGCAGAAACCGTGTCAGCTGCGACGTCACTTCCTCTACAAGTTGAGTTGATTTTAAAAGCCGGTCTGTCGGTCGTCATATTCTCCGGAGAGGACCAATACGCATGCTCGAAACTTGAGTCACCAACCTGAGGAACAAAAGATGCATGAACTAGCTTAACTTCAACATTTCTTAAGTATTTGTTTTAACACGTTGTATAAATATCTTTATAAAAGATTATAAATCAATTTTGTAAACAATCAGGGTATGATGGCCCTTTATCGCTCACCTGACGACCATTAAAGGCGGTGTGAGTTATGTTTTGAACCCACGTGACCCATATTTGAATTTGACTTAGATCCTGTGACCTAGTTTTTTATCATAGATGACCAATGTTCGAACTCATCCGAGGATTACCTAGACAAGCATCCAAACAAAGTTTGACGATGATTGAGGCAACAATGTGACCACTAGAGTGTCTATAAAATATCGAAGGACGACGGACGCCTGACATTCAACGATCCTAAAAGCTCACCCAGAGCTAGCTCAGATGAGCTAAAATGTACCACGTTGCACCTTGCTGAACAAAAATGAAGATGTACCTTACCTGAACATACAAAGTTTGATTCTGTTCCACCCAACATTTCAGAAAATAGTCTAGAGGCCATTTTATCATGTCACATATACTTTGTCTTTGTTCTGTGTAAGCACTTGTAAATTCATACATTCCCCATTCTAGTATCCAGGTTGAGAAAGCCATTGGCATTGTGAACTTTGTATGGTCACCACCTTTTGTAAAATACAATGTATATTACAACATATTACATATTACAAAACAGAACTACATGTAAATTAGAAGTGTGTCAAAGACCAATCAATGTAAAATGTAACATTAAAAACTAGGAACAAAATTAAAAGGTGGAAAAAAACCCATCCTCACAAAATAGTATGTACTGTCGCTTTGTCATGTTCATTATAATTATACGCCAATGGTGGCCGTCATGTTCCAGAGCCATCGAGGATACATTGTTGTACCTTTGGTGAATCGAGACGGTGCTGGCTACCTTAGGGCACTCGGAACACCACGGCGTTTTTCTACAAAGAAAATCGCCGAAGACTTCCGAATGACTTTTGTTTTCAAGTTGAGATATAAAATGAACACATATTTAGAGAACAGAAGACTTACCATTATACCATCCCCCGGTTAAATCATGACCATTATCAGAGTCATTTAGTCCAGAATCTCCACGCCATGGTACGGGATTGTTGGATGGAAGTTTTCCTGATCGTTGAGCATCGTAAAACATCGTAGATAATCGGA
Organism: Mactra quadrangularis; assembly: GCA_025267735.1. Lineage (NCBI taxonomy): Eukaryota > Metazoa > Mollusca > Bivalvia > Venerida > Mactridae > Mactra > Mactra quadrangularis. Next base: position 35,570,539 of record CM046294.1, on the reverse strand, counting down.
GAGCTTCGGAATAATTGTGTCTAGGGTGATCTAAAAATAGAACAAAGTGGAGTCTTATTTGCTTCGGAATAAACTAGAAAATATCATTTAAAAATATCGATAAAATTTGGATAAATTTTGAGAGTCAAGAGTTACTTGCAAAATGTTAGCTTTGCCCTTTGTGCGGAATGGTTTTACATCCCTTTGTCAATGTTATACACTTTTACGAGTATTGCTAAATTTTATTCAACTGTCAATGACGCATACATTAACCCCGCTGATTTAGTTTGATTGTCGATAATGAGTACAGAAATACTGTAACAGTCACTGATAGTTTAATGAACTTTATCAATATCATATAGATGTATATAGATATACCTGCATGTACGACAAAACATGTCGTACGACCGTTTGTAATTTGAATCTCAGAAGTGTTGATCAGCATCTGTTTGATCTGAATTTTAAAGGTCCTATATAATTATTTCAATCTGATTTATTCCCGATCTAAAATTCTCACCTCGCCTTAGTCGCCTATAGGCCTATAGAGCGCTCTATAGGATATCTGTTTACAGAGATTGTATGATATATATCTCATCGTCGGCAACCACAGTACTTTCTTCTGTTACACTCCATACATAACGCAGCATAGCGGAGTAATGTATCGAGGGATAAACGACCATAAATATATCTTAGCTATTCGTTGTCAAACACTTACTTGATGGGTCAAGATTTGGATACGGATTAAAACTCGACTGAGTTGTTTTCTGTGTCGCTGTGGTTGGTAATGACGTAGTTGATGACGTCGTTGGTCTTCTTGTTGTTGTCGTTGTTGTTGTAGTGGTGGTAGTAGTTGTTGATGCATAGCTTAAAACTGTGTATAATGATAAACCATAGATCTAAATTGTTTCATTTGTATAGATAAAAGAACAAAAATGATACATTGAAATTTGAAGTTTGATTGAAGTAATTAAACACAATGAACAGATTGAAATTTAGAGAATGAGAGACTATCAAGTTCGGATTTTACTAGTACAGGTAAACTTTCCACAGTAGTATTGCAACCTGTTTCTACTTTTCTTTCATTAACAATAACTGTTGCAATGAGTTGACCCAATTCCTCAGACAGATTGCGTTAAGCGTTGTCACATTTCGTTCGATAAAGGGAAGTAATCGCGACGTAATGTTTGCAGTACAAGTTCATACCGAGTTACCTCCCATGGGACACTTTAGTAAAGTTCTCAGCGGTCATCAAAAAGGGTTCCCTATCTAGCCTTAATAATTAACAGGCTATAACAATACGATACACTTATTCAACTTACCATTGAAATAATAATCTCCATATATAATATCATTCCCAACATATCTTACTACAAATTCTATCTCAAGGTCCTTTCCTGCTGGTAAAACCTCGGCACCAACTTTACTGTGGGTCAGAAATTCAGTCGTAGTATGCGATTCTATATATGGCGTCCATATCTGAAATACTATGTAATGTAGAATACAATTCACACAGTTTGAGCTGTAAATGCGTACCCTACACGAAACACTTGCCGACGTCTAATTTCGGCGGAACGGTACAAGATTAGCTCATAAGCTGTCGGGATGCATCCAGGTCGCCAGGGTGAAAGTTAGCCGTTAACCAGTTCCTAAGCGCATTCTTCCGTCAGTGACTAACTGCAGGGAGACAATGACAAAACTCCACGAAAGTGTGCCGCAACCAAGAAATCCCAGGACCCCTCGATCATAAGACTTGTGTGTCTCCGACTGAGTTAACTGGCCTACTGGTTCCGACGAAGAATTGAAAGTTTAAGGCAACACTGTTTGTGAAAATAATTTTGTAATTACCTCTAAAAGCTCAATAGGTCTGTCAAAGACAAATTTTAAAGTCCATTCTTGAGTGTCCTGTGTGATAGGAATATGTAATACTGCCTTGTAGCCGCCATTAGGCCAACTGGTTTCCAACATTGATGAAGAAATCCTTTCAGCATTCAATTCCAGGCACCAGCTTAGAAACAATACGCAGATATATACAATTTTCATATTTTCTGTTGTTTGTTTTGGTAATTATCATTAATTAGTTTTAATTTGAACAATAATAGGCCCTGACATAGATTGGCACGTTTCTTTATCTTTAATTAAAATGAGGTCACACTATAATTAGAAATCAGTCGGCATTTGACCTTGTGTAAACAAATGTAAAATGCAGGGGCATTTCTAGGAATTTTTCCTAGGGGATCTAAACTTTTTCTAGGGAGTCTAATCTTTCAAACCACAACCACATTATACGCTGTATGGAGTATAACGCAACATATTGATAATACAATCTAAAAAAACTATTATCTATGTAAAGCACAGAGGAAAATGCTTAATGTTACTTAAAAATGGCTTACAGTTAAAAAAATACACTCATGGAAAGGTACATTTTTTAAATTTCAGGGGGTCCGGACCCCTCTGACCCCCTCGCTAGATATGCCTATGAAATGTATTATACTTAGCATTTTACAAATAAGCTCTCTTTTGATATGTAATAGTGTAGGTTATGCGACGTTTACTAGTGATGTACCGATTATTGCAGATGTCGCCAAAATCGGTAAGAAAAAAATTGAGCGACGATTATCCATTACGATTTCCATGGACGGCGACGTCGCGGAAAATAAGTCAGTACCCAAGGAAAAATACACTTACGTCTGCATGCTGTAATGGCGGATTCGGCAGAAAAATATGTTCAATAACAACTTATCTATATCCTTCTGTGGCAATCCATTGACACTTAATGAACTTAAAGACATGTAGAATACATTTTTTTTCATTTCATAAAAAAAATCGTCAATTTAGCCCATAGGGAAGCAACAATGAAACAATGATAATTGCTTATATAATAGTTAACCCTCTCGCATATGTAAAACTGTCTCTCTTTATGGCATGCAAATTGGAATTTTGTTAAGCATCAACAAGTTTGACAAACCTTATTGAGTGGACCATATTGAAAATTGGGTTTAGCCAAATATGTTATACTCATTAAATAAAGTCGTTGTTATTATTATTATTATAAACATAAAACGAAAACACATGTCCATTCTAGCTAGTATTTGCACACAAATAAGCACTTGGTAGTACATGAATGTTTATGATTTTAATTAAAGTAATTCTATAAAAAAGTATATACAACATACACATGCACATTTTCATTACTCAATTACACAGAAACAAGGAACGTTCTACTCGTATCAGTATTTCCTGAGAAAATCAGTTATCGAATCTCGGAACAATAAAATTATTTAAGAAAATTTTACCAACATTTTTTTTTTGTCTTGAGGACTCTAAAGCCTACGCTCACGCGGACGCTTAACAAAGTTCCGGTATGGCATGGCCTTATGTATTAACGTTTTACTTGTATGCTTTCATGTTGAACAAAAGAGATTGTATGATAAAACTGAGAAATGAATTAAAGACTTACAGATGAATTCTCCAAAGAAAATTATCATGGTCTCTAAGATGCAAATAAAATATTTGATTCGATTACAAAACGTATATCACTTTAACCATGCAGTTAACTATGTCGGTTGTGTTCTAAATATATTATTTTTTTAAACTCGATTTAACGCCGTGTCAACACAATTTACGTCATTTTTACGGCGTCTAGCGCACCTAACCTAGCTTTCCTGGACCATTGTCTATAACCAGTATTCACCTACCCTTCCACAAGGCCTAAAACTACTTCATATTATCTAATCAATGGAGGAAAATTGAGATTATTGTCAAATTTCCATGGAAGAGTATAACCTGTACGGATGGGATTCAAATCCGTACCCCCTTCGAGACACGAGATTCCAAATCCTGGCGCGCTACCAACTGCGTACGCTTCCATCGCTGCTCAGTGAATATAGTACATTCATTGAGAAAGTAAACGTGTTCACGAAACTTTTGAGGGATGCAAAGAAGAGTACCAACTGCGCTATCGCCCGGGTTATATACTTATTCAGGATCGTGGGTCCCGCCAGTTTGGTAATATAATACCTGGTACTTTCTCAGTCATTCTTACTCTATTCGCTGCATCATGGCGAAATTAATTGGTTTACTCTTTTTACTCTTTTTGCGCTTTATTCCTCCGAAGTACAATAAAGCGACACAGAGAAGGTACTCTCAGCGCACTCTGATCTTCCTTGCGCATAGGCAGGAAACTTTGGAGTGTGACGTCACTAACAAACATGGCTGCGCCTACTGAGAGAAGAATGCTCTTCCAATGTGAAACTTGGAGGACGCTTTTCAAGTCACCAAGTGGGAAGTGTTTAATAGACATGAATGTTTAGCAACAGGTAAGAATTGCCATTGTCTTCCGACTAACTGCTACTAAATTCGTCAAACAAGGCTAATGTACTCTTGGAGTACACTAAATTTACTCTGGAGTAAACAGAGTTATATGGAAAAGACGAATGTCTTTTCCACTTTAAGGTATCGCGAGATTTTTGGCGGATTAATTTCTGTATACTGTCCAAACTGAATTTTGTGTCGATAAATCTCCCTTTGGTCCTTCTAAAATCATATAAAGGGGAGATAACATACCCTCGTTTTTCGAACTAATTTGCACGTTTAGAACGCTTCTGGTTCCTGTGCAAACCAATCGTTGCATTGTGGGACGGCATGGCTTTATGATCAAAATACGCAATGAAGCGAAATGAAACATACATTGGCGAAAGGTAGACCAACTAGCTACTTCTCTAAATTGCATGTCTTTTCCATTAATAGGCTGTGCCTATAATTATATTACGAATCAAATTTGCCCCAGATATCAGCTACGATGATTAACAAAAGTGTGTGGCATGTATTGATGAAATCAAACTTTACATGATATGAGGTAACAGTAAGTCGGGCGACTGGCCACCAAGATAAATGACTCAACTTTTGTGGAAAGAGTGGTGCAAAGCGCCATCAATACCAAGTCAAACATACATGTAGCAAAGACGCAACATCATCGAAATAAAACTGCCTAGTCAAGTGTATTCAATTAGCGTTAATTTCGCATCAGTTGTCACTGTCGTAAAAAGATAGCAGTTTGATTTTACGACATCGTCCGAAAAATGTCGAAACATCGTTGTACCAATAAAATAGTACATGAATAAAATAAAATGACAACGTGATGACTTGAATAGAGATATTAATGAAGTGTAGAGCAAGCTTGTAATTATTGTTCTTACATATTTATGACAGCCGAAATTACACCACGGCTGTCATATTACGACAAGTAAAGTTGCCCGGATGTGTGACGTCAGACAATAAACAGTTAGACTAGTGAACGGAATTGTCTCGCGAAAAGGTAGGAACAATTTAATTTTATTTTTAACTTTATATTGAAATATAACCAGAACTCAATCTTAACGGATGTATAAACTTTTGTCTTACTTACTATCCGAGTATTTTTCTGGATTTTTCTGTAATTAAGAAAAATGTCACTCTGAACGAATGTATGTAAAACGACTTGCGATGTAATTCACCATAACGTTAATGCGGAAATACTATAGCGTCACAAAGAAGTTTTCAGCTTTTTTCCTTATAATTTTGTTGGTGTTTTTACGGTAAATATATCATGGTCACACTTAGCATGATGTATAACTATGGCATTTTATAAATGGGATTAGTTTTGCCTTTAATTGTTTATAACGACAACTTGCTGTTGATGGGACAGATGCTCAAAATATGATATAAAAAACTAAAACTTAGTAATACATGTACCTTCATTTCTAGTTGAGAAGAATTAAAAAACTGACCATATTTCCTTCATCAATAAAAAGGATTTATTATTAAAAGAAACATACGTGGCTTAACGCATTTGAATGATGTTTTGCTGTAAAAAATTAGTCAATGCTAGCATTTCAGTACAACAGATGTATTCATAAAGAATTGTTTTTCACGTAAGACTGTTTTCACTTTTTTTGCTCGGTAATTAGGGAGAAAAATTCTAAGATAATGATTTACCTATCGTTCAGTAACTATAAGAATGGTATCTTGTCCAAGAGACACTTAGTCAAGTTAAAAGCTATTTGATTTGTTGGTGTCACAATGGTTAGCGCAAGTGGCAGTTGATCTAACTATTGTTCCGGGGATTTATCAGTACATATCTCCATTGTTTGGCAGCCAAGAATATATTTTTTTCAAATGTATGTTGCAGTCCATTCTTAGCTCAAACCTGTAAAACGAAAATTCTAAAACTTTATTTTATATATATAAGACAAATTTATGTGACTGGAATTTAAAGAACACATATAATCAAACGCTAATGTTTTTTTAAAACATGGGTAATTGAACGTGAATGGTATATTTTTAGAACATGGTTAATTGAACATGAATGGTATATTTTAGAACATAGGTAATTGAACATGAATTGTATTTTGAGAACATAGGTAATTGAACGTGAATGGTATTTTGAGAACATAAGTTATTGAATATGAATGGTACTTCTTATTTTAAGAACATGGGTAATTGAACGTGATTAGTATATTTTAGAACATAGGTAATTGAACGTGAATTGTATTTTGAGAACATAGGTAATTGAACGTGAATGGTATTTTGAGAACATAAGTTATTGAATATGAATGGTACTTCTTATTTTAAGAACATGGGTAATTGAACGTGATTAGTATATTTTAGAACATAGGTAATTGAACGTGAATGGTATTTCGACAGCATAGGTGATTGAACGTGAATGGTATTTTGAGAACATAGGTAATTGAACATGAATTGTATTTTGAGAACATAGGTAATTGAACGTGAATGGTATTTTGAGAACATAGGTCATTGAACATGAATGGTATTTCGACAGCATAGGTAATTGAACATGAATAGTATTTCGACAGCATAGGTATTTGAACATGAATGGTATTGCGACAGCGTAGGTAATTGAACGTGAATGGTATTTTGACAGCATATGTAATTATACGTGAATGGTATTTTGAAAACATAGGTAATTGAACGTGAATGGTATTTTGACAGCATAGGTAATTGAACGTGAATGGTATTTTGGGAACATAGGTAATTGAACATAAATGGTATTATGAGAACATAGGTAATTGAACGTAAATGGTTTTTTGAGAACATAGGTAATTGAATGTAAATGGTATTTTGATAACATAGGTAATTGAACGTACATGTTATTTTGACAGCATAGGTAATTGAACGTAAATGGTATTTTGAGAGCATAGGTAGTTGATCGTGAATGGTATTTTGGGAACATAGGTTCTAACATTCCTTGTGTCGACAAGTTGGTTAGATGAGACAGCTAACGTCTAAATACAACTACGTCAAGCGCCTCCGTAAAATCAGAATTTACTCGGGTGTTCCTGTTATGAATATATGTGTAGGTTTCTCTGATCTCATTTGGCGGCTTTAAAAAATCAAAACCTTAGTCGAATGTTCTGTAATAAAAATAACCTTTCTATACTTATAAACTGTATAAACCTGTAAGGCATAAAAAGGGTTTTGACCTTATATGTAACAATTATAATAGAATATACTTGCTGTTAAAACTATAAATGTCTCTCATATTTTAGAAGTTAATTGATTTATATGGCATATAATGTTAGCTCGGTATGAAATGAAATATTATATTTGCAGGGCTTGAATGCATTATACTTATAATTAAGGTCATGTCACATCCGGCACTGTAAACGTGGGTGAACATTTAATTTGTCACAAATACGTATGCATTGTTTTTAAATAAATTATAAATATGCAATTTGAGCATTTTTCACAATTGCGTGAACATTTTCTAACGTACAGCACCATAGCATAATCTTTAGAAAGCTTTAATCTGGAAAGCCTGCTTAGGAGCATGTATTGATAATTTTTGTTTAACTGTCAGTGGTGCATACATTAACCCAGTTGATTTATTTACTCACTTCAGTATTTCTGCATTCATTGATAATCGAGTACATTTATTTAAATCAGCGGGGTTTAATGCATGTGCCCCTGTCTATTGAATAAAAGTTACCAGTACATAAAAAGCTTTACCTTAAAAATGTAAGCATAAAAAACTAAAATCATAGTTAGTCTGGATTAAGACATTTTAAAAGAATTCCTATCAATAAATGAATAAAGAATTTGTTAAATTATAACACCATTGCTTGCATTTAGCTTCAGGACCTACATTTTAACCCAAAGAGCTGTAGAATGTCAAAAGTATCGTGTTCTAAAGAAGACAAAATCTCGTTTTATAATTCACAAATCAAGACAACTCGTCATGTTAAACGTGATTTTAATGATAGTGCGTAACATGTCCGAATTTAGTTACGTCCGAAATATGCTATAATTTGCATAAAGTTTAAAACTGACAGTTTCTTTTTTATTATGCCTTAAAAATCACATGTAATGCCCCGAAAACACTCTTGGTTTTGTTTTCTGTGAGCATTTAAACTTTCTTAATGAAATAAAATTAAAACAATAAAAAAACGCCGCCACAATTACTCGTCTGTGGTTACGCACGTGGCGTAACGCGGTACATTTAAAGGACTAGTTTTTTCTAGTATTAAAGAATTCGCATAAATTATTCTTTATCAACCTTTTTCTTTTGTTTATGTATGACTAAGTTTAAGTTCATCTTGACATCAAAAAATAAAGTAATTACATGTATACCGTTCAGTTAAGTACCTTTAAATAACGAGTGGGATCCATGGCCGCGCTGTTACGACGTCTTTATGCGCGGGTAATAATTGGATGGCAAGTCTCGCCTTGGTTAAGAGTATAGGCGGCCAGAACGGCTCCAGGTCAAAACTACTAGTCTAATCTGTGACATGTTATAAGTTATAGTAGAAAAACTGACCCACCCCTAATTGAACTTGGGTAAAAATATATCATTCTTGAGTGAAATATTTTGAATGTATATGTGGTGTTTTTGACTTGGAATCGTGTTGGTCGCCTTTGGATAGGAGCACATCTACATCCCGCCTCGTTGTTTAATTTAGCAAGAAATATTAACATGTTTAGTAAAGTAGAGACCAAGGATTGTAACAGAGAATAAAAACTCAAATTGATGAAACTTACTTTACAATCTAGCTTAAATTTATTTATAAAACTTACACACCCCTCCAATTGTATCTTCGCCTCCAAAGCTTGAAAACTTTGGCTCAGGCAAACGTACTCTTTACTTATATAACAGTTAAAGCCCCCTTTTAAGGGCCAGTCTAAAAAGATGGTTTTAATAGTGACATGATCTTACTATACGGACATTTTCTTCTCATTTGGTACTTTAAAATTGTCAATTTTTGCATGATTGTTCAATAAACAATGTGTCTTCATAGCACAACTGTACTGGGAGTATTTGTTCCTTTTTTTGAAAAAAATACTCGACTCCTGTTTGCCATTCTCAGACAGTCAAATCACAGTTGTTTCAAACTATTTCAAACTTAGTCCTGCAATAAAATGCCATATTTTAGGCGAACCATACGTAACCGTTGATGTACCGTATTATCGACAACTGACTGTACACATTTGTAGTACGTGGAGTTTATGCACACCGTTTTTGCTATAACCTAATGTAAAAGTACTGTTAAGGTCGGCGAATGTTTGAAAAAAAAAATTGAAATGTCCTGTTTTTTTTGTAAGGTCGCTTGGTAAAACATGATCAGTTATATGCAAAAAGTAATAATGTTGTAATTATTTATAGCCGACAATTATTGAGTGTTTTATTGTCAACACGTGTGCTTGACCTACAGCTTGTATAATAGGTCGTGCATATGTGTGTACATTTTGTACTTTAAATAATAGACTTGTGCAGTCAATAGGCGAATAAGGTGAATCACGTACATCATTTTACTGATTTAAACACATCACTTTGACATTTAGCATTTCTTATCCCGTGACGGGTATTTGGATATCCACTCGCCCAGCCGTTACTACTACAATTCTAACCCCCGCCGTGCTAGTCATCTATATTGGAAGTCAATTCCGGATCCCCACCGTATTAGTCGTTTCAATTGGTAGTCGTTTCCGGATCCTCTACTGGAAATCATATTTCTTACCCCACCAGTCCAGCCGTTTCTACCGGAAGTCATTTCCGTACCCTCACCCGTCCTGCTTTTTCTACCAGAAGTCAATTCATTTCTACGGGAAAAGATATAAAATACACTGAAAAAATGTTAATGTGTTTATAAAAACTTATATTTTAATGTCTGGTCCATTTATCGTGATTTTGTAGTGAATAATTTAAAATATATATTTTGGTAAATTTTAACATGAAATTCCTGTGAGTGACAGTCACCTTATATAATATACTGACGTTTTTATTGATGGTAGTTGTCAAAATGAAACTTCATAAATTCTTAAAACTAGAGTTGATTAAATTGTTGACACAATGTCGCTATTGTTTAAAATGATCATTAAACATATTTAATAACATCAGTTCATTTATTAATACATTTATAATAGGGTTTCTAATATTAATTTATAAAGATATTTAATTTAAGTGACACTGGGTGAACTACATGTATAACGTTTTACTAAGTGGCTTGAGAAATTCGAAAATTGCATGTTTACTACAAAACAATACACTCCAAATTATTGATTACATGTACTGAACTTAAGCAAACGGATTAAATAAATGCAACGCGTTTAATATTTAAATCGTATTTTTGTCTCAAGTCGTTTTTTAAAAACTTTGATAAGTTGAAATATGAAAAACGGAGCTAGCAAACTATGTAGTTTGTGCAATTAATAAATGCTATGTACATACGAGTAATGCAGTTCCGCATATTTAGCAGCGAAAGTAGAAAAAATGTAACAGAATGCATTTAATATACATAAAAAAATTAACATTAAAACAGCAAAATGAATTAAGCTTGTTATAATAAACGTAGAACATATTACGTTACTTTAATAGTTATAATGTTTGTATCTTGTGAGGGCGAGTCAATAAATAACCAGCCTATGACATAAAGTCAGAGATCTGGTAAACATAGGCGAAGTAATAGCACAGGCATTTCACATGGTACCATTCAACAATCTTGCATGATTGTTTAGGGATGCGCAAGCTTACAATCCGTTGTGTCCGAAATCCCTTAGCAATGATCAAGTGGATACGAGAGCATCAATATGCAGTGCGTTGTTGAAGTGTTTGATGTCAAAAAGTGATCTCCTTTGGTGTCTAGTTACTGTGGATGAGACTTGGATACATTATTATACACCAGAAAAGAAAGCCTAGAGTCGTCAGTGGGTACGGCTAGCATCTCCAAGGCCAAAGAAGTTCAAGACTCAACCATCTGCTGTCGTGTCAGCAAAAAGCGACAGCGAAAGGACCCTTACTTCTTCATTTCTGGGCTGTTGGCACTTGAACACCGTTGGCCCAAGTGCATAACCCTAGAGGGAAATTACATTGAAAAGGAAGAGGTTGATCTCGACTTGAAATAGGTTAGGCTGGTTATTATTGACTGGCCTTCGTATACATTGTATAGGATCAAGGAATATGCAACTAGTCTAGCTGATTACTTGTCTTTTCGGTTATATAGAACAAGATGAAAACCATGAGTTTGGGCTTTGCCCCACTTTAATTGAAAGTATATTGTCTCTAGAATATATTTCATCAGCAAACAATATTTAAAACATGTTTCAATAAAAAAAATGGTTGTATACTTGGAAATCAAACTGTTTCTGACAATTCATATAAATGCAACTCGTCTTTGAAACCAAATTAACAGTAAGGAGTATCTTTCTTGCTCAAGTAATCTGCGATGAGGTGTGCTTTCTAGGTTAGAACTAACACCGAAGTGGCTTTGTATAACGTCGTAATAACTGTCCAGACTCTTGGACTGTCTTGTGTTTGTTCGACTCTTAAACCATTGCAAATCCATCTCGTTCCATTAGCAAGAAACGCTGTCTAAGTTGTTTGCAACTTAACATGCTATTCGGGAGACTCGGTTGTAATTAAGATAAATAAGGATCCTATGGATATATGATTCCATGATATGAATTACATTATAGAAAATTTGTTTCGCTGTCAAGTAGATCTAAAAACAATCGTGCAAAAAATCTCTGCCAATGGGAATGGTCAACTAAGACACGAATGCATAAATTTTGTCAAATGAGCATTAAATCATCAAAGGATTAATAAAAAGCCTGAAACAATGAGCTAATTATAACAACATGCAAATTTATATAGGCGTGTTTAATAATCGTGTTTCAATCTGACATTTTTAAATCGTTGGTGGTTAGACATAAATTGAGACTGACGTACTACAGCATTTTGTAAATAAATCTACACGAAGAAAACATCTAATCGTCCATGCTTTGTGGTGAAATATGGAGTTATTCGAATATATACGATGAAAATGCACAATATACGTTATATTTATAGCATTGTGTTTTTTGTAATTCACGTTTTAAAAAAATCTATATTCCCAAGCCCGTCCGCTTTGCTCAGCCGTTAATGCGCTTGGCAATCAATGTATTGGTCATAGATTCAATTCCAAGGCGATGTCTTCCTTAAAGTCAACGTTGTATTAAATAGGACATTGGTCAATATATGAGATGGTCAATATATGAGATGAGTATTAATTTAAGCAAGGCTCTATAGATCTTAGCCACTCCAGGGTAAGTAAGAAAATCGAGTTGTCCCCATGATATGTCTAAAATCGTGTTGGAAGACGCCAAAAATAACCATAAAACAAAGCAGCTCTCGTTGACCCAGTTTCCAAGTATCATGCGTTCTTGTAGGTGAATTCATTCTTCAACTTCATGTTAATAATTCAAACTTTCAACCATTTAACAAAGAATCATAAGTCAATAACACTGTTTCAAATAACAGTCAAACATAAAACTAACTACTGACATCGTAATAGTTAATAATCACTATTTATAATTTATGCGCGGAAAATATGCGCACACGACATATTGCCAATATGGCGGCCATTGATAAACTACTTATACAGTGTATGATCAAATGAATGTCATAAATTTGTTTAAATTGCGTGGGTCATTACAGTATGACTGATTATATATGTCGGTAGGAATAAGTTTTATTTCCGGATTTAATGACGAGCGGTGTATTAATTGACAGCTATTTTTTTCGACCGAGCGAGTTCGCGTATTGTCACGTCCCTGCTCTCTTGTCATGAATTTCTCGTAGTGTAAAAGGTTGATGTGGTATTTACATAACTTTAATTTGGGATTTGAAAGACAAGTGCATGTTGTCTTGATGCATTCTAGGTTGAATAAGTAATGAAGTGTTGGATATCACGTGACATTTAAAGTCCCTGAATCAAGACTACCAATGAGCATAAACTGTGAAACAAGTTCAAGTATTTAACTGGTATCTGTGTCGCTTTTCAAAAAAATCTTACGATAAATATCATCGTAAGTCAAAAATAAGAAACATTGATAATACAACATGTACTGTCATTTTTTTGGCTTATCATTTCCAAATATATTTGAATTGTGTAGTATATTATATACCTTTGGACATCATATCATAGTTATGTTTATTATCCTTCTGACTTTGAACTGCAAAATTTATGAAATTGACTTACGATGATTTTATTTGTAAGAATTTTTGTGAAAAGGTACACTGGTTTAAATGAGCTGTATACCATTTTAAATGATTTTACGGATAAAGCAACTTGACGTATATTATTTTTCACTTAATATTCTGTGTGTTTATTTTATTGCTTGCATTTTTAAAGTGAAAGTAGGTCAAAACTGAAAGTAGAATCATGGTATATAGTCACGTGATCTACAGAATGTAAACAAACTCTTGTTTTTCATCAAATAGTTGCAACAGCCAAAACATAGAAAGGAGTCGTTCTGGTGAGAAGTGTTTTTATCCCTCAACATCTTCTGCTGTGTTGATCGAACTCACCATTTCTTTACCGGACTTGGAACCGGATAAGGCTGTCTTATACAAATTATGAAAATTGTCATTTGTTGAATAGTGTAACTTACTAACTTTGTTTACATTTGAAGATGTTTGCACGTACTAATTATGATTGTTGTAGACGACATGAACATTTTTTTTGTGAATATTTAAAGTCTAAACCACAGTCAGTAATAATTAATCTATTTGTCTATGTTTGCATATATACTGTCGAAAATATGATATGTAGTTTTATTTACATTAGGAATAGTCATAATTAATTATTCATAATAGTATGTAATTAATTAGCATATTATATGCAAATTTGCAATAGAAATTAATACATGCACGTGTAAGTTCATGTACATCTACATAGAGCATACATATACTATCAATATTTATATATTTTTCTATATAATCCTCATGTAATTTATAATTTCAACATTAATATAAATAAACTTGGGGTTGCTTCTTGACTTTAAATCATATATAATAGAATATCGACCTCTGAGCTCAAATGGGTAATGAGTAGCTCAAGCCATGAAATATGTTCTGTTCTGTTCATAATACAGTATATTCAATTACAATTATAAGTAATAATGATAAACGTAATAGGGTAATTAACAATGGTGATGACTTCAAATTGTATGCACAACTCCATTGTGTCAAATAACATTTTCACGGTGTCTTTTTCAAGAACTCAGTCTGTGGTTTCGTCTTCGAATTTATATCCAAAATGAAGTTTTACTTTATTTTTAGGTCTTGCTTCTTCAGTTTTTTCAGCCATATCACGGTGACAAGTCGGTCTTATTCAATGTCAATGTAAAAGCGTAATTCTCTTGACCTTAGATTTCAACAAGTACAGGGTGTCCAAAAAGAAAGTTTACAGTTTTGATGCTAATTTATAACATGTTAATACTCTGCCAGATTATCACAAACTTGTACATGTTTAGAAAATAAGTGTAAGTTTTATCCCTGTCATTTGAAATATATTTGGTCTAAAACTTTACATGAAAACGCCAATTTTCTAAATTTACAATTTTTTGGAGTTGACGTCAAATTAGTAATTAATAACGTTTTCCACATGTCGTTCTTTTTGACGCTTCACTTCACTCACGCGCTCCATGAAATTGTAAATAACTTTAACACAAGTGTCTACAAAATTATGGGGCTGTGCAGCTGACCAAAATTTCATAATTTACTTGCAAACATGTCTGGACAAAAGTAAACTCATCCATAAACCAAACATCTTGAAATGTGTCGGCGTAATTTTCAACAACGTCAGTGGCTCAGTTACAAAATGCAAATATATCCACTTGATCAGTTATTAATAAGCTTTGCATAATTTATATTTAATATGGAAACAGTTCTTAGTTTTTAATAATATTATGTACAGATGTTTTGGAAATATTCATCTCTGATGATACGCGTTGAACAGATTTTTCTGGACTTTGTTGAAGCATGTCTTAGAGCACACTGACATTTTCCTCACTTCTGCTGGTCAAGGGACGACCCCACTTTGGCGCATCTTTTACAGTTCCAAGTTGTTCAAACTTCCAGACAATTTTGAATATAATCATTCTACCCATGCTTATGCCTTTATACATATTTTTGAACTTTCATTGCGCATCTGTTACACTTTTACTTTTGTAAAAATGTTTTATGATAAAAACAGTTAACACGCTAATCAGACGTCAGACGCGCCATCTTGAAAATAACAAGTTTTTACCTGATGTCATTATATGGCGATGTCAAACATTTTAGCGAGTCGATATAATGTGCATTAAAAACTTGAGCATATGCACTTTAAAATGGTACATTTTTCATCAATATAACATAACAATTGATAAAATGACGAAAGGGTGAAACTGTAAACTTTCTTTTAGGACACCCTGTATAAGCTAGGGTTTATTTTTTATTTTTGTTTGGTTTAACGTCGTAGCAACACATAGGTCATATAGCGGCGGTCAGTCAACCTACTCACTCCTCCAGGAAAGGCTAAATTTCTGGATTTAGCTGTTAACCCACTACTAAGCGCATAGTTTCGTCAGTGACTGACATCTGCCCTACATAATCAAAAATAATTGGTAGGGAGAATGGCCGTAGAAATAATTCATGACTAAGCTAGACGAAAGTATGCCCCTTCCGGGAATCGAACCCACGGCCCCTCGATCAGTAGACATGCGTGCTATCAATTTAGCTAGCCGGGCGGCTTTATTAGCTAGGAGTTAAGCATTTCTAGTGCTCTAGGCTACTCTAAGAAAGTATTCTGTTATATCGCCCCAATCAGTCGACCTACTCTCTTTCCCTGTATGATAAGGCTTAAAGTTCTAGACATTTAACTAGTAAGCTAAATTGAGCACATAACTTCGCCCATACATGACATCAAAAACTGCCCAACTTGTTATAGGCTCAGGCTGACGGCATAAAAGAGCCACCCCCTCCAAAAATGTATACACTATATATATGTTTACACATTGGGGGCCCTTTAATGCCGACAGCCTGTGGTTATATTAAGTAGAGCAGTTTTTGCTATCGTGTACAGAAAGGGATAGTTTAAAGGGTGCTTAGTAAGTTAGTAGCCTACTAGTTAAAATATTTGGCCGACAGCCTTAGAATACTCAGGTATAGGAATCGGTATGGCCGTAGAAAATATTACATGACCAAACGCAACGATACTTTCTACAGTCCTGTAAATTTACTTATATAAGGTTGTTTGTTGTTTTCGACGGTGTTGTTATGAAATTAATTATTATAATTAATGTATGTAGTTTGAATGTAAGAAAACAACAGTAGTAAGGATTTATTACACTTCACCAAGAACGCGTGTCATCAACATTTATATATTTGTGCTTATATAACATTATGTAAGCTCATTAAGTAACATTCCTATAGTCCACGCGAAGAATTCATCAGCCTGCCTCCTTGGTTAATGTCTTCCGAATACGAACCGCTTGAACCGCTGACTCTCTGGCACGTCTTTGATTCGAACCTAGCTAACATCCCTGACTCAAAGTGAAAGAACGTGTGTAGTTTCTAACGGAGGAAAGCAGTCATAAGCATCCAAGACACGTTTGATAAGTTAACAACTATCCTGTTTGCATGACCATTAAATGCCCAATAGGCTACTAAAGCTCATTCTCGTTCCCAGAGGCTATCAAGATTCTCGATACTAGAATGCCAAACATATCACTGTACATGGACTGAGAATAAAATAGACATTTATCTGGTACCAATGTAGTTTATATTTCATGTTTTTCAAACACTTCTGATGAAAAGAATGAATGGAATTTGCACATTCATATGTCACTGTTAATGCATTTCAAAGTGAAAGTAGGTCAAAACCGAAAGTAGAACTTGGTTGACAGACCTTGTAACAATAGTTTTGATCACAGTATGTTTAAGATGAAATGGTGAAGAAGAAAATACTTCCTCCAAATTGCATAATTAAGCTCTTAAACGAGTTTGGATCGTTATAGCCGACGTTAACAGAACATTATATAGTGTGATCTTTAAAAAGGACGCCACTTAGTTACGAAATGGGTACTTTGTCAATCTTAAACTCAGAAAGCAAAATGGGTTGACATGTTAATTGTGTCACTAATGCATGTTATATTCTTATGCTTTCACGGTTTTAAAACAGTTTTCATGTTTGCTGTAAATGTATATATCTTCATGCATGTATAGTGGTTTTAAAATGGCTATATATACGGACAATTATACACGCTACAATGTACGCCAATCAAGCTACATTTTAATGAGGTTTAGTGACATATAGTTTTGTTAGTTATTTATAACACAACTAGATAATTACGTCATAAAATTTACAGTAAGTAATAATATGTCACGTATGTATGATTTAACACCGTGAATACATGTCATGTTTATGACCTATTACCTCATGAGTATATTTTGATACTTTGATTGTTTCATACAATAAGATAATAGAGCCTAACTTCCCGTTTAGACAGGCACTCAAACACTTGTATGGGATATGTCCATCACATTTTTTCTGTTCGTGTGGTATGACTCATTCTTCTCGTGTGGGGCTTTTAATCAGGAAAGAGTCTGTATTCGTTTAAATGCAATTTGGACATCTTCGCCTTTGTCGCAAGAAAGCATAGGGGTTATTGTACGAGTATCTGGTATTTATGTTTTTCCTGTCTTACTCAAATGAAACAGTCGGGTTTTAAGTTAAAGTGCGGTTTAAAGTCTGCTTCCATATACATTTTCAGCAGACTTCATAATTTTGTATAATAATTCCTGATCATTGAAATCACATTGAAGCATATGACTGCTCACAGTAACCAATTACGCCAGGGTGGAGTAAAATAAATGTACGTAAACTTCTTGCTCAAGGTAATTGGCAAAGGCCCTAGTGGGATTCCAACCAGTGACCTCTCCATCCCTATCTCTGGGACCAATGCTCCTGCGTAAGGATTCGTCCTTGAGAATCAGTACAAAGATTCTTGAGAAATAATTACCCGTATCTATGTATCGGGGAATATCAAGCATGGATCGAGTACATTTTGTGATTAAATCAGCGGTGTTAATATCCAGTACATTTTTATTTAGATCAGCAGGATTAATTTAAACGCCGCTGACAGTTGAATACAATTTAACAATATACACGTTGAGTAACTTTAAATACAAATACAATTAAAGTATATATGAATTCCAGGTGCTTATATATCGTCACGAAATTTAGTAAAATTACACTAATTATATAAGATAACAAACAAGCGGTTCTTGACAACTCAAATCATGCTTGTGACACACGTCTAACTTTAATGGAGAATATTAATTTATCATATTATAAATTAAAATACGACAAAATGTTCTCTCACAAAATATGTGATACAAACCGACAGTGAACATTTTGGTTTTACAATTTATTCTACAATTTGAATAAATTATTTCAATTAAATGAAAATATTAATTTTGTGCATATTATTACCGACAAATATTGCATTAATTTTTTTTAACGTCGTATTCAGCACATTCAGGTCATATATACGACGGCAAGCTCTTCCTACTATAGGTTTCCTGGACACTTTTCTATCACCAGTGCTAACTTACCCTACCACCAGGCCGACAACTCATGTATAGGATATGACCTGCTGCGACTGGGTTTCGAACCCGCGATTTCCGGATTAGAAGTCAGACATGCTAACCACTACGCCGCGGCTATATTTCATTAATCAAATATGTGTGAACATTGTTAATAATTTGAACACAAAACTGACTGTCGGGTCCCATTTTGACTTGTATGTCAATGGCTGAGTTTAACGCCATGTCAACAAAAGTTGTGGTCATTTAAAGGCGGTCACCTAAACTTACGAGTTTTCCAAGACCTTTGTCTACACCTAGCGCTTACCTACCATCTCAAAAGGCTGACGACATCTCCATAATTATTGTCAAAATGTCATGATATGGTATAGCCATCCCCGATGGATCTCAAACCAGCGTCCCCTTCGGTTCCCGTTCGATATCTTGAGCGTGGCCTACTGAGCCGAAGACTATTTGGAAGAGTGCATCCAATTTGACGACAATGTTTTGGACTTACTTATGCACTAAGTATGCACGAGAACCAACGAGGGTCATTTTAACCAAACCTAGGAGAACGAGAGTAACTCTCGTATACTCAAGACAACGAATTCAGGACTGTCCGATAAAATCTTTATATTTGTTCTGGCTGTTCGACAACTTCTTTTTGATAATACGTAGACTTTGTTGTACAATCCCCAGCAAATATTTGTTTGTTAAGCCAAATTTGAAGTAATCTACATTTTAATTGTATCACAGGTGTTTCGCCTTTAGTTAAACAAAAACACAGTATTTATAAATAGATTAGAGTCCTGGTTTTTTTTAACATTTTTGCTTTTTGTATCAACGAAGCCCAAGGGGTTCATGGTTTATACTCGATCCTGCCAACAAATACACTTACATATATATTAACAATTAACTTGTCAAATAAGTACTGAACTAATAAATTATGAGTTGTGTTGTTTATATTGCCGAACTATCAACATTTGGACCCTACGGAGCTACATATACCCATATACACCAAAAAGGCGGTCGGTTGTTTCTTTTGGTGTATTGGGACCATGCAAGCAGAAATCGTGAATAGTTGAATTTTGGATGCAAATCCAACTATTCGAGGGGCTAACCTTTTGTGATGGTTTTGGGTTGTTTGTGTTATTGTTTTTTTGCTAAAGAATATACTTTTATGTCAGAATGAAGTATGAAAATTCAACTGCTATGCTATAAATACTTGCAATATTTTTTCTAGAAATAATAAATATGAAATGCCATAACGCCCTGGTTTATTGCCTGGTGTATAGAGACATGTTCTATTTTAGTTTGAAGACAAGTGTTTTCTATCTAAGGAAATGAAGCTTTCATTCTTGCACAGGTATATCTCCAAGCAGTTTCTAAGCGAAATTTTATATTAAAAATAGGTCGACTTGCTTTAAAAATACATTTTCTTTGTTTCAAAAACGTGGGATTTTTGTCATTTTTTCAGCTGTTTAATTGCTCCTTGATGACTTTGTTGTCAGACTGTATTAGACGCCGAGTATGTTGTGACTTGTCACAAATAAAAATATAAAAAGACATGTTCCATTCTAGAAATTGTTAATAATTGAAACCAAGGGCATAAAATACTTACATAACATCGTATATTAACTTTTATTATTAAGATTTTCCGCCATTTTAGCTTGTTACACACGTTTTTTGACGTTTAATGTGAGTTTAGGGACAACATATTTTCAAAAACCGGAAGTTTATTGTTTCTCACTACTGACACAAATTTCACGTTACACCGGTTGTGTATAAAATCTCGAAAACCGGTACAAAAATATGGCGACAATTATGTACGCCATAAATTAATCTTAAGATAATAAATCAATCTTCGAAGTCGACAATTAATTACATCAAGTTGACGTAAAATTTAAGAAATGTGAAACATGGTTGACATTAGGTTACGGAATACCTCTGGCCTCAATATGACATATTTTCGTCATAAAAATAAGAAGTACATGTATTTACTATTTATAGTAAATACTTTGTACATGTATAATTTTATTGTGAATAATAAAAAGTTATTTAGCGACCGAGATACAATGGCCGTTAATTCTCAAATTTTCTCTAGTACATTGTTTTCTGAAATATCGAACATATTTTGGAACAAGCACGACTTTTGCATCTATTTAAGTTTTCACAATTTCTCAACTTTGTTTGGCATTCGAATAATAAAAACAAGACTGAAAATATTTCTGTAAAAGAGAGTTACTCATGTTTCAATAAATTCAATTGACTAACTTTACACTATTATTATATTGTGGTTACAAAATATAAAAAATCCTTGACTTTTCAGAACAGAACAGAATTTTATTCAATAAACGTGTACATAGTACATAGTTTTGATTTTTTAATACATATAAATATAATCTACATTGTCACGGGAATGGATCCCTATATAAGGTAATAAATAATATTACAAGAAAATGAAACTGAGCAAAATAATGTCTTATTCATGTACCAAAGTGCAACACCAGAATTGTGTCATTTGTTCCAAATTAGACACAGAATGTACAACAAGAAAAGTGTTTTACAGTAAATCCCCACAACTGCTGTGTTTTAGTGCATGGATAAGAGAGACAAACGATACCAATGATTTGGATTCTAATTGGCTCTTCAGTAAACGTTTCAGGGAAATAACTATTGCAGACAAGCATGCTTCGATGTCATTGTGGTTGTTTCTATTGTCTAGTTTGACCAAAATCCGGAAATCATCGCAATAGCTAGAAAATACGAATGCTTGCATCGGGTTTAACTTTAATACTACAGTATCTAGATATAAATACCATGTGACTCAATGCTTCAAACCATAACTATTGAAATCAATGGACCACGGAGGTCTTGCTCAAATACAGAATTTTTATAAATAAAGTACATGCCAAAAGAGAGTGTAGGTTATGACCTATTTTAAACAACTGTTTGTTAAAATGTCATAATTGCTTTAGTAAATTGATAAGTCGCTTAACTTAAATGTAAAAAGTTGGCATGTTTTATATATCCCGAATCATCGTTCATCTGTTGCTGTTTTTGTGAAATGAACATAAATTATACTTAAGAGGGTTTAAACTATAGTCACCAAAAGAAACGTTTAAATAATTTGATAAAAGAGAACAAAAACAACTTCGTATCACGAGTTCTGCATGGTTTGTATTGAAGCAAATAACTGAGAATATATATTTCCCATCGACCTTTTATAATGATTAAATTTAACATGCCTGGGTCATTAGACATTATCATCTTTTATGCATTGCCATTGCAGTTTTCGCCATTTTAAAATGGTCGCCATGAATGCTATCGGCATCAAAATCGATGGTCTTGATAACTGAATTGTGTTAGAGGTATTTTTCTTCTCAAACGAAGCATTTAGGACTTTAACATCGTCAAAAATCACTTATTTATGCTACACCCAACAGCGCAACTTGTCTAGTAGTACATTTATTGTTATGTTTGCGTATTTACAGGCCTGGCAAGATGGGGTGGTTGTATCTATTATGTTTATTCAATGTTATACTGGTCACACAAGCACAATCAGGACGTTCACGTAAGTACTTTCCAGAAGAAATTACTAATAATTGTTGAAAAGTCCAAACGCTTAATATTACATGTCTAGAGGCTCATAAGAAAGATTGAACATTTCCTAAATGCGATTCTTCTGTAAATGCCTAGCAATAATTGCATTATTTTGAATGCGTCACATCTTAACTAATGGCTGTATATACCATAGGCGGATCTAGCGGGGTCAGGGGCGTCCGGACCCCCCCCCCCTGGGATTTCCAAAATGCACCTGTCCATTAGTGTATTTCTTGACTGTAAGTCTTTTTAAGTAGCATGAAGCACTTTTTCTCGGTGCTTATTGATATATTGTATAATTCTGTAAAATGTGTATAATGTGGTTGTGGTTCGAAAATTTGGACCCCCAAAGAAAAGTTTGGACCGCCCTAGAAAAAAATCCTGGATCCGCCCCGTGGTACGGTAATATTCATCTATGAATGGTTCACTAAAAGCCATGAAAACGTGTTATCATTGCTTAATACACGTGTTAAAGCCAAAAAAAAACCAAGAAAATTGTGCTAAAATCCCTAACCTTAATCGCCCAAATCATTATCATATGCATGTAGTGATTAATATATTAAAGCAGAACAGCACGGCACTACACCCTGTCATTTTTGGACCCCTGCCCTTATTGCCAATTTTTATGCAGAGATGATTCCTCATCAACATCAATCGTCTGCTGCATCCTGACCGTTTTTGCAGCACCTTCATGTCCTGTGTTCTAGAATTCCATCAAAGTATCCATGTCATGGAAATACAATGAAGAGCTTCATTACTACATTGTATTTTTTTTTCAATTTGGATGGAGTGTTTAAGATCGGTCCCAAATGTTTAATGTCGTTATAGGCCTTAGACGCTTCCGTATACACATGGATTTTGAGTGCAATGTGAATAAATGAAAATAATTTTCGCATTAATTTTAATGTTACGTCTATTATTAAATAAATTAAAAAATCATAATTAATGAATTTTATTGTTATCTTAGTGCAATGTCAATGTATATTGACATTATTGAATGCAATTATGGAAAACAGTTAGGTGCATACATATGTTTTTGACATCGTTTCAAAAATCGACACGCTTTTGATTTATTAACTTAAATTTGATTGACTTCAATTCGTATGTTAATGTACATTCATCGATCTGAAATGCAAGAGATGCCTGAACTCTTTAATACTTATCGACCTTCCCTGTATACAAGTATTTGCATATTAATCTTATTTCTGCCGGAGTTCAGTCGTTATAACTTGTGCAACTGATCATTTTCTTGTTCATAAAATTCGATTGTACAATGTAGCTGCATTTCTTTTCTTTGAATGTAGTTAATGCGTCGAATCCTTTGAAAATGGGAAGCAATCACTGTTTAGATTTGTCCGGGAGAGCTGGTTAGATCACCAAGCCTTATATATTATGGAAATTATGATGTTTATAAAAGGGTACTATCAAAGTATCAAAGTATTCTGCCTTCAAACTCAGGACAATGTGACCTGGTGCCTACTATTTATTTTACACTAGGACCGGGAAAAATATTCGAATATTCGTATTGTCATCGAATATTCGAATATTGAAAACGAATACGAATGTTCGAAATTTCTTAACATAAAAAATGGCCTTTTTCAATTTTTGACACACACGATTTCATGATCTTATGATCCCCAGAACTTGGGGTATAAATGGTACCTATCTTCATATTTTTCACATTGAGTGTAATTTCAATATTTTGATCGGTTAATTCCGAA
This sequence comes from Mactra quadrangularis, assembly GCA_025267735.1. Lineage (NCBI taxonomy): Eukaryota > Metazoa > Mollusca > Bivalvia > Venerida > Mactridae > Mactra > Mactra quadrangularis. The sequence continues at coordinate 35,546,356 of CM046294.1, read as the reverse complement.
CGTTGTAGTCGGCGCTTTATTTTTTCTGATGGATAATTGCCGTTAATTGTTGTGATAAAAGTAAATCTGAACAACAGACTCGATTTAGAAGAAATGGCAAATCAAAATGAATTCATATTTTTTCCATTGCAACTCCGGATATTGTTAATTCTATGTACACCGAAGTCGCTAAGTTTTTAGATAAACAAATTTAGACACGAAGATCGTAATATGATGCACTGACATACTTGAAATCTGTTTTAGATTTAATAAAACGATTATAGTCGAATATCAAAAACGAATATAGTCAAAGATCAAAAACGAATATAGTCAAAGATCAAAAACGAATATAGTCAAAGATCAAAAACGAATATAGTCAAAGATCAAAAACGAATATAGTCAAAGATCAAAAACGAATATAGTCAAAGATCAAAAACGAATATAGTCGAACATCAACCCTATTTTACACAGACTTTATTTTGCTTGGAATACGTAGTACTTCCTCAATCAATAAGGCACGAGATATTTTATATTCAAATGACCTAGTTTATCTTTCACAGTTGCATGTCATCAAAGATGGACGCTCATATTTGCCAACAGTGCTAACGGTACAACAGTGTACGGTGAGAAGGATGATCTTATCAAGGCAACATTATCCGGGGCCGATGTTCGAATCTTTATACCATCCTGGGGTCCCGGTGGCTATCTGACCAGTATTCAAAATACACAGACCATCAGAAACAACGTGTGTGCTCAAGCCTTGTTCCACGTTAGTAAGGCAGCATATGATACGTTCCAGGAAGTACCTTACTTCTGGTTTGTAAATCTCTGTAGTACAGGACATGTACATATGGCTAGATATTTTATAGGAAACCACGTGTCGGCTGGTATCAATGGAGATTATGTTGATATGCAATGGTACATCAGGTGAGTGAATTTAAAAGTTACAGCACAAAATTTACATGGAATCTTTTCGTTTTTATTTACTAGAAATATTTAAACATAGTAAAATAGTATAAGCCATTTTATAGTAATTAATATTTCAGATAAGAGCCAAAGGTTTTTTAAGATATAGCCAAATGCTTCGACTCCGTTTTAAGGAATTGAGGCGTAGTTTTTGAGTTCGACTCTGAAGAGTTGAATACTCTGTCCCCTAGTTGGAACAATTTTAGAAGGGTAGTCTCCCCCTTGCCGGGGATCTGCTTTTCTAAACGTCGTGACTCTGTTTTTTACGGAGTCAGATCGATTTTTGTATTCGACTCTGTCGAGTTGGATACCCGCTCCCCTGGGTGGGAAATGAAGAGAAGAATAGTTATCCCCCCTGCTAGGGGATTTCTGCTTATAATTTCTCTTTAACTTCGTTTTTACCATAAAACAGTGTTGAATAGCATCTTTTGGTCCCCTGGGTGGGTCTATGTTGGTCCCAATGACTGCCCCCTTGGTAGATGGGTCGTTCCCGGTGGAGGGGGGTTTCTGCTTGGGGAAAAGGAGTCTGGGGAGAGGGGTGAAACAGTGGGATCCAGGAGATGGGGACCCTGGTGGGAGAGGGGTAGAGAAGTCTTGGGATAGTGGGCCCTGGTTGGAGAGAGAGCGGCCCTGGTTGGAGAGAGGGGACCTTGACGGAAGAGAGGGGAGACCTAAAGAGGGGACCCTAGTGGGAGAGAGGGGGGTTCTGGTGGGAGAGAGGGGAGCCCTGGTGGGAGAGAGGGGGTTCTTGGTGAGGGATAGGGCCTGGGAAATGTTATCTAAATAAGATGTTTGCTAAAATTTTCATGTTATTTATTACATTTCAAAGTGAAAGAATGGAATCGAAAGTAGAATTTTTATGCCAATGACTAAAACAATAGATTTTATCACATGTTTTAGAAGTCTTGTAATAGAAAACAGTTTCTCCAAATTACATATTAAAAGTTCTAAAACGATTTTGGATCATATATATTCTATACTAGGACAGTTATGAATATAAAATGGTCACTTATATTAAAGAGACATGTAGCTATTTAATTACATGTAATCACTATGTAATAAAATCTAGGTTAAGTGTATATGGACGTATATTTCTGCCATTATATAACCAGATAATTAACTAGTAAATTAAGTGGTTAACTAGTTACGTAACCAGTACGAAAAATCACCAACTGGTTATCTAGTATGTTAACTAGATAATCCCTTAATCAACTAGATAATTATCTGGTTAACTAGTTAAATTTGCTACCATAAAGGTATACTAACTTATTATTTCGTTCTATTTATAAAAGGCAGTATCCAGAGCCTGTTTACTCCCACACACAAGATGGTACAGTCATTTCCGGTAACGTTCGTGACGTCATTTACGCAACCGAGGCTGGCGCCGATATTCGAATTGTTGATCGTCAGTTAGGATATGGTGTCAGAATGGACAACATGGAGGTCTCCTATGATAGAACCGTGGCAGCTGGACAATCTCTATGGCACGTGAGTGAAAGAATGAATGGTCCAAATCTGGAATTCCAAGGGGATGATTACTGGTGGTTCTCTGTTTGGTCTACGGATGGTACCGTTGATATTTCACGCTGGAATGTTGGTGAACATGTAAAGCGAGGAAACAGTAGTATGCAACAATCAATGAACTGGTAATTTTTAACATTATTTCTTTCTTTTTAATACACATATATAAACTAAACGGAGACTTTTCACCAATATATACACGTATTAAAATGTATAGACATGTCACTGATATTGGCCATACTTGTTTTCATGATTTTTACGAATGCATGTACAATAAATAGACAAATGCTAAAGTGCAAGGCATGCATGTGCATTGAACTGCAATATCTCGATCTCTAAAATATATAACTAAATTGGCAAAGGGTGACGTTTGTATAGGTGCTAAAAGCTGGTATACTGTATCACATAGGTCCCTCATTGGTTTCAACATCAGATTGTGTTTCCACTTTACAATATGTGTTAGAATTGTTTAGTCATGTCTATTTCTGAATATGATGATCGAATTGCATTTGGAGATTCTTATGATCGCTATCCTTCAAAAAAGTGGTCGCAGCAAAGTAAGTGCCTGATTTCTTTATGTGTCAGCAAATTGGAATGTCCAATTCATATTTTGACCTAACTGTGCTTCTCTTGTGTGACAGTTTGGTGCAAGTTAAGAGTGTACACGTGACTCATCTCTGTAATTAATTGGATGGGCTTGATTATTTTTTCAGGTATGCAGACAGTTGTTGGCAAATGGCATATAAACATGATGCCGATGGACTTTTAGAGGACGGTTCTCTGGAACTACTACGTCTGGCCGTTGAAACTGGACATCGTGTAAAAGTACTCATCGACGGTGCTATTACAGTTGAGCCAGATCAAATCAACGTTCGTGGAGGCCATATAAACGCCGAAATTCTGAGTCTTGCTTCCAAGCAAGATTTGAAAACCTTTACAGATGACGTATTTTGGGACTGGAGAGTACTTGCCACGACTGGAACCGAAACATCCGAATATTTCAACGTCGGCGAGTATTTCAATCGTGGAAACACCATTAAGAAGAAGCCAATGACCTGGTTTATTGATACTAGAACATGGAACCGTGTTTTAGTCAATGAAAAAGACGGAACCGTCCTAGCCGGAAGTAAGCAACAACTTATTGACGCCATCTTGTTAGGAGCGGAAGTACGGTACAAACTGACTTTTACATCCAACGCTATTACTCATCAAGCTGATAATTTGGAAATTAGCGCTGATGGAAATGTTGGTGCCATGCACGTTCGGTCTGTGAGTCTGAAATTTACCCCTGGTTCTGCGTATGAGGTTACATTCCAAAACAGCCCGTACTGGTGGTTCACAATCGTTTCAACGACAGGAAAGGTGGACATTTCTAGATGGACTGTCGGTGAACATGTAAACAGACGACATACTCATCTTTTTGTCAAAGTAGAATGGTTTGTAAGTTTTTAAATTTGTGTATGAACTTTGAGAAAAAAGGTGAAAATGACGTCATCATGTTTGAGAACTATGTCATCATGTATGCTATACAATCATGTGACAAAACTGTTCTACTTAACTTGGAATATATTTAACCACAGAAAATTAGAAGTACATCTGCTTGCCAAAACATTATACATATACTATTTGACCAAATTTGCTTGCTGCCAATACGCGTTAAAACATAAACAATTCGTCTTGACTGACATTCAAAAAAATACTGTAAGCATTTCATTAAATGAATTTTTGTAGATGAAATGCAGGCTTCTTCTGTAGACTAGTACTGTAATACTGTACGCCTCCTGCAAAACATCAGACCTTGTGTTGTTGTTGTTTTACTCTATCATTCGAAGAAATCAAATAGTCAAAGCTATGAACTTATACATGGAGTAACATTCTTGGCAAATGCAACTCGCTGAAATCAAGGTTTGGTCGAATGTTTAAGAATACTCTGCGGCTGTTGGAATAAGTATTTACCGTTTTAGGAAAACATTTTCTCCATAGAATAGTCTATCTGGCATGATAGTTGATTAGATATAATTACAACGTATAAGGTTTTGTCTTATGGATATGACTTATAAATTTCTGTGGTTAAATGTACTCATACATTTGCATAAATTATAATATTATTGTTGTAAAAAATAGGGCGAACCACTTACAGTACGGGGTAGTAAAAGAGACTTCAATCATTCTGTCAAAATTTTACAATCATTGACAGAACACAGACTTGAACGTACCATGTCACAGATTCCACCAGCGGTTACTTTCATGTTTATGTAATAATACACCTTCTTGATTATTTTAACATGCGTTTTTTTGTAATACATTGAAATACATTCATTTTGTATTTGAGAATTTTGTGTTCCTTAAATATGATGTGCTTTTTCGATTTTTTTTGTATTTTAGTATTGTGCTCCTTTAAGATGTAATTTTCGATGATATCATTATTTTCGATTTTGATTTGTCAATGCCATACTTACAGTCTGCCATTTGGAACTTCTCGGCCATTCGCTACGAATAACCTCGGACATATTTAGACGCCAGTTTGGAAATACATTTTCATCACATTCCCAAACAAAATGTTTTGACCGATGTTTAAGTAAACAAATCACGATCGTTTAGGCGATGAGTAATGTTTCGTTTTTGTCCAAAATTTAAAAAAGCACAGTTCGATGATATCGCTGAACAATTTTTAGTTAAACATATAAAACCTGCATTGTCTGCAGCGAATAATTTATTTACATTTAATATCATTTTAAAATCAACAAATTTTTATTATACTATGCACATTTAGGTCCGTGGGAACAATGGGGTAAGGAGTAATAGGGGTCAGTCTAAAAAATGATAGCGTAGGGTTTCAAACTAGATTTCATGATACTATTCATCCTCTGTGGCCCATGGTATTATTTGTCATGTACTGTCCATAACATACGCATGAGAAACGTAGATGTCTGAGGATATTTACAATCATGTTTCGAGAAAAGTTAAAACTCTCCAAAATATCTACTCATAAAAATATATTAAGCCACTTGCATCAATCTAAATATGTTTTTCTGCAGACAAAAATTCTTACGAGAAGAATCTTCTTAAGTCAAAAGCACATTAATAATACTCTCTTTTTGGCTCATCAACTTCAAATATTATAGAATTGTGTAGAATATTGTATGCCTTTTGAATATCATATCATAGTTATGCTTACTATTCATCTGACTTGAACAGCTAATTTTAAGAATTTGACTAACGATAACTTTTTTCGTAAGAATTTTTGTGAAATGGAGTACTGACTTGTTGTAGACTTAAAATGCATTTATAAACTTACAAAAATGTCGATATGACAAGTATCATTCTGAAATCATTCTTGTCTCGATATTTGTGGATATGGGTCGGTTCAAATAAAAACAGTATTCAATTGAGTTTATTCTCGTACGTGTTTGTTCTTTCTTTTTCTGTTTTCCTCATTGCTTACTCTTCTTTGTATCGCTCAAAAGTTTCACTGGTTCACATTTACTGAGCTGTGAGGGCAACATATTCATTGCTTGGAACGTCTGAGTAGGAAAACCAAATAACTACAAAGATATACTTACGTCTCTGTGGCACTTTTCACAAAAATCTTACGAAAAAAATCATCGTAAGTTAAAACAGGAAATTATAACGATAAGTAAATGTAATAGATTTTCATCAAATTTCACTGTCGTCGCTATTATTTCGGCCCATACGGTAAAAACAAGTACAATTTTGTACCAGTAGGCCTATCATTTAATTTGACATAAATGTTAGGAAAAATGTGTTTCTAGATGATTTTGAGGTAAATTACGCTCACATTCTGTTTCACAAAATAATGCATTTTCCCTCTTATCTGCCGTTTTTAGCCCCATTTTACATCACCTAAAGTCATATTTTCTGTCATAGTTGCATTAATGTTTAGTCAAAAACTTCAGAAACATTCACTAATTGCATGGAAGACATGTACAAAAACATAAATCAAGTTTTTAAACTCTGGAATAGTTTGTACAGTCTGCTTCAGCCAGTTATAGACAGTGACGACCGGGAATATTCAAACAGGGAATTAGATCTATGTCTCTGATTCAAATAAGCACTTCGTTACCAATCCCTGTTACATGTATATGGAATCCCTGGTCAAAAGCAAGAAACATCAATATTACAGTCATTTTTAGCCAATGTATTCCATGATATTGAATTATGTAGAATAGTGTACACCGTTTGAATATCAAATCACATTTATTTTTATTGACCTTCTGACTTTGAACTGCAAAATTATGAAATTGACTTACGATAACTTTTTTCGTAAGATCTTTTGTAGAAAGGTTCACTAGGTACAAGGGACTATCGCTGAGGTAATATCTTCATTCATATTGCCATGGTCAGTTATCCTACTCACTTTCCCCATTCTCGTTCCCAGACGCTATCAAGATTCTCGATATTAGATTGATCGAGAATCTTGATAAGCTCTGGGTACGAGAATGACTCCCTGGAAAGGCCAAGTCTCGGGACCAAATCTTTTTACCTAGTGCTAAAGCACATAACTTCACCAATGGCTGACAACTGCCCTACGTTATACTGAGGTAGTTGAAAGAATGAACCAAAATAATATTTCATGTCTGAAATTCTTAAAAGTACATTTATACACACACACGCACGCACGAACGCACCCCCACCCGCACACACACACCCCCATACACCCCCACACACAAAAACACACACCCCCACACACACCCCCACACACCCCACACAACCCCCACCACCCCCCCACACACACACACCAAAATTGCTAATCAGTCGCCCCCATTTAATCATTATTTTCAAATAACTGAAATAAACTAAGGACTTTAATGGCAATATTGATGAAAGCAAAATATATCAGTTATATTTTAGACAAAATCATAGTATCATAATCTCAATAGTTGGGATTTTATACGAGTGTCTTTAACATGGGTATTAATTCATTATGTAAAATGTCACTAAGTGAAGAAATTCGGATCACGTTTTTCAGATCTAAATTCGAACCAGGCACCCCTCAATCTTTCAGTAATAATCCACCAACACAGTAGTACCATTATCAGCCGCGGATTTAGGCCCGGGCTAAAGGGCTGCAGCCCCCCATCTCAGCCCAGAGATACGTTTTCCAGCTGAGCTGATATACTCTAATGCATTTAAGGTCCGTAGTGTGTCCGTTATCAAAGCAGTTAATTGCTAACATCCGGTTGTTAATCTCTTGCCTGGGGGCTTTCTTGAGAGTGTAATTATCGATTAACAAGTTGGTCACGCTTGACCAGAGATATAGATTTATGTCACTGGCTTGACTAACAGGACCATTAGAACGGTGTTGTTGATGTATAGGATAGAGCATGAGTAGCTGTTTGATAGGGGATTTATCGACGAGCGAAGCGAGTTGATAAATCCCATATCAAACTGCTACGAGTATTCTATCCGACTTAGACAACGGGTATGAAATTATAAGTTTATAATGTCCATTTTCATTTATTTTGTCACGTGTTTACACTACTGCCATCTTAAAGTCACATACAACTCAGAATAACATAGTTGGCCTTAAACTTAAACAAACGATTTTAAAATTTTGTGTCGTGAATTTCGTGCGAAAGCTAATTAAAACTCATAAACACAATTAGATAGTGTTATTCATGAATGTAAGTATTATTAATGTGCCCATGTACATAATGTGCAGTTAAACAATTATAAAAGATTCAAATTATTACAATCATTTTTGATAAATAATCACAGTGGTGATTCGTCATAGGAATAATTCTTTATCACAGAACTAAATGCTGTAAATGGCTAACCAGGAGCACTATTAAGCTGTAAGTACGTGTTATTGTTTGATATATTTCATCACTTTTTAACATTGTTATAACTAGTAAACGTGTGAACATTCAATTTAGACCATATTTCTCATAAAAAAAATGTAAGATAAAAGTACAAATTAATACAGATTTAAAAAGCATATAAGTCTTACTATTTGTTATTAAAACTACATTAAATTGGCACAAAGGGAGGCAACAATGACAAGTGCTAAGATCCTATTTAACTCCCTTGCCTATGTAAATCGTATTAGATAATATTAAATATACGCCCCGGGGCATGTTTATGATTTTAAACACAGGGTATATAACGCGTGACTGTATAAATTTTGTTTTTGATTAATTTGATAAGTCTTCAATATATTTTTGTAATAATATTTAAATATCTAGTTAAATAATAAACAAGGAATCTACAAGCTTAAGTAAGACAAAATTAGACACCAGTTGAATTTAATTGACATAATAAACTGCTTACTATGACAACCCATTCGTTAGTATTTAACTTACGATAGAAAACATCGCAGCTTTAATGTTAATGTCGTTATTTTGACTTAAATGTCATACATATAGCCAAGTGTTTGCCTCCTTTAAGCGAAGCATTTGACTGGCTCTGGTCGTTCCTAAACACCATGCTATTCCTTTTTCACAGAGAAGGGAATTAAGGCTTGGTTACCAGAGCTGCTAATGTTTTGCTAGGAGTTGGCTTACGCTGTTGATTTTGGTGTTTGTCTCCGAATGGAGACGAACCGATCTGCATGAGTCGTGCATGTGGTCGCACGATCATGGCGCTTTATTTCCTGTCTCATTTAATTCCCCTCAAATTATTTAATGTAAGAAGGTATACTAAATTTATTTAACTATCAGTTATATAAACTTAGATCCTATTGAAATGTAATTGACTGAAGTAACTAATCTGTTACAAAATTTCTATAGGTCTTTAATTTATTCAGTTGGGATTTTTCCAAAATGATTGCCCATTCTACAGTCGAGTTCCTTTCCACAAATGCCTTTATCATATCACGAGGGGTTTAATAGATAGGAAATGGTGCCAATGCAGTTTCACATTATTATATATCACATAATCTGCAAAATTACGTAGTCATACGTATGCAAATTTCAAACCAGTACGGGTGCGTGTACAAAATAACATTACGTGTAAGTGTTAACGTTAAAATAAAACAATCCAGTCCACTTCATCAATTTTCAAAACATGGCACATGAGTCCACACTATTGTGGTACAGTGACGAAGTATTAATTCTTGTGAGGACTTAAATTAATCATTTAGTACGTGTGGCTCAGTGAATAAGACAGTTGTTTTTACATAGATAAGAAAAGAATGTTTCTGCATATATTCAACCAAATCCTTTGTGACGGACTATTTTGTTCTCAATTCGACGCACCAAGTAACAAAATTCACTTGTAGGATAGCATTGAAAATAAAGGTTGTGTGATTTATTTAAACAAACTTGGCTTAGTGTGGCTGTTAAACCACCACCCATACGTATATAAGTATGCTAACATATTCTGCCAATGAAACATCGTGTTACATAAAACTGGTCGTTCCATAATGTAGGAACAAGTGGAACTTGGGAACAAACCCTACCTGTTCACCTCCTTCAAAACCACCAAGACCAATTTTGTGAACATTAATGGTAGAAAAATCTCAATTACATAGTAAAATACATAATGCTATGCAAACATTAGTGCATGGTGACGCCTTAACAATATTTGTTTTGTTGCAAGTATGAACTATCCAAAAATCAATTGATCGAAAGGTTTCTGTCTTAATTATAGTTTCTTGTTTTTTTTTTAAATTAACATAACATATTGTATTAACTTGTTCGAATAAACTCAATAAATCATTCGTTTACAATAGTTTTTAGACTAAGCAAATAATGGGCTTCCTTGTCTCCCAGTAAAAACTAATAAGGACAGTTAATTTCTCAAAACTTTGGTTGGCTTTCAAATCAATACAGATAAGCTTATTGAAACATTTCACCTTGAAAATCTACATGTATATATTCAGCAGTTGATTGTATTAAAATGATAATGGGGCGGATCTAGACTTTTTACAATGGGTTGTACTATTCCATGACTTATGTAGGTCGACAAATGAGATCATGAATAAAAACTTTCCAATTTTCATTGCCGCTTTGATACAAACTATAACATTGCATTTTGTTCTTAGTGTGCACAAAACTTGAAAAGTCTCGATCCACCCCAAACTTTCACGCACTGTTTTCTCGAGTTTTAAGCACGGAGAAAACGGTCTGATAATATCAAACACTTAACCGTGTGGTATGCGATTTATCAAACACTTTTTTAGCAATTTGATTGGCTGAGAAGGGGCACCGTTGTCTAATGACTGATCTGAGAGATGTGTTTGGACTGCTTTAGAATTAAGTTTTTCTGGTTTATCTTAAAATAGATTCATTTTCCATCTTAATAAATTTTACATATTACTTATTTTCATCCCACTTTAAAACAATTTGTATCAATTATTTTTGGTACAAGTTTAATCATTGTTCTATTTTATCGAATGTTGAAGTAAATATATTATAACATTTTTTATACATAGTTAAGATACAGAATTGGATTAAAATAAATTCCTGTTATTAGTCTAAATATTAGTACCAGCCATTATTCCCTATCAATTTGTTGATATTTTTTATTTGTATAGTCGGTTAAAAAGCTCTTAACAGCGTATGTTCTCTTATCATTTTTTTGACATTTAATAAAATTTACGTACTACTCACTTTCTTACTTTTATATACCGGGTAAGTATATATTCTGGTTGTTTGTTAACCCTTTACTGGTTGCGACACGGGTGAAAGTGGTAATCTTTTCACCATAATGCACCAGGGCTATTTCAAGATGCTCTTATTTCATTACCAATTGACTAACAGATATGCAGCTTGGCCAAGTTATTCCCTGGATGACCGGCTTTCAGACAATGATCCCGATCTTTCTTGGCGATGAGGGGCACTGCTCCCTCTTCAAACCTCAGCGACAAAGGGGACATATCTCCCTTTGGGGACCCCCGAGACGTATTTAGATGAGAGAGGTGCGCGAAAAGAACGTCATTTTTGGGACGACTTTTCTACAACGAAATTCACTAAATCCAGAAAAATAACCAATTTTAAGGCCCTATAAAAAATTTATGCGTGATTGACCAGTTAAAAGTTTATTCTGTGCAATAAAAATGCACCAGAATGCTCAATTTTAGACCTTCATTTTTCAAAATTTCCGGGGGAAACGCTCATACCCCCACAAACGGGAGGGGATACCCCTCCCGTACCCAACCCAAGTTGGGTCTACCAGGCAGCCCTATTCTGTATCCGCCCCTGATTATACCAATTTTCAAAGTACAATCTAGAGTGTCAATCTCCTGTGTTCCAACATTAGACCATATTGCACATATATGGGCATGCCATTGTACTCGTTAGTGGAACCCGGTTTATCTAGTGGGCATGACCCATCTGCTAATAGTCCCACAAAATACATCTACACTTTATAAAAAGTATAAAATCGGCAATATTAAAGTAGGAACTAACTTTATTTGACTACTTAAAAGCGCCCATCAGTTATACTTACGTCTTTACGTTCCATTACGCTCTATAACGGTATTTAGTGTCTGACTCATGTGATAGTCATGTGACTCGTTCAAAATGGAAGACGAACCACTCATTGAGAGAAAACATAATGTACAAAATATCAGTAGATCCTCTGGTCTTCTGGGACATGACGGAGATTTTGGTGAAGTTGACATCATCGCAAAACACGAACCAAAAAGGGTAAGATTAAAATAATGTATGAAAATATTCTGTTCCACTATTTCCAGTGACATTGATCACTGCCTCTCTGTTATTGGTAAATGAACCTTTGCATGACTTCATCTATTAGCTAAACCCGGGTCGATAGCGCGGTTGGTAGCGCGCCAGGATTTGGAATCTTGTGCCGAGGGGGTGCGGGTTTGAATCCCACCCGGGGAGGTCATACCCTTCCATGAAAATTTGACAATAATGTCGATTTTCCTCCATTGATTAGATAATATGAAGAAGTTCCCTGCCTTGTGGAAGGGTAGGTGAGTGCTGATTATAGACAATGGCCCAGGAAAGCTAGGTAAGGTGCGCTGGACGCGGTAAATTGACCTAAATTGTGTTGACACTGTGTTAAAATCTAATTAATAAATAAATCTATTAGCATATTTAACAAAGGTTTACAGTTACTCTGCCCCACAAACAACAAGTTTAACGAAGGAGGGCATAACCCGGGTCGATAGCGCAGTTGGTAGCACGCCACGATTTGGAATTTCATGCCCGATGGGGTGCGGGTTTGAATCCCACCAGGGGAGGTTATACTCTTCCATGAAAATTTTACAATAATGTTGATTTTCCTCCATTGATTAGATAATATGGAGAAGTTTCCGGCCTTGTGGAAGGGTAGGTGAGTGCTGATTATTGACAATGGTCCAGGAAAGCTAGGTTAGGTGCGCTGGACGTTGTTAAATGACCTAAATTGTGTTGACACGGCGTTAACTCCAATAAATAAATAAGTAAGAAGGAGGGCATATGTGTATTTGTGGGTAAATGTCAATACGAGTATACGTTTGATCAATGTTCTGTACTTTATTGGAAGTAGAAGAAGAAATGTATTGTTATTCAAATAAAATGGTTGCTCAAGAAATGATCAATGTTTGTGTTTATATTGGTAACAACAACTTAACAAAATAATTGTTGTTGATTGTAAATTATAATGAAATAAACTCCGTATTGCAAGGATATTGAGTTAAAATTAATGAATTTTACCCTCCATGAAAGAAATTTCAGAAAAAAATATTGTAATTTGCCATTTTTTGCAATTGATTATGATAAAGCAATTCATGAACACCTTGTACTTCTTCTTCCAATAATATGCAGGGCTCTCTCTGGAGTATAGTCGCATAAAAATTATACAATCATAGCAGACATACTCTTATATTTCTCAACACCTAGCCTGGTTTATTTTATTATATGGTAAAGAATAAAATTATCAACTAGCCTGGCAATATAAATTAGCAATTTTTAAAAGTTTATATTAATTTTCACTTGTCCTGGGCTTCAAACTGAAGGGTTAAGGCAATGTCTATTATAAAAATTAGGTTACCCAATAATTATTGACCTTGGGCATTTATTGATATGTGTATATCAAAGGTCCATTCATTGTTTAAATTCAAGGGAAATAACTCAAATCATCAAATAAAAAACCCAATTATCTCCCTTTACATATTGTGGATTTTTGTTCTTTTTATTATAGGATTTTACTGGTCATCTTGCCTTAGCTATTGCTGCTTGCGCCCTCGGATCATCATTTCAGTTTGGTTACAATACAGGCATTGTTAATGCTCCAGAAAAGGTTTGACATTTAAATTCTGTTAATTTCAGTTTAAAAGAATTACCGGTACTTTTGTGCTTGCTTAGCCCTGTGTTATGAATGAAAGAGCTATGCACAGCTTAGGGTAATTGTTCATTTGCACAAAATTTTAATGTAAGCTCCAAAACTATGTTATTAAAGAACTGTCTTCTGATGTCTTAGGTTTATTTCCCAGGTGGAACTTTTCTGGAAGTTTGGTCATAAAATACAAATCTGTCCTTGTGGAAGGGTAGGTGAGTATGGTTATAGGCAATTAGAGTCCAGGAAAGCTAGGTTAGGTGCACTGGACACTGTAAAATGACTTAAAAAGTTGTGTTGACACTGTGTTAAACCCAGTATAAATAAATAAATGCCCCTGATGGGGTTCAAACCTCTTGATATAAAAAATTAAAGTGCCTGTATGCTATATCACTAATAAGTGTTACGTTGTAGTTAAGAACTGCTTTTAGGGAAAACGACTTCAAAATGGCAAGAAGCATTACAATGCTTAACTCTATGAGTATGAATTGTAGCCATTAACTATATGAACTATATGAACTTGATCCCTAAGATCACATTCTATCTATGGACTACTGCTCCTAATAATTAAGATGTTATGTTTGTAGGTATTAAAGGAGTTTTATAATGAGACATATCACAAGCGTCATAAAGATGATTATTTAAATTGTGATGATGACAATAAAGAGAACTGTAGTATACTCACTGTATTATGGGCTGTAACTGTATCACTGTATTGTGTGGGAGGCATGGTGGGAGGAGTCTCGGCTGGATACTGGGCTGATAAATTTGGAAGGTATCTGTATATTTGTTTCACTTATTACTGTCTTTGCGAAGGTTTTTATACTGCTTATTTTGGAGCTGAGAGATTCTTAAAAAGAACAAATAAATATACTTGGTGTAGTCGTCTACATGTACTGACTGAGTTACACAATAACTTTATATTTAGCCTTATTGTGCTTAGTTACAGTAATCGGTTTTCTATATAAAGATAGTCAAGGGGAGACAATTGCTAATCTATTGCAAAATGGTTTAATCAGATTTAATGCCGTAGCCAATCTCAATCACTGTTGAAAAATGGAAAGGTCTATCATCACTGCTGAAGAAGATCAGCAGAGGAAGAATATTTGGCCAAGGAATTCTCACGTAAAGATGTTTAACTTGTAGTGAAATTTCTAACCTGGGTCTGCACATAATGCCTGTATATGGAACAGACGTACCCAGATAAACTACATAACAAACATTACACAAACATCTGATTTCATGATCAATTTTGATTATTAGATCAACTGGTAAGAGTTTTACTAGTTTTTTACATAATGATTATATTGGAAAAAAATTAGCTTCATGCATTTTGGTTTTTAAACTAGGAATTAGCTTATAAGCAAAATGATTTATCAAATACTGGAAATTTCTGCCATCACTAAGGTCTTAACTTATGACAACTCAAAAGTAAACTATTTATTTTTGTATATTTCAGAAAGAAGACTTTAATGTTAAATAATATATTAATGATAATATCTCTAACTATAGAAGTATCATCAAAATATTTATATTCTTATGAAGTATTGATTGTTGGTCGATTCTTTATTGGAATAAATGCAGGTTAGTAGACATACATGGCACCATCTTATACATCTAGGTAATAGTTAAAGTGCTGTTTAATGTCTGCGTCATATATACATATTCAGCCGATTTTACAATTTTTGTACAATAACTCCTGATCATTGAAATCCTGGTTTGGCAGTTGATCCCTCACAGTACCCATTTACACCTGGGTGGAGTGGAACAATCATAGAAAAATTTCTTGCTCAAGGAAATTAGCTGTGCCCCTAGTGGGGTTCGAACCTGGGACCTCTTGATCCCTAAGTGCACACCTTACCACTGGACTATTGCTTTGATGTATCTACTCACAGATCAAAGTTCATGGATTGGAAACTTTGCAACCAAGCATTACCTTTAATGCGAGAAAGTAGGAAGTTGTATAGTGCTTTGTTCTGGAACAACCCAAAAATGATATTTTGTGACTAGTTCACTCTATCTGTCTCAGATGACTCTCTTTCAATACCAAAAGGGAACGGATATATCCACTTTAGGGAACTCTGACAGTTGAAGAATCTAAGATCAAATATTATCTCAAAGTGAGCTGGTCCAACAAATGTTAGCCACTAGTGCTCAATATACATGTATTTCACATTGCAAATCTTCTGCTAATGTATGTATTTGAACAGTTGATTACATTTCTTCAGAGGTCAGAGGTGACATATTTGTTGATGATCATATGAGGAAAAATCTACTAATATCAGCTGACATACTCAAGATTGACACTCAAGTGTTAATTTAAGTTGTAGGAATAAATCTTTCATCAAACAGCATCATCTGGATAACCTTTGCATGATAATGCATTTTTAATTATGACTTGTCAAGCTAAAGTCTATTAGCATATATCATGTTGCTCAGTCTACGAAATTAGGATATGAAAGTGGTTGCCAGAACAGGTCATTTTAGCAACTAGCACTATATCTTGTTGGTACAAATTTGGTTGTCCAAACTAGAAATTGGTTGCCCCACACAACTGGACACCCACTAATTGAAGACTGTATGCTTGCACTTAACTGATCTGTTCAGACAACCACTTTCATATCCTAATATTGTAGACTGTTACATGCTTTAAATCAAAGAATAAAAATAAAGAATAAATTAAAACAAAATACATGAGTACATTAATAATGATTTTATTAAATAATAAATTTACAAAATATGCATGATGAATAAATAAAATAAATACATGCATACATAAATATATTTACATACAAAGTGATCCCTGTAAAAAAAGTCAAAACATTAAATTGATGTAAGTTAAAGAATGTATAGTAAAGCTAAGTTAATAATTTAAATACAATGTACATGTTTTCAATTTTAGTAAAAATCAAATTTAATTCTAAATATAGACGATTGTCAACATTGTTTTTTTTTTCTCAAGCTTCAAAATATATATTATGATACAGCTTTCAGTCAAGTCTGTTTTAGATCAACATTTCACAATTTAAGATAAAAATGTTATATAAAATATCATTATAAGTTGTTTTTTATACATATTTGTCTTTTTTTATATAAAAATCAGTGACAGTTCAAAATGTTTCTAAGTCCTGAATTTCTTGATTGTATCCACTTTAATTTGGTTTTCCTAAGTTTTTTTTTTGAATTTCGGAAACAGTCTCGAAAACATACTCATGTATAACAAACTTCAAAGTGTTAAAATTTACAGAACAAATATATGCACTCATTTTCAATTAAACATAGGCACTTATCAAGTCAATAGTTTTAAACTATACATTAATATATACATGCAGTCATTAATGGTTTTTCAAGTTTAACCTAAAGCAAGTGCTGGATTTAACATATTTGATGATGAAAAACCAACACCGTTTAAAAGTGACGAGGGATAACCACTCATTGTATTGTTCATACTGGTCACTGGTGAGAAGTTTGATTGGAACGATGAGGCAAAATTATTGTAACCTTGGTACCCGGCGTTCATTGGTGAACTTGTCATAGAACCAGCCATGCTCATGTTTGGAATGTATGGTGTAGTGTTGTAGCCTTGGTCTCTGTGTCCCATGTAAGATGGTAAGGGAGCGTGGAATGAGTAGTTGTAGTTTTGAGTGTAGTTTGTAGCATTTTCAAAAGTTTTTCGAAATATTTCGGCATCAGAAACGGTCAAGTTGAGTTTCTTGTTTTTCTTGGATTTCATTGACATTTTTCTGTTTCTTGTCTGGATTCCATCTTTCTTCATCTTTAGGGGTCTATCGGCGTTATGTAGTTTGAAGTACAACCCACATGCATTACATACTGGACTTCCACTAGCATTACGTCTCCACAAAGTTGTTGTAGTTGTTCCACAGTTAGTACATGAGGTTCCTGAGTTTTTACCAGCTGAGAGTTTTTTCTTGGGTTTGACAAGTGGGCGAGCAGTACCATTCATTTTAGCATACAATCCACAAGCGTTACAAAGAAAATGTCCATTACCGTCTCTTCTCCATAATGGAGTATGGGTTGCTCCACAGTTAACACATTCTCTACCTTCTGTTGTTGAAGACTTTTGTGTCTTTGAGTTAGATTCTTCTTTTGGTGATTTGGTACTCTTTGGGTTAGTTTTCTCCATGTTTAGTGTAATATCAGGAACATTGGGTAATTCTTCATCAAATTGAGATGGAAACTTTGGCATGAAGCTGTTGCTCTCAGACAAACTCCGTGATGGTTGCATGTACTCTGGTAGGTCGGTGTCTTCTTTCATGTCGGCACCATAAGATGGCATCATCTTGTATGAGAAATCGGAACCAGTTGGTGAAGCTAGACTGGTTGTAGGACTGTTGCTATGGGTACCAGAAATATCACTGTGGTTGCCATGGCTACTGGGACACTTTGATTCAAGATTGGTAACATTGTAATTGTCCATCATTTTCATTTCTGAGAATTTAGGTTGTTCAGGTGAGATGGAGTTTCTAGTCATGGTTGAGTAGTTAGCTGTTTTCATGTCTTTGTATACTCTGCCATCTTGGTTATAGTCTAAGCTTGACCGTTGTTGTTTGTTGATGATATCATCGTCATCGTCAGGTGGTGTTGGTGGGAAATTATACATAGATGCTGGTAGCTGATGATGATTGGTCAAGCTGGATATGTTTGTCTGTTCACTTTGTTTGTTAGTCTCAGACTGACCGTATAGACTTGAAGCTGAAAATATAAAGAAAGAGACGTTTTACATTTTGAACGATGATTATGAATATTACATTCAGAAAGTTTTAGATTTTATCATTTATTCGACTATTAAACAGACTGACTCATATTATGTGGTGGACATGTCACCTAACCATCTGTCCTGGAATACACCAGTACTAAAGAGTAGACTGTGATCTACATTGTAATGTGCTAGTGTCAAACGATGAAACCTTCTTCTATCAGTGAGATGTTATAGTGATTTGAAATCAACTTCTTAAAGCTTTTAACCTCACATGTGGCATATTAAGATAAAGTCTTTGTTTACTGAGTTATTCTCTAAAACATCCTTAATTTATTATGATAAATCTTCAACTTGCACCAATCCAAGGGAGAGAATTTAGAATTCCAATGCATTACCTCCCTTTTTATTTAATTATTCTATTTGAAATTATATTATTGAAATAAAGCATAATATGGGCAAAAACTTTTGACTGAAAATATAGTTTATGAACATTGGTAAAATTAAAATAAAACCCTAGAATTTCATACATATATGTACTGAGGTAAAATTTAAAAAACAAACTTAATTCGTGATTTTCATAATTTCATAAGCATTTAAACAGGAAACATAACCTATTCACTGGTATCAATTTTTTACATCAGGCCCAGTCAGAAAAGTTAGCACCAAATTTCAAGTTTTGTCAAGAAGACAATGTTAATTATGATTTTATAAATCTTTAATATTTATTACAAACAAAATAAATATGATAGATAATTACTATTTTTGAAATTCAACAATAGGAAATAAATTTTAAAATAAAAAGTGATTTAGTCAAATAAAATACAGTATAAACAATAACGTCTACATACAATGTAAACTATATAAGAAAAATTTAGATATAAGAACATAATTTTCATATAAATGAAAACAAATAGTCATTTATATAAAGAATATAACTTATTGAAATAGTAATTTTATGAAGGAACTGCATTGAGAAGAATTAATAAATGTCAAACCATGATGGTATGTTCAAATTCTGCAGAATTTTTTTTTTTTATTTCAAATAATATTTAACATACCTGGTTCATAATCAAATACTGGTTCAACTTTCATATGTATCATGTGACCATACATAGGAGATAAAATCTCCATACTGGATTCTATCAATGACTTAGAACTTAAATCCATTATCCAAAATTTGAGAAAAACTCCAAAATTTCAAAAACTTCCAAAAAATGTCCAAGATTGATTTATCTTTATAAAAATTTATCTTGTTCCACTAATCAGTGCTTATAGAAATTATCTCTGAATATTTGATCTAATCTAACTGAGGTTTGAAACTTTATGATGTAGGTTGGACGTCTACCCAGACTTTTTATGATATGGGGACAGGATGTAGGTGTCAAGGATGAGAGGGAATTAGCAACAGTAAGGGGTCACCATCTTGAATATATTTTACAGTATATTTAGTGACATGTGTTAGCAATATACAAGTCTACACTTCAGGCCATATGTAAGGTCTATCTACGAATTGATCTATATATACTTTTGGCAGGTTGTTGAAAGATTTGTTAATTGACAATTAATTAGGCCATGTTGGGGATTAAGATTAGCAGGGGGTAGGTAGGAGGGGCTACTGGTTGGTGGTCTTGCAATTTTTTATGGCTAGACTACTAAATATTAGAAAAATACTAAAAATGTACTTTAAAGTTTTTGTTATAAAAATAATAATTTTAAACCATGGGCTTTTTAAAAAAATTTTTTTTATGAATTTATCAAAATAATCTGTTTTTGTAACAACCTTTGCCAAGAAATATTACAAAAAGGTTGAATTCATTACTTATGAACACAATTTAATTCTAACTTAAGCCAAGATTCCTGCATTTGAAAAATGTCACATGTTCAACTTGTTACAAAAACCCATATTCACTTAGATTATACAATTTTGTATGAATATTATTTTTTTGTAAATAAAAAGTATAAATATTAAATGAAGAATGTAAATTATAATGAAGAATAAAAATTTATTCAAAGACTAAAATTTAAAACAAAGATCTAGAATTATATCAAAGAATAAAAATTAGTTCAAAGAATAAAAAATAGAACAAAGAATAAACATTAAAAAATAAGAATGAAAGTAAAATACGAAGCTACATACCATTAGAATAGAGTTGTGATCCATTTTGGTACAAATATCTATCAAGGTTGATATTTCTGGATATCTGGCTTCCATAATTCTGTGGTAAACGATCGCTATAGTTTCCATATCTCTGAGGATCGTACTCGCTCATTGTTCTTTCATACCCGTGACTCATACCTAAATTCCTTTGATGATTTGCTTGTAATGTATCCATCATTTTTCTATATCCACTTTACAGTTATTTTCAATAATCACAAAAAATCAAGAGTTTTCAGTTCTCCTGACAAAATCTCAAATTTTCAAAATATACACAAAACTTCAATTTTCAAAATTATTATTTTTGAAGTATAATTCAAAAAAAATTATCAGTCACTTCTTTTTTTACCAAAATGTTACTCAAGTTAAATGATTTTTTTCACAGTATAACACAGTAAAAACTTAAGTGTTGTTTAAATATATTCCTTGAATTTTTATGCTGAGTAAGCAATAATGATATAGATATAATAATATTTTATATATTAGAGTTGAAAAGCTTGTTTTTTGAAGACAAGTTATCAAGTTAATGATGTCTGAATAATTTCTGATAAGGCTTATATAGTAAGATCTAAAATCATTCATCTGTAGGGTCACTTCCTTTTTTGCAATAATTATTTCAACATTTGTTTATCTTTAATTATTTACATTCTTTTTTTCTAAACATGGAAATAATAAGGACCCTAAAATTGCATTTTAGGGGTCATTAATTATCTATGGCATCTTTAAGGGCCAAGTTAACACCTTTTTATAATAGGATGATATCATTAAATAATTATACACCCTTATCTCCCATCATCAGCCCCTTTAACATCCTACTGTTTATAAGTGTGGCCCTTAATTGTCCACTAAACCCTTAAGGTGATTACGCCCTAATTAGCATATCCTGACTGACCCCTGATTTAACTGATTGATAACACACATGTAAATGAATGCCATATTATTACTTTACAATGTAATAATCAATATATTCAATAGAAAACATTAGCAAATGATTAAAAAGGGGATGGCCTCTATTATACATTAATAATGACCCATATTGTTGTATAATTAAATATATAATATATTTTGATTAAATTTATTGATAAGGAACTTATGTCATTAAATTTATGTTTGTAAAATATAGATTATGTTTTATATTCAGATTTTACATGGCCCCTAAATAACCTTTATCTTGGACCCTATTTAGGATCTTTTAAATTATTAGATATTTTATTTAATAAAGATCAAAGAATATATAAAATTGTCATATTTATGAGTTTTATTTTATTTTTTGTTTATTAAAACTTTTGTCAACTTTTGTAGAATGCTTATCACATTTCATATTTTTCTTTCTTTCTCTGAATATGAATGCATTTTTTTAATTATATATTTATATATATTTTGTAGTGAGCTACTGTTTAGCCAGTATTTTACAACATATAGCTTTTTCTTCTGTCTTAATGAATATTAAATATTGACTTATCTATTTAAAACTCAAATATTATTATAATTCATAATTATAAATTTTAAAATAAGGTCCTTTTAGGACTTAGACTTTAAAGAATTAAATGTATTTATGATCTTTTTCATTAAAACTAATAAATGGTATCTGTTAAGTAATTCTTGAGACTTCTGATTTTTTAACTAAATACAATCTTTGATAAAATGTTTGATGTACACTTATATTTTTTGGTATGATGTTGTTAAAAGTTGAACAAGTTTCAGTCAGTCTGCTGATTTTTATTGACTGTTTTAGGGATCATGTTTAATTAGGGGCAGCCAGACTGCTTGCTTCATATTTTATTGACTTATGTTAGGGATTAAGTGAAGGGGCCATAGACTGCAGCTAAATTTGTTGACCCTATGTTAGTGATTAAATAAAGGGTCTGTCACATGGCTGTATTATGTACCAAGATGGCTGACTGTATGTAGGGGATTAAATATGTGACAAGTATCAACTGTAAATGTCCATGCTACTGTTTATATGTAAATACTAAAGTGTTAAAGTGGTTAGAAAGTTGTTTAATCTGTATGTATAACTGACTTCCAGGATTAAAGGTACTCATTCACAGATTTCAACATAAATATCAACTTTTTCTAAAACTATCAAAATTGTATGGAAATATTTTATGAAGCAGGACAGTAGTGTTCTGATAATGACAATTTTAGTGCAAATTGACATACAACTACAAATGATGGTGTTTCATGTACTAAATATCTAACCCGTATGTCACGGTATAGGCACTTTTAGTGCATTTTTGTGACTTTATTGTATATTTCTTGCAACCTATAGATAAGTTTGTCTTACAGGCACTGATCAGTATTTTAAAATTATAGAAAAAATAATCCCAATTTGTGAACTAGTACCTTTAAAGCAGATTAAAAATGTAGAAGCAAGTCATACACTACATTTAGGAACACCTTTGTATTATCTGTTGATTTTGTTTCTATACAAAACAATACATTAGATGCCATAACTGTCGTATAAAACAAAAGCCAGATAAAGCAGTTTTTTAGGCCATAAATTGGTCCCCTCTCAAAAAAGAATGTACTTTTCCCTTCTCATGAAGATAAGTTTCCCTTGTCCCTATAAAATGTATTGTACTATTTATTTAATTTTATACAATTTTCTTAAGTATCATTTAAATTGTTTTAATATTTATATAATAATCCATCAAAAGTTGAAATAAGTAAGAAGACAGAAATGTTCCTTTAAAAAAGTTACTGTATTTTATATTAAGTATTGAAAATGACCGAAAACGGTTTTTCTCCCAATTTTCCCTAAAAAAAGGGCCCTGCCATATTTCCCCTATAAGTTAAAATGAATGCTGTAAAGCAGTTATTAATCATATAAATATTTTATACTAATAAGAGGAACTCCCACATTATTAAAGTCCTGTTATTGTTAAAGTATATTCAGTTGTCAGCAGCATGTAACCCTGCTGATTTAAATACTCACTTCAGCTCTTCTGTACTTATTATTGATTTATTAAAATCAGCAGGATTAATGTACACACCACTGACTGAAAATTGACCAATACAAAAGGTTACGAGTATGATACCATACAAAACAAGATGCAATGTGCCATGACTGTTGTTGAGCACACCAATGTGAGATGAAAGGAGCCCGACAACAGTTGTCTAACCCTGTCAAATTGACATGGGACCAGATCTCAAGCTTGGCAAAACTAGATGGGACCAATGGTACCTGGACATTTGCCCCCCTTTTTTACAGGGTTTACATTTGCCCGTGTGTTTTGTCCATGGGATCAATTGTTTATCCCTGCCAAAAATGGAATGGGACCAGTTGTCCATGGGATCAGTTGTCTTACATTCAAAATCACTCATTTATAAGCCAGATTTTTCAACGAAAAGATTCACCTAATAGTTTGGCGAAACATGGGCTGGTGGGTGGTTGGGGCAGGTGTCTGGTGTCGCTTACAATTGCGTTAAAGTTTTTAATTTAGCATATGTTTCTGCCATTTATTGTCAGATCTTTAAGAAACTTCATACAATGATAACATACCATGTCATGAACAGAATTAGAAAGTAACCACAACTCCACCTGGCTTTATTATGGATTATTTCCCTTTGTAATTTTTGTGTTAAAGTTTTTAAATCCAACTTTAATGTGGTTTCCACATTATATTTCTTGTCATATAAATTTTGCAGGTATCAACACTGGTATAGCTCCGATGTATTTATCAGAGATATCACCGGTATCATTACGTGGTCTGTGTGGAACATTTAATCAATTATGTATAACATTTGGTGTTCTAATGTCAACTGTTATTGGTCTAGAACAAGTACTTGGTACCCAACAACATTGGCAGTATGCTATAGGTAAGTTGTGAATTTTAAATTTATATAATCAGGACACAACATAAATATTTAAAGTAGTTCATCCTTTTTGGACAATCAGCTAAATATTGCACTTGGCCGATCAGTTAAAAGTTGCCTGACCCAAAATATAGATTGTCAGAGGTTATTGGACGACTTTTAATACATAATTTGACAAATATTTTTGTTTTGTTGTAAACTTCTGACAAGTACTAGGCTCAGGCCGGAAACCAATCTGATTGAAACCCAATTTGGAATTCTCTGATTGGGTTCCGGTACTTGCAAAATGGGTCACTTTTCATATGACCTTAGGTATTATAATTTTTATGTAGAAATTCTGAAATTCAGTTTGACTGCTGGATTTTTTTATACATCTGGTCTGTCTACATTATCTATTAACAATAAACTTTCAATTTCTATTAGTTTGAATGAAGTTTTATTATACATGTATTTCATTTTTTTCAGGGTTTCCTGTGGTAATGGTTGTATGGCAACTGTTTTCTTTATCTTTATGTCCAGAAAGTCCAAGATTTTTATTAATTAACAGAGACTCTGAGATAGAAGCAAGAAAAGGTATCAAAATATTGTCATTTTACTAACAGGCTGTCTGCTCCATAAGGATGCATTATGTGCTGAAGGTTTCAAAATATTGTTCTTGTTGTTTAATTTATATGGATGACGATTGTAGGACATAGGGTTGAATGGATAAAAAAGTACCACACTGTTAAAGCATGGAAGATAAAATGTCTAAATCTCCGGATTAAGCTGTTAACCAATCTCTACAATTCTGTCACAGCTGCCGTACATGATTAAGAATCAGTGGTAGAGGGAAAATTGTGGTAGCAATCATTTCACGAATCATGACCAAACTCCAAGAAAGTATGTGCTGCCCGGAGAATTAAACTCAGGACCACTCAATCAGTAGACATGCGATTTACCAACTGAGCTAGCTTTATAAAAACTGACCCTGTATATGATTTGAAAATTGATCTGTACTATAATATAAACTGCGCGATATGATCTTTTTGTGTTGGTGCACCGTAAAACCCAAACAAACAAACAATAATGTAAACTACACATTGTGTCAGGGTAGTAATATCAAAATAAAATTTCAAGAATACATAATCATGGAAATTCATTTTATAAATATAAAAACATCAATAAAAAATATTTAAGAGGGAGATTATAGTCATTAATTGCTAGGCTTCTGTATAAGAAAGTTTATCTCCTAGGATGGCATGTGGTTAAATGAGTTTGATAAAAAATACATTTTGTATCCAGACAGATTGAGAAAATCTTTGCTAGCCAGATTCCCTTCTTTAAGAATTTCCATAACCCTTTAGAATTGTTTTATGACATGTAATACCCAGAATGTAGAGGGTGCTGCCCCCTACTGTGTTATATTTAATTAACAGATAACAATCTATATATGTCATGTTTACATTAGGGGCTGTATGTTAACAGGGGTCATGATTAGGGGCTGGAGGTGACAAGTGATAAAGATATAAACACACATGTGTTAACTTGCTACCCTAAGGGACATTCTTTTCTCTTCCGTTCTTTCTCTCCTAGTTTGTAATGTTTACTGAAGTGACATTTATTTATGAATAATATGTTAATTATGTAATAATTAATTAAAAACTGCCTCCTGAATGTACATGTATTTTCAATATGAACATTAGATTTAATGATTATCTTGACTGTTATTTGCCATCATATTTTAGTTTTACCTAATATGTATTTAATGTACAATACCCACACAAGTTTGGAGACAAAAAAAATACTACAATTCTTCAATTTTGATAATTATTTTTGTAGATACATTTTTAAAAAAATATATATTTAAGTATGGTTTGTAATAAAATGAAAGCAAGTTTCATGAATGCAACACATTTATAAGATTCAGCATCTGACATTCTAAAGCCTCCAAAACCATGTTCTTTGTAATTATTTTCCCTAACATAGCTTTAATTTTTGTTGTCTCAGTTATAATAATAATGATAACTAAAAATGAAAGGACAACTAAAATGCATTTCAAAATAAACAGTTATCAAATTTTACATAAAAGCTATTCAAAAGAAAATGTCTCCAAACTTTTGGTGGGTAATTTATATAACTTGTAATTCTCTGTCACCCCTTTAAATTTAACAAATAAAATGAAATAGTTCTTCATTCATACTGAAAAGTCTCTTGTAAAATAGCAGCTTGGCAGCATACTTTCGTAGAGCTTGGTCATGAAATTATTTCTACAGCCATTCTCCTTCCTACCAATGATTCTTAATTATGTAGGGCAGTGAGTGGTCAGTCACTGACGAAAGTATGTGCTTAGTAGTTGGTTAACAACTAAATCCAGAGATTCAGCCTTTCCAGGAACAGTGAGTAGGTTGACTGACTGCCGTTATATGACCTATACAATGTATTGCTACGGCATTAAACCCAACAAAAACAAAAACCTGTATATAACAAAATTAAATAGTTTTATTTTATACAATGTATAATAATTCTGTGCTGCATCGTTAATGTACAGATAACTATTGAATCATGCAAATTTTACTTATTATACAATTCATACTTAGTCAATAAACAGAATTGTTAGTAGTGATAATTTTCACCTTATTTGTGATTAGTGTTGATTTTATAATCAATTGTTTGAACTCAATTGCCTGAAATGATTGGTACAAAATTTCTGTATGCTAGAGTCACTAGAATGACCCACCAAGTCTTACACAAGTTGACAATTTGAAATGGGGTAGGATTAACTGTCAGTGTTACCTTTGTTTATTGTAATATCAAAAATCAAATTATGTTGTATATATGTTTGTAGCATTAGTTTGGTTGAGAGGTACAAGTGATGTTATTGATGAAATAACGTATGTTGTATATATTATATGTTTGTAGCATTAGTTTGGTTGAGAGGTACAAGTGATGTTATTGATGAAATAACATATGTTGTATATATTATATGTTTGTAGCATTAGTTTGGTTGAGAGGTACAAGTGATGTGATTGATGAAATAGAAGAAATGATCTCAGAAAGAGAAAAAGCTAAATCTATAAAAAAGGTAATTTGCATGTACATTTATATTTAGATTTCATTATGTTGGAGCTGTGATACAATTGACTGTGTGACTATATACTGTGTAAACTAAAATTAATTTTACCCCCCCCCCCTCCCAAATAAATTGGGGTATATAGGAGTCAGTTAGTTAATCGGTTTGTTGGTCGGTCTGTAGCTTTTACTTGTCTGCTCAATTTCTAAACACCTATTTTACAGTTTTATATCCAAACTTCACACACATACCATATATCAGAGAGACATGTGCATATCACATTTTGGTTGTACATTTGTAGTCCATTGTTTTTTCACCAAGTTATGGCCCTTTGATTAAAATCATGTCTGCTTGTTTTCTCAGTTCACAATTTCTTGACAAACACCCATTGGAGGTATTTTATTACTTTCAGTGATAGGTCGAGTTTTTATTAGGAAGAAAAAGAACAATCATTTTTGAATCAATAGGATAATAGATCCTTGTAAATGTACACATGAATTACATAAAATGTACAATCACATGACATGGCACTATTTATATTTATAATATTATACTGGGTATAAAGTAATAATTTATTTTATGCTGGATTTCATTCCTTGTATTGCTATTGTATATATCAGAAAGGGAGAGCTGTAACTAAGGTACAGAACTTGTGGTTCAACCATTTCACCGTATCTACATTTACATTAATGTATTTATCCTAATCTTAACTATTGTTTTATATTTCTTTCATGCTTTACGGTGAAACGTCGCGTTATTCGATGAAAATAAATGGTGAAAATATAAATTTTATATTTTCATCGTAGTGAAAATATAACCTTATATTTTCATCGTTCGTGACGTCATATTAGACGATAAATGACGTCATCTTGGAGTAGAAATGACGTCAAGTTATAATTTGTGTAAAATACATCAAATAAAACACAAAACTAAGCATGAAAGAAACAGAATATTCGTCAACTTTCATGTAAGATCTTTTTTATACCCCCGCTTCGAAGAAGAGGGGGGGTATACTGTTTTACCCTTGTCCGTGTGTGCGTCCGTCCGTTACAAAATTTCCGTCGCAGTTTTCTCAGCAACTATAACATGCAGCAGCCTAATACTTTGCATATTGCTTCATCCCATAGTCCCATGTGGTGTAAAGTGATTTCATGCTCCTTGCTCGTCTACTTCCTGTTTGTAGTCATATTTCTCACAGCGGGGGTATCACTAGTGAGCATTAGCTCACAGATTTACTTGTTATTTCAACTCGTAAACTCAGAAAGTGACATTTTCACTCGTGGCTATGCCACTCGTGAAAATATGTTTTCTGAGCTCACTCAGTGAAATAAAAAACGATCTTGCACCGAAGTTGACGAATATCCTCTATATCTCTGTTAGTAAATATTTAGGTAAATATGGGCATCAAAATATGTTTAAAACAATTATTTTATATTTTGTATATATTTATTACAGTTTACTGTAAGAGATTTATTTCTCAGTCCAGAATTAAGATCACCACTTATTATATGTCTAGTAATGCATCTATCACAACAACTGTCAGGAATCAACGCTGTAAGTTTATTCTTTTTTGCATTATATATAATTATTGTTTTACTTATTTTTTCAATAAGATTGGCCAGGGACCAGGAAACTGCCAATTTATTGATTCTCTGACCAATTTTAATTCTGGACCAATTGAGATGTCAATATCTTAAAATTAATCGCTCTAGGTAAAATTGCAAAATTCGACTTCAAACCTATAATTTCATTTAACTTGGCTGATGGGGATTGGTGTTTTTGAGATTGTTGAGTTTTGAAAACAGTTTCTAGAGTGGGGGATTGGGTTTGAATATTCTTTTTTATTGATCAAGGTATTTTTTTTTGTACAAACCCCTGTTTATGTGCTTTTGCTCTGTAAATGTGAATAGAATGTTTGAATTTATTAAACCTTTTATTTGTAGACTAATCTCATTGGTCAAGTGATTAAGTTCACTGTAACCTCTCACTGATAGAAGATATTTGCTAGTTTATCATAGTTTTTTTACATAAGAAAGTTGGTTGTTGTATCCTTAATACAATGGTATGGTGAACTGTCCATCACAAACGACACAAAATTGCAAAACGGGGATAAAAACAGAAACCAAAACGAAGTTGTTTTTTTAAACATAATGACAAAAAGTTCAACTAGGATTTACAAATATGTTTCTATATTGTAGGTAATATATTACTCCACAAGCATATTTATGTCAGCAGATCTCTCAGAAAATGAAGCACAGATTGCTACTTTGATCGTTGGTGCCGTAAATGTTTGTATGACTTTTGTGTCGGCCCTCTTGATGGATAGATTAGGTCGTAGAACTTTACATTTATTTGGTCTTAGTGGATTATTTGTAGCTAGTTATGTATTAGCTCTCGGACAAATTTATAATGTAAGTATATGGAATCTTATATTACAATAATATAATAACAATTACAACTTTATGTATTGAGGCTACACATTTAGATTAACGGAATCTTCCATGTGGACCTTCATATCTTCCCAGATGTTTAGGGTCTTACCTTCAGAGATAAAATATCAGGTAGCATCACTTCAGCATGAATTTTGACTGAATTGTGTTGCTTTTATACTTAGAAGATCTCAATTTTGGTTTTATTAGACTTTCTGCAATATCCCGCCGAAAGGCTTAAGTTATACCACAAGTCAAAAACTATCCACAATTCAAATGCCTGTCCAATTTAACCTGCGCTATGATACATGTGTCTCTGATTTACTGCGCAGTTTATTTCTAGGCGATAAAAGTAGTTCCGTCAATCAACTGACTCGTCTTTGTTTCAGTGTCAGTGACAGGTATTTTACTTATATTGATAAGCGTGTGAATGGGTGGAGTCAAATCACGTTAATACACTGTGACTAAACGGTAGTATTTGCCAGTTATATAGAAAAAAATAAACACTTTGCCCGCATTTTTGCCCTGCTTGGTTCATACTTGAATCTAATGTGTAAGGAGTAATCAATAGTATGGATTTGTTTGTTTTTAATGTACACGAAAGTCTTTCTGTATTTCAATACTTTGATATTAAATGCTATGACATAACAAGATGTAGATGGCCAGGTGGGAGAACACAATACTGACCAGACCTAGTCAGCTCACCTTGCATTGTTTTACCATTATCTCATAGGCCCCATTCAGAACTCCCAATTTATAGGTTTTCCATAGGTGCACTAGCAGAATTAACAGTTTTTAGCTCGACTATTCGAAGATCCATAACTCTTGGATGAATTTGGACTGAATTATGGCCCTTATATACTTAGATATTTCTTGGTTAAGTTTTAGGTGCAACATTTTATCTTTGCAACTACTAAAGGGATTCACTTGAAACTTCGCACATGTCTAGGGGGTTACTGATTGATGTCAAATACCAAGTTGCATAACTCTAGTATGAATTTTGATTGGTTGTTGTTGTCGTTTACAAGAATACCCAGAATAGTCGAGCGCGCTGTCCGTGGACTGCTCTTGGTTTACACATTATTGCTGAAAGCATTAAAGACAAATTAAATCCTATTGTTCTTTGTACAAATATTTCAATTGTAATGGTGAAAGTTTGTTTGTATTGTGTGGAAAACCCAAATATTAGAGTTCTTGTTATAGTCTAATTTTTCCACTGTCTTAAAATTCTGTTATGTATAAAATATTACCAATGAATAGTAAATCTACAAATGTGTCTATTTATATTTCAGCAATACTCTTCAGGTACTCACTCATGGGTTGGATATATCTGTGTTGTTGCTGTTGTTGTTTATATCATAGCATTCGCATCTGGACCAGGTATGATTTTTTTGTTAGATTTTGGTAACATTTCTACTAGGGCTGTCCCGATACGCCAGAAGCGTACCGTAATGTATTGCAATACGCTGTCATTGTATCGCGATACATACCACGATATATTGAGGGCTTTTAGATTCGTTGTTCCTACGCTGTAATTAACAGAAAAATCGCAAATCTTATATGCAGCTACTGATAGAATCTAGCATCTTTAAGTATTTACGGTGATATTTAGGACTGAGACGCGCCCCAATCTGTTAAATTCTTGCAACTTCAGGTTAGATGGAATGAACAATAGAAAAATTTACGTTTCGCCACTTTTATTTTGTGAAGGAAATAATTTTTCAATGAAATAATATCGCCAAATACCAGTACATTAAAATCGTACTGCAGT
Organism: Mactra quadrangularis; assembly: GCA_025267735.1. Lineage (NCBI taxonomy): Eukaryota > Metazoa > Mollusca > Bivalvia > Venerida > Mactridae > Mactra > Mactra quadrangularis. Next base: position 35,514,700 of record CM046294.1, on the reverse strand, counting down.
ACGTATTGCTGCAGCTGCGTATTGCAATATACCAGTATATCGTGACAGCCCTTATTTCTACTAAGATCTGTTCTGCATTTAACCAATACTAAGTAATTTGTTGATCTAAATCCCCACAGCAACTAAAGTTCTTGAACCCAAATTAGAGATTAATCTTTTAATAACACTTTTTTTTAGGATTTATCAATCATTATGTAAAATCTTTTATTGTTAAATGTATTTGCTTCGACAGAGAACAATATACATGTGGAAGGACAGTATGTATCCCAGCATGTTCTCCTTTTTAGAATTTAAAGAAGTACATTTAAGTAGGATGTATTATGTGAAAACTTATGGGCAGATCCTTTCAATATCTTATCATATAATGTTCCAAGAATATGACTATTGTATTCTATAGGGCTGCTGTGAGTATTCAGTACTCTGATATTTGCGATCTCGACCAGAAAATCGAGCATGAATATTCGTCTCATCCGAAATTGTAGGATCGCGATCTATTTTAAAAAAAAATGAAAGAACATTTTTAGCTTAATTAACACTTAAAATGAGCCACTCTACTTATGAACATTTCAATTTATGTTGGGACTGAATTATCTTGTGTCAAAATTTCGATTGATACACATGGAAACAAAAATGCTATCACTGAAAATGCCCATAAAATAGGAATGTTTGGAGTACATGGTTTTCCAATTAGTAAAAGCTTCTGTAATTCTTCACTTGTTTTTGTTGTAACATGAATTTCTGTATGCTTCTCCATTAACAAGTGAATAGTGGTTCGATACATGAATCGCTAAACAGGAATCGTGGTTCAGATCGGATCGCCACTAGCTCAACGATCCACAGCCCTAGTATACTATGTATAAAGTCAATAGAATATGTTTGAACTAACTAAATATCCAATCTGTTCATCAGTTGATATATGTTAATATATTTGTCTATTTAAGGTTCTATACCATGGTTTTTCACAGCTGAATTATTTGCTCAAGGACCAAGACCTGCAGCTGTTAGCGTAGGGGTACTAGTCAACTGGTCTGCTAACTTTTGTGTTGGTTTAGCATACCCCTTTCTTCAGGTATGTTTCTAGAGGACTGTTAAATATCCTTTGATTTATGCCATTATTTTTCTTGCCCTTTTGGTGAGCTGGTCAACACCTTTGAATCTAAATTACAATTTGTGGAGTGGGTGTGGTTAAGTGGTTACACCATTGGACTGATAATCATTGGATAGCCAGCTTTGCGTTGGTTCAAATCCCATCTGACCCCGTAGTTTCCTTGAGCAAGAAACTTTATCCTACTAGCTCAGAACTAGGGGACCAGGAAGCAGACTTGAAAGTGATAAAGTTAAGTTGTAAGAACTTGTTTCAAAATGGAGCTAAAATAAACTACAAATGAAACCTCAATAACTTGTTCAAGTTTTCAACCATTGTTTTGTGTAACTAGCTTAAGTTAAAGGATAATTCATATTGACCTTGAAGTCAGGAGCTTAAAGGTTCTGGTAAAGGAGTCTAGGGAAGCTGGTTGATTAGCTAGTAGCTCTATATATTTTGGTAATGAAAAATCTTTGATTAAAAGTTAAACAATAGTGATGGCATTTTATTGTCTTAGTGTCTTCGTTAGTGTATAAATGTATGTGTGCAAGAGACTTTTGTACCTTTAGTTAAAATTGTATGTTTTTTTTTTGAAATTTCATATTTTGATACATGTCATTTAATTTTTGTTGAAGGCCATTTGAAATTAAGGCATATGTTGTAGTTTTACTTTGTGTGTCTAAATGTCACCTTCAGAAAATAAAGTTATTATTATTATTATTATTATTATTGTCCAATTTTATGTTTATGCATGTTCACCAACTATACAACTATTTTGTATCTATTTTGTAAAATTTAATTCTAGGTTTTATTAAGAAAGCTGTATCATCACAATCTGTGTTTCTATATTCCAGGAAAAGATCAATGCTTTCTCATTTATACCATTTATTGTATTTCTTGGAATATTTTGGGTGTTTACATTGTATAAAGTACCAGAGACAAAAGGCAAGACTATTGACGAGATCACAGCTTTGTTTGAAACTGACGATAACAACAAAGGGTATCACCCAATCATCAATGAAGATGAGGATTAAAGGGAAAAAGCTGTTCTGTTCTGTTCTGTTCCGAACAAAGATAGAATTTTCTTAAAGCAACTTATGAGGGTTGAAGTTTGTTTCATGTGTAACAATATGGGACAATATTGCTTTGTTTGGCATGTTGTTTTTTGGAAATGTTGAGCTTTTTATAAACCAGCTTAATTTTAATGTTACGGTACAACCTCTCTTGAACAACATCCACTGTAAGAGCTCAGTTGTGTTGCTGATCATAGGTTTTTGCTCTGCAGAGGTTAAATTCAATCAAAATATCAAAGGCTATTGTTGTGCAGTGAATTTATGTAGAGGGCTGCTCTACATAGGCTATACTGTATTTGAAAAAGAATTTTTTGTTTTGTTGAAAAATTCTTTACTATGCAAGACTTCAACTATGATTTGCAAGATCAGTGATCTATGTGTTTATTAAATTGTAATCGATTTTGGAATGTTTTTAATGTATATTTTGACAGTCTCATTCCATAATACAACATTACTTGGTACAGGGCATTCTTTCATAACATAGCTATGCCCTCAAAAATAGTTTTGGGGGGAATATGAGAGTCAGCTTGTTGGTCAGTCTGTAGCTTATATGTGTCTGCTCAATTTCTCCGCACCTTTTTTACGGATTCATAATTATTTCACACATATACCATATACCAGGCAGACATGTGCATATCCCATATTGGTAACAGTCTATTAATTTTTCGCAGAGTTAATGCCCATTTATGAAAATCGTGTTTGCTCAATTTTTTCTGCACACAATTTCTTGACGAACACCAGTTCGGGGTATTTGATCACATTCTTGTTTTCATGCTTTTGTGCAATCGTTTTTCTTTTTATGTACATTGTAACATGATGACATATAATGGTTGTGGTAATATTAAGGTTATCAACCGTCAGTGGGACATACATTAACCCCACTGATTTAAATACTTACTACAGTACACTGAACAAAAGTTCTAAACGATCACTTTTCAAATTTTGATTATTTTATAACGGGCCAATGGATCCTTATTAAATTTTGCAGAGGTGATTTTTGTGTCATTTTCTACCGATTTATGGGGGAAAATAATTTGATACGGTCCAATGCACTGTATGCGCCGTATCAAATTATTTTTTTCCCATAAATCGGTAGAAAATGACACAAAAATCACCTCTGCAAAATTTAAAAAGGATCCATTGGCCAGTTATGAAATTGTCAAAATTTGAAAAGTGATCGGTTAGAACTTTTGTTCAGTGTACTTCTGTACTCATCATTGATTAAAATAGATATCTGTATTAATTTTATGTACAGAGATTATTGAACAAATATTAAGAATTTAAATCAGTAGGGTTAATGTATGTACCACTGACAGTTGATTAAAATTTAAGAGTACAAGTAAACCATTGTCAAGTTAGGCTACTTTATACACTTGATATTATGTTTTTAAATTTTTCTAATGTACATGTATAATTGTAATTATTAATATTATATTATACAGTATAACCTCTGCTAATGGCACCTCTAACGAGTGGCAACCTCCGACGAGCGGCATATCAGAATTCCACCCGTCGATTTTGCACTATGATTTACCTCTAATAAACGACACCTCCGCAGAGCGGTAGACCGCCGTTCTGATAAATTTCCTTTGTTCATCCTTTAGTCTAGCGAGGTTTATATCAATAATCGATAATTATCTATGACTGGAAGATTTAAACAATAAGCGATACCCTTAATCGCATAATACAACGCTAAGGTGTCATGTTGTTAAATCATTTGACTAACAGGGTTAATAAACAAGTGACGTATGGTTTCCATGACCCCAAGAATGGATTTAAGATGAAGAGCGCTTTGTTTGGTAGGCTGACGTCATCAAATATCAGTCGTACACATGCCCAGCCCAGCCGTTTTTCGTGATCGGTAGAAAAAGTCTACCTCTGCAGAGCAACACCTCTGCAGAGGTTACACTGTAATATATATAATTCATGTTGCAATAGGCACTCTTGATCATTTAATATCAAGACTAAAATGTGTAGGTGAAAGTTTTCAGGACTTCTTAATGAGGTTCAGGAATTTGAGATCTTGAGAAATTATAATAATGATGACAATTATCATGATGGCAATACCATGTGACTATGACATCACATGTGCTATGGTTCAGAGGATAAAATATTAAAAAGTCAGCCTTGACTTAAAGTTTTTAAGAGTTGTAAGTCATTAATTCTTGTCAGATTTCAATGATGTACCTATGCCAAGCTAAGCAGAAAAGTGTATACTGTACCAGGATGTTTGCAAAAAAGTATAAAAAAGAGATGTGATGTGCAGCAAATACTATATACTTTCTGGTTAGTCTCGAGTAGGTATCATGTAAATATGACAAGAATTTTAATACTTACAACTCTTTAAATCTTGAGTTGAGGCAGATCTTTACTGTTTTCTTCTTAAGACTGTAGCATTTGTGATGTCATAGTCACATGGTATTGCCACCATGGATCATGGCGATAATAAGAATGATAACAACTTTATTTTACATAGCTACACATTTGGATAAATCTAATTTTCTATGCGGACCTCTAGAACGGTTACTTGCTTTATTAAGAGACAACCAAAGATGTGCATATAGGATTTTCAGAATTTTGAAATGATAAAACTTTCACCCATGCTAAAGTGTCATATTAAAATACTCTAGTTTGTTATTTAAACTGTGATATTATATTTTTTCTGTGTTTAATTTATATGTATGTACATGTATTATATATATATTTTTTGCTAATTGGTTTTGGTGAATGTATTAAAACTAATTTTGAATTCAATATATTTCGTTTTTTGCACTTTGTATAAATATTTTTGCTCCCTCCCTCCCTCCTTTTTACTGGGTTTAACATAAGGTTATTTTACAGCAACCAACTCACATAACCTAGCTTTCTTGGACATTTGTTTATAACCAGTTTGTAGCCTATAGCGAGTAGGCGAGTGGAGAATTTAAGATCGGGTTTTAAACAGATGGGTACTTATCTACCCTTCCCTACCAGCAATTGACTCTGGATTCAAATTTTAATGGATATGTATAACCTGCTTTACAGCTTGAAATAGAACAAGTATGTTAAGATTGGAAGTCCTGCACACTACCCAATTATCTGGTTCACCGTCATATTTTGAGGGGTGAAAGTACATCAGGTAAAGCAGAATAATGGCGGTGCCTGATGTATTATACAAGGTATTGAATAATTCTGTTTTCATATAAACAATTCTCACTATTAAGGCTTAAATTAAAGGAATTTAGAACAAGAATTACAGTAGATACCTTTTATTGACTATCAATTCATTAATGCTAAATAAAATATCCGAAGACTATTCAATGTATGAATTGTGTCCACTTTGAAGACATGGTTTTTGGCTGTTTGCTAAATTTAAGTGAAAAAAGAAAAATGGACTTTGATTGACCTATGTAGCTGCACTCCTACCAAATTTACCATAGTCTGAAAATGTTAATGCAAAATGAAGAACAAGTAAATCTGTGAGCTAATGCTCACTAGTGATACCCCCGCAAAAATCTAAAAATATGCGACAAATATGAAGTAGATGAGCAAGGAGCATGAAATCACTTTACATCACATGGGACTATGGGATGAAGCAATATGCAAAGTATTAGGCTGCTGCATGTTATAGTTGCTGAGAAAACTGCGACGGAAATTTTGTAACGGACGGACGGACTCACGGACAAGGGTAAAACAGTATACCCCCCTCTTCTTCGAAGCAGGGGTATAAAAAGTAAAAGAAAAAACTAAGGCAGCGCCATTATTGTGCTTTGCCTGACCCGATAACAAGTGGTAAGGGGCAGGTAATCCAAACTATTTACCCAAGTCCTGCACTCTAGCAGTTTGTCACAGGTACACAAAATAACAAACATCAAGATAAATTAGAAAATAACTTTATTGTTGAAATATCGACATAAATAGTGTTGATACAGTTAGCAATTATTAAAAGTTGTGTTTACATTTTATAATTGTGTTACTCATATAGAAAAAAATATTGTTACATTAAAGCCCTAGTAACATTTTCACAAATAAGCCCAGTCTTGGCTTTAAATTATCTCAAGCACTAGCCCTATTTTATTAAGTTATATATTGAAAGGCAAAATAATCAATCAGACCACCATATAAAAAAGGTAATTTTTGCTAACCTGAAACATTATTCCCCCAGTCCTCTACTTGAGGCTAGAGTGATAAGGCAATTACTATGCATTAGCTGCATTTTTATTTATTTATAAATACATGTAATGATATAAATATATTAAACATTTGTTCTGGAATCTTGGCCATTCTTATAATTTTTCCATCCTGGCTCCGACTCTCAAAAAAAAAGGTTTTCTGAGCCCATTTTTTGCTAAATTTTATTCAACTATAAGTGACCTATACATTAACCCCACTGATTTAATTACTCACAACAGTACTTCTGGACTCAAGATTGATAACATAAGATACCTGGATTTACATACTGGGCTTATTGAACAAATTTTGAGTATTCTAATTAGTGGTTAATTAAATATGGGGATTACCTAACAAATAGCATTTAAATCAGTGGGTTATGCATTGGCCACTGACAGTTGAATAAACTTAAACATGAGATATATAACAAGAGCAATCCACGGAAAGGTGCTTGACTATTCAGAGGATTTGTGTAAAAACAGCAATAACCATTCAAATTTCCAGCAAGAGTTATGCAACTAAGTATTTGACTTCCAATGGCAACCCAGTAGACATGTGTGAAGTTTCAAATGAATGCCTTCAGTACTTTCGAAGATAAAATGTTGCACCAAAAACTTAACCAAGAAGTGTTACGCTGACGCCATTCTTGTACCCCGAGGTTATCAAGATTCTCAATTTTGTTAGTATCCAGAATTCTACTAACGGTACGAGAATGCGCTGACACACAACTGAGTACCAGAGCCTCACTTTCTCCAAAGAGTCGAGCTAAAAATTGATTTTTACACCAAAAATGATAAATATCCTCAATACGAAAGGATGTAAGTGATATACAATTGCCGTATTATACAGTAGAACATACATTTATACAGTAATGAAATATACTAGGACGAAAAAGAAACGCCGGGTAACCTATAATGATTGTTTTAAGGGATAAATTGTATTATTGGATCATTATATTTATTTTTGTATGAAATGTCATCTGTATGGAACCAGCTGTTGAAGTTTCAATCGATTTCCGATGCTGATTATGTGAAAAAATACCCCCTTTTAACGATGACCCTTCTTGTTTTGTGAAACACAGCCGGACATGTGTTGCATATTTTATGTACCTGGCGTTTCTTTTTCATCCTAGTATATAAGACACTAAATATCATGTAACATACATATCACAGAAGTATTAAATTGTGTGTAAAGCACAAAAAAGCAAAAATAAACACTTATTCATTAAAGTATATAAAGCTAGACCTGATGATGTCATATGTGACATCATAATAATCATTTATGTAATTATAAGAATAATTTCCAAAAGTCCTAACCAAGACAAACATTCTGCCAAATGTCAATAATTCAACGTCTGATGTAACAAATACCATAGGTTTTCCATAATGATCGTTCGATCCTGAATGTTTCGCTATACTAAGTTTTAAATGTGAAATACTTGATTAATTTATATCAAGGAATTTGGAATATCATTTTCTCAGTCCACAATCAAAATTATTGATTATCTGAATTGTTTTTTCAGTCCCTATGACTTTGGATAATTGAGATTTTACTGTAATTTAATAAAGGCCATGTCCTCCTGCTCCACTACACAAACATTTTACGATTTTGAAGCAAATATTTCTGCCAGTAAAATGTGTTACAATAAGCAGGGTTTCATACAAAGACAAAGGAACAAAAAATCTTTAATTGCAATTTTTTAATAGGTAGAAATTTATTCTGATATCATATTCAAGCTTATGTAGTAAATCACCAAGACAGACTTCCACAAATTTGTTCAATGCTTCAAACATAGGAATGTGAGATCAATTTACAATAAATATATTTTGAAATTTATATGGCACAATTTTATCAGATATAGATTTATATACTTTAAATTTGAGAAAAAAGATACAATAACATTTTACAAAATGATGTTAAGTTGCACTTCCCCCAACACATTGTGGAATGTACTGACAATGTCATAGATGAAAGATGTCAGAAATGATCCTAATATTCATAATTCTAGGGTCCCAAGAAAGGGTTCTTTTTGTTTGACTTTCACCCATGCAATAAATACATGTATTGAAAAATTTAATTCAACTGTCAGTGTCAAATAAACTAACCCTGCTAGTTTAAATACTTAATTATCAAATAGTACAGAAGTACTGTTGTGAGTATTTAAAGCAGTGGGGCCAATGTATGGGCCATTGATAGTTGAGTTAAATTTATCAATATGACAATGACATAATTATATGATAAACCTGATGACTATTGCAAAAAGTGAACAATGTATCAATAAAAGACAAAACATATTGTACAAAAAAAATAAACACATGCATACATTTACAAAATAATTAAGCGGCCCGGCTAGCTAAGTTGGTAGCACGCAAGTCTATGGATCAAAGGTTCTATTCCCGAATAGGGCATACTTTCGTGGAGCTTGGTCATGAAATTATTTTTATGGCCTTTCTCCCTCCTACCAATGATTTTTAATTATGTAGGGCAGTTGTCAGTCACTGACGAAAGTATGCGTTTAGTAGTTGGTTAACATCTAAATCTAGAGATTTAGCCTTTTCAGGAGGAGCGCTTAGTAGTTGGTTAACAGCTAAATCCAGAGATTTAGACTTTCCAGGAGGAGTGAGAAGGTTGACTGACCGCAGTTATATGAACTATACAATGTGTTGCTACAGTGTTAAACCCAACAAAAACAATCAAACAAACATTAACAAATCTGCCGAGGACTAACTCAATGTTTATCCTAAAATAAAGAATAATTTTAATTTCTGCAAATAAATTTATTATGGCTCAACGTAAGACTGCAGGAATTTCTACTATAATGTAAATGCATAGTATAACACAGAAAAGTACAGATTATCTTGCTAATTATGTACAATGGAACCTCAGAAAACCGCAACCTAAATCCAAAATCTGGAATCCTCACAATTGTGAAACATTCTTGTTGTCAAATATATTGTATATAAATAATATATTGTATATTATTTAAGTCTAAAAATGCAGAAATCTAAAAAATCAAAATTCCAAAAAACCTTACCATGGGCAATTTGCCTTAAGCATATCGCTAACTAGTGCTTTGTCCCCTGGTACCCTAAATTTGATATGACATACATGTACTTATTCCTACAGGTATAAGAAGGGTACCAGGGCACAAAGGGATATGTAGCGATATGCTTAGGCAACTGTCCCCACATCATCAATCTAATTAGGCCATGCTTAATTGGAATTCTGTTAAGCGTCAACTCAAATTTGACAAACCTAGGTACCTACTCACAAAAACACACAAATCGAAAACACAAATATTTTTTAATACAAAAACAATGCTTTATATTTTTTTAATGGAATAACCTCATAATATAAACCAATGGTCTGAATTTAATATAAATAGCTAGTGTTTTTTACATAAAATATATATTGTATTTATGACGTGGTGAGGATAAATAAGCTGTTAACCAACTACTAAGCGCTCCTCCTGGAAAGTCGTTGCCGAACACAATTTTTTTCTGAATTAAATTGTCGTATTGAATCCAGGAACATCGCAATTATTTAAGAAAATTTTACCAACAATTTTGTTTTGATTTTGATTGAGGATATTAAAACCTACGCGCACACGGACGCTTAACAAAATTCCGATATGGCATGGCCTTTACATGCTTTGTTCTATCAATAGCCTCGGAACAACCAAAGTTTGCTCATTGTTAATCTCAGAACATTTCAGGCAGTGCGGAAGATGTTAGCTTTCTAATGTTCCACTGTACAAATACAACAGAAAAAGATTAATAACACTGATTCACCTGGAGATGTAAATTTAAGACAGAAAAAAATAAATTGCATAAAAGATGAAATGTAGACAAATATATCAAACTGGTCCCTGCTTGAAATTGCAATGTTTTTTAAATAAATAGAAAAAATTATAAAATGGTTTACATGAATAAAGTTAATAATTATAGGGGTATGAACGTGCAATACATAATAATATTTGCTTAACATTTCATAAAACATGTGATCAGTTTTCTAAGCATATCACAAGCTAGCGCTTCTCCCCCTGGTACCCTCAATTTGATATCATATACTTATTCATTTTGATGTAAGAAGGGTACCAGAGGACTAAAGACTAGGTAGCAATATCCTTAAAAAAAACTGGCCAATGGATATTGTTTATCACAACTATTAAATAGAAAACATATTGATGGGTAAGCACAATAACAAGTCTACATCCTTTTTTATTTAGAAGTAGTTAAACAAATATTGCACTGACAAATAAATGTTTCATTTTATACATTTTCATTGCCAAAAATGTCTCACAAAACAAACAGATTGTCAATTCAGCTTATGTTAAGAACAGTGACTTTTTGAGATGAACAAAACATTAAAAACTACCATTTTCCCTATGGACAACACATTTTGAACATTAGAGACCCAGGCGGCCGTTTTGTATAAATAAATAAATTTTGCCCCTTTACTATGCCCTAGATATATTGAAATATGATAATCTCTCTTTTTTTACAATGTGGTCGAAGTAACAGGATGTAGACCATGTACATAAACAGTGGGTGGTAGGTTAGCCGAGAGTCCATCTAATTGACGTAGGTATTCAGTATGCATACTCTTGTTTCTCGGAGGTTGGGGGAGGTACAGGAAGCAGACGACCGTTCTTAATGAATAACCTTTAATAAGTTCGTTCAAAGCAGTTAAAAATTGATCGCTTATTTTCTCAAATTCTTGCATTCTTGACTCTGGATAATTTATGCTCTTATCCAAATCAATCAAAGGTTTTACGCTTTCCCAGGAAACAATTTGAATTTTGGCGGGAATTCTTAACTGACGTAAATACATCTCCAATTTTTGCTCTTTGACAACAGAGTTCTCTGTTCTTGAATTGACAAATAAGAATACACGTAGACACGTTTTAGACTTCCATCCAGGTACCATATTGAAAACAGTTGCTAACTGAAGCAGAAACAAGCAGGTATTATCAAAGTAACTTGCCGTTTCTGGTCGGAAAAGATTAACTGGCCAGACGTCAACATACTGTGTCCCTTTTGCCGACAAAATTTTGGATTTATCGAAGGAACTAAAATGTCGACAAATCATCACATTTTTGGACATTTTTAAACAATCTTCAATCATTTTTACATACTCGCTGGGATTTAAATCTTTTGGTCCATCTTTGTCCCTGACAGGTCCAAAGGATTCTCCAATATCAATGAACTGGGCTGTCTCAACAGTACCAAATATTCGCTTCCTACGTTCATGTTTCTGCACCAGAACATCGACCGGTTTCTCAACATCGTAGAATCCCATACAAACGGTATTTGGTTTCATTCCTCCGAGACCCGACGTCCTCACTAAATGATGTAACCCCTCTGGTACGCATCTTGCTAATGTAAGTTCAATGAAAGCTTTTATACTTAATTTATCCACAAGTTTCATCCATTTTGGGTTTTCTTCCATCATCGGATCTTTATCTTCATAATCATCAAGGCTACCAACACGTACGTGACCAATGATGTATAACCCGCCTTTTTTAATATCGTTGATAAAATCTATGAGATTAGCAGACTGTCGGACTTTAGCTACCATCAACAAGATCTGTGGTCTCCAATATTTAACATGTGACTTTCTTATATCTAACATCAGAAGATATTTTCTAACCTGCAAAATGAAGAACGAAATTTGATTGTCAGACATTTGTCAAACAACTTTTTATCAGTTATGCATGACCACTAACTCACTTATCGAGTCTTTCATAACATTTTATTTACAAATAAATGCTAACTCTTTCATGAGAAGCAGACAACTGTTCCATCTATGGAGAAAAATACAATTCTAAATAGTGATGATATGGTTTGACTGGTGAATTCAAACTCTTGCAATACATGTACACCATTATTTCTTGCATGGTCTACGGGACAAAGACAGTATAACATTCAAATTCCACTACCCAGGGTTGATAGTTCAGCCGTGGGTATCCCAAGACGGTTTTAGCCTGTTTTTGATACTTTTATTTTATATGCGTCACAATTCAAGGTCAATTTGCCATAAAATATTAATAATCTTTTTTCTTAACATAATTACAGAAACTGACAGGTAATTTTCAAAATATCCAAAAAACCAAAATCAGTTAATGAACAGCTTTAACTAGGGCTGACATTGATAGAAAATTTTGTATCGATAAATCAAAAGGCAAGACGGTTCAGACAAGGGATGTAATAGAAGCCACTAGAACTCCAGTATGTAATATTCTATATAATGCCCTCATGATGTTATATGCATGATGTTAAAAGTTCTTGTTATTAATACTTAACAGAAAATACAGAACTCAGAAATTAAAAAAATCCATTAAATTATAGCTCTATATAATGCTAGATTGTATCGAAATTCCAAATTGTGAATCAATATAGGATTTTCTGTCAAGAATTGGTGATTCATCTATATCACAATTTCCGAAGACAGCCCTAGCTCTAACAATTAAAAGTGAAATTAACATACCTGATGAAAGATCAAAGCTTGACTGATAGATCCCCATTGTGTTGGTAATGATCGGAAATGTAACAATATAATCAATACCAACATAACAATGATAGCTATAGATGAATATAAGGCACTTATTAGAAAACACATCGTTAACGATCCCAGTAACCCTAGTAATGATGTCTGCCAACTAAAATACTTGAATGTTGGTCTGAAATAGAGAGGGAGAATTCTTATAGATATTTGCAATTTTACTCAGTAATTATTTGTTGCTGAACTTCGACAAAAAACAAATCTGTGTTTAGGGCAACAGTCTGAAAAAAGATGGGTAGAGTAGGCCCCAATGGTGCTTTTCACAAAATTCTTCTAATAAAAATCATTGTATTATGATTATTTTGGGCATATCAATTCCAAATATGCATTTTGAATATCATATCATAGCTATACCTATTATCCTTCTGACTTCGAACTGCAAAATTTATAAAAATGTCTCACAATAACTGTTTTGTAAGAGTTTTGTGAAAATGTGCATTAAGGCCTTATCTAAGTAAATACCTTCTGAAGAATAAGGTGAAGATTTACAGAAAAACTGAATGGCATAGAGAGTTGACAAAACAGATGTCTGTTCACATCGGGGCAACAACATTAAGGAACATACAGATCTCTTTGTGAGATTGGTAGATAACTCACCTAAAGTTTGGTGCCGAAGCTAAATCCAGTGCCATACAAGCCAAGTTTGTTGATGCATATGATAATAAAAAGAATACAGATGTAGCCGGAGCTATAGCGTTCAATGATCCAACCAATAAAACAAGCTGAAAATATAAATAAGGAAATAAGCAAACATATCAGCAACATCAATATTAAAAAACCAAAGACCATATAATGATGGTTCAGAGCAAAATCTAGTCTACATATTCCTTTTTGTCATATGGTTAAACTAGTTTTAAGCTGACCAAGAGATATATAAATACCACATTAATTAAGACACAAGGACAATCCATTAACACCATACAGTCAAGTAAGTTACATTTATTCTTATTTGTTATAAAATCAGGACAAAACATTTAAATCTAAAAAATAATCATTCAGAAAAGTCACTATATGTGATAGGTAAAAGGATTGGAACATAACATAAATTTGTTAATTATTTTCCCATATTTCCTTGAAACATTATTTCCAAGTGTCCTCATTTCATGCTCACATTTTTGTGTTAATCACACACAATGTTCTTTGGCTAGAACCCAGCCAAAAACTGACCCCTTAATGAAAATCTGGTAACTACAAATTTCTGTAGTACATGTAGTACATACAATACTCACCTGAACTAATACCCAAGTTATCAATACTGCCATGAATGGATTACCTCCCTTAGTTGTCTTTGTAGCAGGTTTCAATATAAACCCTGTAATAATGAAATAAAATGAGGTTACAGTCTATGATATTAGGATATAAAAATGGTTGTCTGAACAGGTCATTTTAGTAGCAAGCACTACATCTTGTTCATAGGTTTTCGCTTGCCCAACAGAATTTATTGGTTTCCCAAACGCAAAAGTGGCTGTCCTGGGCAACTGTACAACCACTTATTGTTGATTTTGTATACTGAGAGGTTGCAGTGTTAACTTTTTGGGGGGGACACAAGAATGTTTTTATTAAGATATAAAAAAAAAACATTTTACTAACCTGGGTCAGTAGCACATTTGGTAGCACACCAGGATTTTAAATCTAGTGCCCCAAAGAGAGTATGGGTTCAAATCCCACCCAGTGAGGTTATACCCTTCCATGAAAATTTGTCAATGTTACTTTTTCTCAATTCATAAGATATATGGAGAAGTTTTCAGCCTTGTAGAAGGCAACGTGAGTAATGATTAAAGACAAGGGTCAACAAAAGCTAGGTTAGGTGTGCTGGCTTCCATAAATAACCTAAATCTTGTTGCCATAGTGTTAAACCCACTTTAAAAAATAACAAAAAAAACACGAAAAATTCAACTTACAAAACAATTGATCATTAGCCAAAGCTTCTAGAATTCTTGATGCACCGATAAGATTCCCTAGGGCAGCAGATAGTGTTGTAGCAAATATACCAATCAATACAAATGGTGGCCACAGATTTATGTCTTGTAAAAATATGTAATTATTTATCAACAGATGCCTGAAAGTGGAAAACATGCTCTTGTTAGTGAATTAATGTTTCCATTAATCTATTTACAAATAGTGACTGCCACAATAAACAAGCTTTCCATTTGGATGGTTTTCTGGACACCATGCTCAAACTTATTTCTGTATGCAGGATTTGACTAGTAAATAGGCATTACAAGAAATATAATAAGAAAACCTCATTAAAAGGGAGAGCTGGATTTTTCCGCAGATAATGCAAAACTTACAAAGGGAAATAATAAAGGCAGGTAGAGTTGCAGTTACTTTCTAATTCTCTTTATCACATGGTATGTTATCATTGTATAAAATTTCATAAAGATCTGACAATAATTGAGAGCAATATTTGGTCAATAAAATTTTTTAACGCAATTGGAACTGACACCGGAAACTTGGGTTTCGCCAAACTATAATCGTTGAAAATCCAGCTAAAACATATTTTTCACTCTTTATTCAACATGACCTCATCATGGTGAACACATACATATCTGTTATAATTTACCCCTCGTTTACAAACCTAAATGAACACATAATTTATTTTCCTTTACTTTTATGGAGAAAACAACATAGGCACTAACTTTCATGCACTTAATAAATAACCCTAACGAGAGCACTCATTTATTCATTATAATTAAATAAACATAAATATTAGTTTAATGTCAATAATCACCTGTCACAAGATCCACCCACTAAGATAACTTCTATAAAATATGTACAGAATGTAAAACAAACAGCAGCTATTGTACCTTGTGGTATTGATTTACTAGGATCCTTTAATTCTCCTATAAATATAAAATATAATATTGATATAAAATATAATATAATACTAATATAAATAAAATATAATATTGATATAAATATAAAATATAATATTGATATAAATATAAAATATAATATTGATATAAATATAAAATATAATAGTGATATAAATATAATATTGATATAAATATAAAATATGATATTGATATAAATATAATATTGATATAAATATAAAATATAATATTGATATAAATATAAAGTATAATATTGATATAAATATAAAATATAATATAAATATAAAATACATACAGAATGTAAAACAAAAAGCTACTATTGTACCCTGTGTATTATACCCCTGGTATAGACTTACTAGGATCCTCTAATTCTCCTATAAATACAAAATATAATATTAATATAAATATAGCTTTACCTCGCAAATTTATACACTTTGATTTATTTACCTTTACAGGCTTTATTATCTATATTTCAAAATGCATATTGATGATTGATCAGAAAAAAATATCAATTTCATTGGAATTCATGACACCTAGAAAAGTATCAGCCATCAGAACACAAATTTGACTAACACTAATATAATAAACTTACCTGACATATTAGCTCCGTTCATTATACCAGTGACACTGCTGAATACGATAGCAAAAACTGTAGCAAACGTCATTACACTACACTGACCATCTTTAGAATTAGGTTGTGTACACGTACTGTAGTCTCTCTCATAACCAGCTGAAATAGATTCAATCCGGTAGAATAGATTGAATTGTAGGAGCAAGGATCTGGTGGTGGGACATGCTTAGGGATCGAGAGGTCCCAGGTTCAATCCCAACTAGCTGCACTGCTAATTTCTCTGAACAAGACATTTACTTACAGTTGTTCCACTCCACTCAAGTGTAAATGGGTACTGTTAGAGATCACCTGTCTGAAGGTGATTTAAATGATCAGGGGTTATTGTACAAGATTGTAAAGTTAGCTGAACACGTATTATGGAAGAAGACTTAAAAAACCACTATCAATCCAGAATAGGACTGCATAATTTCTATATCTAGACTAAGTTATGAGAGCTTATTTGACGATAGTGTTATTCACAGGCATTTATTGGACTGTTCATCGCAAATGACCTCACATAGATGATGTAAACATGTCTCTAAACACAATGATTTTGTCATGAATATTTTAAAAGCAAAGGTCAGCTGTACATGACCTATTAAATGAAGTAGGCAGATCTAAAATAAGCATGTGCAAGCGGATAATTTTAGGTCTGATATAATTCCAAAAGGGAGTATACAAGTATTAGGCCACAACAAGTTGATGATATGTTCTACGGATTTTTCTAGAAAAAAATGGGGCGAGCGAGTGAAGAAATTTTTTTTTTAAAAATCTTAATTCAGTTGCTTTATATAGCAGTTTGACCAAATTTTTATGAGCGAGCGAGGAAATAAAAATATTTTTTTTTGTAAAAACCGTAAAAATTAAGGTGCGAGCGAATCCATAGAACATATGATCAATTTGTTGTGGCCTTATTCATAAAAGAAAACTTTGTCGTCATCAATATTTATATATACTGTGTAATATGTTTGATAGAGGCCCACATGGAAGATTGGATTTATTCAAATGAGTAGCCTCTTTAAATAAAGTCTTTATTACTATTATTATTTCCGCCAAAGCCTTTATCAAGGTGATTATGAAATAAACAATATGGCATCTATGTTTAAACTGTAATTTGAGTTCATGTAAATAATTTCTTGATAAAGGCTTCGCCCGATATATTGATGACAACAGAGTTTTCTTTTTGTGGATAATTTTAGAATTTCATCACATTGAGAGATTTTCTTACCATAAGCATTCATCCTGAACGTCTCAGCTCTCAGACCAGTATAATTAAATGTAACAGGATGAGAGATGTTCCCAGTACCATTTCCTACATGGTTAACTAAATGATTCTCTTTAGGTACTTCAACTTGTATGGTATGATTGATAGCAAATATACTGATAAATATGGACAGTAGACATATCATAGTTATCTGAAATGTAAAATGAAAAAGAAATGTGTGTGAAAGCAGTCATTAACTTAACCCACTAGCCCAAAGCTTTGGAGGGTAATGATAAATTGCTTACAAAGAATAACGTTGTTGCCGAACACATTTTTCGCCCCAAAAATTGTCGTTATAGAATCCCAGAACATCAGATTTTAACAACAATTTTTTTGTTTGAGGACTCTTAAACCTACATGCACATGGATGCTTAACAAAATTTCAGTATGGCATGGCGTTACTATAGAATAGACTCTGATGACAAAGGAAGGTAAAGTGATAGATAATTAAGTGGTTTTTTTAAGTGGATCATGCATTGTTTTAACAGGGAAATAAATTCAATGAATATTTTATATTATTATTTAAATATTTAGTTCCTCATTGAGTGAAGTTGATTGGTTAAACCCTTCTTTATTCTGAACATTAAAAATATCCTTGTTTTTTACAAAGATATAGATTTAGTTTCCTTTTTGACATACAAGTAAGTTTGGGCTACAGTATGAATATATCACATTTAGACGAACGACAATCTCCGTAAACAGATACCCTGTAGAACGTTGTCGTACAGAATCTCTAAGGTTCCCATGGAGGGCATGTTGAGATGACCTTTATGTTGACCAATCAATGCATAGCTTTCATCAAGATGAAACACTAATAATATCATTTTAATTTCGTAATTTCTATTTTTAGACCAAGGTTTGCAAGTTAATTTGACAGCAGTATTATTCACAGTCTGCGATTGGACGGCTCATTTCATATTGCGTGACGTAGATGATGTAAACAAGTTATTAAACATAACGATTTCGTCATGAATATCATAATGAGAAAAGGTCATCTGAATAAGACCCTGGTAAGAAAACAGCCAGATCTAAATTAGCGAGTAGGCGAGCGGAAAATTTTAGATTGGGTTTTCATCAGATTAGATTAACTACAGTATAGCAAACTATTTTTACAGGGGTTTAATGAGTTTTCTATCAATTTTACTGACAAGTGATCTAAAATTTCAACAAAAAAATGAACATGGGAGACAACTCTATCTTGACTAAAGACAAAGATTAAACCAAGATACTTAAATACAAATTTCCAACAATTTCTGGAGAAATGTCACCCCTGTTCAGATTGTAGACCCCCCCCCCCCCCCTACAACCCCACGCCACCTTAGACTCTTTTGTTGACAAGAAATACCTAACCAGTATCAATCAAAGCCATCATGTGACCCCATTCCACACCCAACTCCTCCCCTACCCCCTTCTAGCCCCAGCCCCACTTCAAACTAACCACTATACTTACCCCAAGTATAACAGTTAAAGTTTTAGCAAACATGGAACCACCAACCATACATACTATCAAACATACAGCAAGTACTATTGTAGAATATAAATATTTCCACCAACTTCCTTTAACAGGTAATCCTAGACCATCACTTACAAAATATCCTGAAAAATATACATCAAAATAATCAGGGTTTGACATTACAAATTGTGCTAAGTCGCCCAGCAAGCTAACTAGGTAATACACAAGTCTACTGATAGAGGGTCGTAGGTTCAATTACTCAGTAGAGCTTGGTCATGAAATAATAAATTAGCTTCCTGGGAGAATTCATGGAAAAGGAAAGTTAAGGAAGCTATTGAAAAATCAAACAATGCAGGCCATCTTTGATCCGGGACGAGGGCTGGAGCTTCCATTGGTTAACAACAGTCTCCTCGTATAACGTGACCCTTCATCAGTTATGTTATTTGAGCTGAAGGTGACATGAAGTCACCAAAAATTTCAATGTAAATAAATATTCCCTCTGAGTTGAAGAAAATTAACTCCATGACTGATCCTGAGCAGAGAAACCTATTTGGACACAGTTTTTACAAGTCCTACTGAAATACATGTATATCTAGTTGTTTGCTGTCAGGCTAGAGGGAATTTTGATCGCTGCAATGAAAAACTAATTCAGTTCCTATTTATAATGTAAAAAGTATCATACCTCCTTCACCAAAATTTTCCATAATTCCTTCAGTAAATCCAACAACATATAAGGCACAGGCTAAAACATTAGCTACATAAAACAGAAACCCTATACTTCCACCAAACTCTGGTCCTAGAGCTCTACTGATCATATCTAGGTTTATTGTTAAGTTTGTGTAACAAGAGGCTGTTTTATAATATATCAGAACACACCTACAAACCAATCATTGCCTGGGTGACTGTTTTCCAGAAAAAGCAAGTTGTGCCCCAATCCAAGTAACCATGGCAATGCTGAGGTGGAGCAAAAAGGGCCAAAATTGCAATTTTTGCTCTTTTTCAACCCAAACTATGTATTTCATTCAGTAATATTTTCCAAAATTGAAGTCTAAATGGCCAGTTCTTTTCGAAGACTGGAAACTTCAGCATTTTGCACTATTTTTTGCACTCAATGACCCTGATTTTTTTGTGGTGAACAAAGGGGGGAACGTCTTGCCTAAAGTGGTATTCACCAAATCCAGATAAAAAAACACCAACTTTAAGTCTGTGGGGGCCATTTTAAAGGCGGGGGGGGGGGGAAAGGGGGGAGGGTCCAGACACGCAAAAATGACTCATAAATTAGACTTTGAATGTATTATGAGATTCACATTCAATACATATATTAAATCATGTAGAGAAAGGCAAACATGGTAAAAAATGTAATAAATTGAATATAAGATAATAAATAGTAAATAAAATGCAATCAATACAACAAATATTTAAATACATGTACATGCAAATTAGGCAATGAATATGTAAAAGGATACAATAAGCTCCTCCCCCTTCCACTGCACCATTGGTAGATATAGCACAAATACTAAACACAGTCAGTACAAGTATAGCATAAGCTAGTAGTAACATTACAACTGTTTGAATGATTCCAGCTTGACCAACAGCAAAACCTGAAAACACAAAGGGAGATAACTAAAGTCTACAAAATTATCAGCCGGTTGTCTCGTCCTAAACTGTTTGAACTGCCTGTTTTGTCATGAACTGTCCTCTTTAAGTTAACCAGGAGAACCAGTCTTGCATTTGAATGACTAGAAATTCTGCTTAATGAAAAATGTCACAGAGTGAGACAAACGTGCAGCCTGGTTCAGACTTCAACCAAGGTTCCCCCTCATTTACAAAGCAATAGCTCTTTGGACTGATCCATCCAGCCATATTCAATAAATAAATTCTATTCAACTGTCAACGGTGCAATTTTAACCCTCTGTTTTAAATACTCACTACAGTATAACAGAGGGGTTGATGTTTGCGCCACTGACAGTTTACTTTATATTTATTTTTACCGAGTTAAACACAGTGTCAACACAATTTAGGTCATTTTACAGCATCCAGCGCACCTAACTTAACTTTCCTGGACCCTTGTCCATAACCAGTTCTCACCTACCCTTCCACAAGGCTAGAAACCTCTCCATATATCTTATCAATGGAGGAAAATTGACATTATTGTCAAATTTCACCTTCCCGGGTGGGATTCGAACCTGTATCCCTTTCGGGACATGAGATTCCAAATCCCGGCGCGCTACCAAAAAAATGGGCTATCGACCTGGGTTCCACCGACAGTTGAATAAAATTGAACAATAACTGCTAGGCAATCTCACTGAAGAAGTGTAAGTAACATTTACTCATGTCAAAGGGTATATTGTAACCAAATGCTTCTTAAACATCATTATAAGCCAAGCTTAATTGTTAAATAGCTAAAATAAAGGGCTCAATTTTAGAACTAAAGTAAATATTAATTGTTAACAAAGCCACCCTTATTAGACTACAGATTGTTGTCATTCAGCTGACCGTATGACTCAGTGTCAAATGATCGGCATAATCCATGGTTCACAGTCACATGTTTACCACAATCATTTTTTTTTCATTAATTTTTTTTTATGAAAATCATTTTTGTAGAAAAGATGAAAATTCAAAAGAATTTACTATGTGATTATATATGTTAATTAAGCAAACATTATATATTAAATACATCGAGGGTTGCCTGCAAGACTGTAGTAACTAGCTCTTTAATGCAATGCAATTACTACAGTCTTGAGGGCAACCCTCAACATTGCAATTTGATAAAAAATATATATTACAATAGAAAGCAAATATCTTTTTCAATTATACATTTATCATTAAAACACATTTTTTCATAGCAAGGTATCTCTGGGTCAAGTAGTGCAAATAGAGTAGTCAATAGAAAATAGTATTTTTTAAATACAGGACAAAGTCAATGCACTGAACATAGTTTATAAAAATATTCTTTCCATATTTTTTACAATTCTTTTAGAACTAGCAATTTTTGTCCCAATATACTGCCACTACGCTAATTTTGTCAAATAAGAAAACCCATATGATTCTAAACTCAAAATGTAATGACAGTTATTAATCACTTCTTTTCAGCATGCCCAAAAGATTCTGTAACTTTCAAGTGAACAACAACAATTTTGATAGAAATGTTTAATGGCGGCCCCCCATGAATATCTGAGAAAAGTGTGTTGCAATGACCACTGACAATGATAGCTGAGATGTTTCACATGCAGGGACAAATCAAAACTGATAACATAAAGAGAGCAGACTCAAGCCTGCACTCAATAAATTGTCACCATTCATTAGTAGTTTATGTGGGAAAAAAATAGCTTAGTCCATATCATTTAGTCTGGATTACCTGCCCCTTACCACTATCGTTATCGGGTCAGGCAAGCTGTGATCATGGCGGCCTCCTCAGTTATTATTCAGGTATTACGTTTTCTTGATCTTGCCTGATCATTTGTTGATGATAGTTAATTTAGTAGGAGTTCGATACTATATAGGTCATTCGCTTTCGATTTTTATAATAACACGTATACTTAGCAAACAGTTTACACAAACATGTCTAACTTGAACACAATTCGGACGTGGATTAGTCTCTTTAGAATTTTTGATACTTTACTTAGCATAAATGTAACCAAACAGCTAAAAAAAGATATCCACTGTAATTCTTGTACAATGATTCTTTGATTTAAGCCTGTGTAGTGAGAAATGTTTATTTGAAATTATAATTATCCAATATCTAATTTATTACTTAGGGTGCGGCCATGATCATGCTTTGCCTGACATACTTTTACCTGTCAAAGTCGACTGGGAACCAGACAACATATCATTGGGCTTAACTTATTAATTGGAAAATTGATATAAAATTGAGTAAATTATGGGTAGTAAATGCTTACAAAAATTTCAGATGAAAAATACAACCTGTATGTATTAATTATCATAAAATGAACACCCTAAAAAATATCATAAATATCATGAAACTATAAATTATAACTTATCATGTGGGAGTTTTACATAAATGTTGTCTAATGACATAAATAGACATAATTGAAGTTCAGCCATTTTTGGTGGTAAATGAACCTACTCCTCTGCACCAAAACACTTCAATATACATGTACATATACAGTAGAACTTGGTTATAACATACTCGGTTATAACATACACTTGGTTATAACATACCATTTTTCCTGGCCCAATTTTCATATTTTGTATATAACATACTTAGTATGCTATATGGATATAACATACACTCGGTTATAACATACCATTTTTCCTGGCCCAATTTTCATATTTTGTATATAACATACTTAGTATGCTATATGGATATAACATACCTCGGTTATAACATACCTTTTTTCTTTGGCCCAGCGAGTATGTTATAATTTTTTTTTAAGTTATATCCAAGTTTTACTGTATTATTGTTAAGTTAATGTACATGTATAGCATGATGCAATACACATGTTGTTTACCACTTAGTTATCGTGCATTCAACTTTATCAATATTTACATAAGGATGTGTGATAAATATATTTAAAGCATTTTAACTCATTTGACACCTAATTCTTAACTAATTTAGATATACTTTATAAAACAAAGTTAGAATGGTGATGGTTTGGGGTCTGGGTAATTTCAACAAGAATTATGGAATATCCTACATTAGCAGCAACCTGCTAACAGCAGTCACTTGCTGTAATCACCCAATCTAGCCATTTTCACATCACTGTTTGCATAATGATGATGGTTATGATAATAATGCTGCTGATGATGATAGTAATAAAAATGATAATGATGATGATTATTATGATAATAATAAAAAGATGGTGATGTTAATAATGATGATAATAATAATCTTGATGGTGATGTTAATAATGATGATAATAATAATCTTGATGGTGATGTTAATAATGATGATAATAATGATGATGATGATAATAATGAGCCCCAATCCTATACATGTATATAAATTCTGGATTCTATCAACTGACAGTCAAGATTGTACAGTGTCAGTAACCAAAATAATAAATCATCAAATCTTGGTATGATAAAACATGTAATGATAATTTATATACATAATTATCTACATTAAGTGTATAGGGTCATTAGTGATAAAACAAGTACATGATTGTGCACTCAATGACCTCAAGTTCAATGAATATATAATAACCAGTATCCAAATACTAGAGCAATGTTCTATTTACAAATGATGCTGAGGGTAAATAGCAACCGGAAGTTATCATCGTAACACTCTTAACAATTGGATAAAGGTCAATCACCGCGATGGATAAAGGTCAAACACCATGAGCTTAATATCAGAGCGGTCAAGATGATGTCATATGAATTCAAAATTAACTATTTACACCCAAGTTTATTTATTGTCATGTTTGTTTATTTGATATTCACTATATTCATTATTTATTTATGGCAGCCTGTTAAACTGACCAGCTCTCATTTATGTATTGTTCATACATGTATTTTTAGCTTTTATTCAACAGTAAATGGCAAATACATTAACATTAACCCCACTTACTTAAATACTCACTTCAGTACTTTGATACTCATTATCAAGGAAATTATTTATCCATATTTATAATTGTACAAGAATTATCGAACAAATTGAGTTTTCTCAAGATTTTAAACCCCGGCCATCTACCACTAAGTCTAAGCAGGGCCAAAACACCAGTTTTTGGGGGAAGGGGCGTCAGCCTTTTTTGAGGGAAACTAAGTGTGTCTTTCACTTACTTGGGGAAAATGGGCACATGTCATTGCCAGTAAAAAAGTAATAAATTCATTAAATTATAGGTGTTTCAAAAAACAATAAGTTAGTCCAGCAATTTTTTTTGGTGAAAGAAACAACATACATGTTGAATCAGACTGTATTTGAACAAATCTCAAATATTTTTCCCTTTCTATATTAATTAAGGGTTTAACTTTCTTTGCGATTTTTATGGGATGGATGAGTTTCAAGGACAAAACTGGGGAAAAACTGAGTTTTGTTAGGGGAAGCAGCCTGTATTCGACTTCTTCTGAGAAGAGTGTTTAGCCCGGCTAAGTCACGATTGCAGCAATAAGATACATAACAGAGTTATGGAATAAGTAAAGTATCCTTACCTACTCTCAGGAACAACAAAGTACTGAACATAGATAAGGCAATCGGACAGAAAACTCCAGCGAAGGTTCCGAGTGTTCTTCGTGTATCCATCATGGAGTCATGTCTCATACGTATGCTCCGCCCTAATCCTCGTGGAAGACGCCATATCATCGGGGAATGTATCAACGGGGCGTCATCATGTGAATTTAAACTGTCCGGTGAGTCGGTGTTGGGGTTAGAGCTCCCTTGACCTTCCAAGCTTCCATAGTTACTTTGAGTACTGTTACTAAAACTTTCCGTAGCCATGGTCCGAGTATTTTTTATCCTAAAACTTGTCAATTAATTTATTAAAAATTGTCAAAAATCTTCAATCAGCACAGAAAAGATTTCTCAAGTCAGCATGATTGTCCACTCTAGAAAGATTAATCCAATCAAATACCTAAAAATACAAAAAACAAAACAAAAATAAGCTTAATGAAACATTGTGCATAAAATAAACCACTGAATTTCTAACATGATTATTTTCATAAATAAGCATGATAATTTATTACAATTATGGCAAGGGGTTTTTCTTAAAAAGATAGAAACCTATAATATCTCCCCCATAATAATATTTTATATATAATGGAATTATTAATTAATAATAGACAAATGACCTATAGACTGGGCAGGAGTGATATTATATTTCATGTGACTATTGCAACCCCCTAAAAATTGTTCAAATTTTGTAACTATCTATACTATTAAATTTGCGAGTTTTCTGTTTTGTGGAAGAAACTGCGCAGCTTTGAATAAATCTTTTGTTTGTCGCTGGAGCACCTATATACATGTACATGTACCGGCATTTCAAGTTGACACTTCTTTTTTGACAAAGCCTCTTGATATTTGCAAAAACTGCCAAAAATCAACAAAAATAGTGGGTTTTTTTAGTCTAAAAATAGTTCTAGATATAACTAAAAATAGACCAAACTTACGTTGGGCGCCAAATGTAACCCGATAAAAATCTATGGTCCGAACTGAGATTCGAACTCACGACCTCTCAAGTCGTAAGCGGACACTCTACCACATCGCCATAAAAGCTAGCTTGAAGGCAAGGTAGTACAAGTGCCGTATTATACCTGTGCTACAGTATTAATGAATAATAATCCAGGACAGACCTGTACTCTCTATCGCCATGAATTTCCTACAATGATCAAGAACCAAATATCAAAAATTAATATCCTTTAGCCTGAAAGTGAGCCTGATGTACTATAAACTAAAGACTGAAGTCACTAATGTAGTGACATGATCATACAGTGAATATAGGTACATATAATGATAATTAAACAGTTCAAGGTTCAATAAAACGTCATTACGACCTGAGTCATAGTTAATTCATAATTAAGTTTATTTTATCAATGTTTAGGATACTTATTTTCTATTTTACTATCTTCCATTAATTTAAAAAGCCCTGTTCCTTTTCCCAGTTTCCCCTTAACATGAAAGTAATAACTAAGATATGCCTGTACATTTGATAAGTATGTAAACAATCAAGCCCTAAATTTTCTCAAGTGCAGATTTATCAGATTTATTGTTTAACAATAATGATCAAAACTAGTCAGATTATATGAAAGAAGTAGTTTTTACTGGTTTGAACCATATTTTACTACATTGTAACATGTGATTTCATGATAAGGCTACAACAAGTTGATCATGTGAAAAAAAAAAACTTATTCAGTTGCTTTATACAGCGGTTTGACCATATTTTCATGAGCAAGCGATGAAATAAAAATATATATATTTTTTTTGTAAAAACTGTCAAAATTAAGTTGCGAGCGAACCCATAGAACATATAATCAACTTGTTGTGGCCTAAAGGGGTCAATGACTGGTACAAAATATGAGTTATCTACGTCACTATATCTTAAATATTCTAAAAATGGGAGGTTACCGTAACACACTATTTCCTCCATCTAAAAGCATAAAATTGAATACCGGTACTACTTTGATTTAGGAAGTTACAGCTATAATCTAGTGTTAATCATTTAATGTAAACATTGTGACGTGTTTGTTATCTGTTAATAATTATCTAAATGTAATGTAATATGTTTACACCATGGGGCAGATTGTATTTATTGTAATTGAAACTTACATTTCTTAATTCTATTTATTTGTTTAGATTTTTTGCCATTTATGAAGTCATTTAAACTTATTTTTCTTGTTATGCAGTCATCACCTTAAGCCACTAGCTCAAAGCCTGGGGCTAGTGAAAATAACTTATTACATAGAGTCATGCTAGTTGATATTTTTCCAATCACTATACAGTACAACCTCTGCTAACGGCACCTCTAGAGAGCGGCAACCTCCGACCAGCGGCATATTAGAATTCCCCCCTTCGATTTTGCACTATGATTTACCTCTAATAAACGACACCTCCGCAGAGCGGTAAACGGCCGATAAATCCCCTTAGTTCATTCTTTACCTCCGTACAGCGACACTTAGTCTAGCAAGGTTTATATCTTTAATCGATAATTATCTACGACCGGAAGATTTAAACAATTAGCGATACCCTTAATTGTATAATACTACCCTAAGGTGTCATGTTGTAAATCATTTGACTAACAGGGGTTAATAAAAAAGTGACATATGGTTTTCATGACACCAACGAATGGATCTAAGATGAAGAGCGCTTTGTTTGGTAGGCTGACGTCATCAAATATCAGTCAAACATAGGCCCAGACAGTTGATGACAGTTAATGAAAACTTATTTGTTATTGTACTAATTATTATAAACTTCGAAGAAATAAATTCTCAGGGCTCGAATTTAAGCTTGCATACAGACAATATGTGAGCGGATTTTGAAAATTGTGAGTAACTTTAATTATAACTCACACATTTTCGCGAGTTGAAATTAAAGCAAAAATATTACTGTCCTTTGTTTATTTTCACTCTTAGGGGAAAGGTGGCAGGGCCTTTCTTGCGGGGAGAATAGCAACAAAAATGAAATTAAGGGAAAAATTTCCTTTACTTTCAATACTTTAGATAACATGGATCCTCTAACAGAGTAGCATTTCTGTTTATCTATATAAAATTTCAGCTCTTGAACCCAAATAGTCATATGTGATTTCTCTGTAATGCTTGAGGAATGGGCAAAAATGCTATAATAAGTACAAAAGTTTTAGGACACTCAGACAGGGGAATTTATAACCTGGGAAGAGGAAAAATATATACTTTTTGGAGAGGGGAATGGGGCCCAATTTTGGCCCCAAATGGCCTGAAAAAAACACTGCTGTCTGAACTAATGACGCTCAGATCAGCTTAGAAATGGCCAGAAAGATCGATAATATCAATTAAAGATTCACGTTAAAGACATGTTCGATACTCTTTGTCTATCCCACAATAACAACCTTGTTCCATGCATATTTAAATATAGTACTATGTTGTTTTTATATTGCATATACAAATTGTAACAATGTATTCTGTTAAGATTTTGAGAAAAAAATGAGTCCATTTTTTTTGGAAAATTCCAGTCCTTAATAAATAGAGCTAGCGTTAATGAAAATTGAAGGTTATGTACAGAGGTTGACTCACTATACCAGCATTACTAGAAAAATACTCATTTAATAGCAATTTGCAACTTGTTCTAGCCAGGAACCAAACCTGGAAGCCATCAGTGCACCTTTGTTCGCTATTTACTGATATTAATACTATTGTTATCATTATAAAAGAATGTCAGACGATCCGTCCCCAGTCACATCCGTCCTTGGACGATTCGTCCCCAATTTGGGGACAGATCGTCTAAGGAATGTTATAATTATGCGTACCAATATGTGCATAGCACAATGAGTATTATTAATACGACCTGATATAAGTTATGTGTATTCTGTGTTTATTCATATATTTTTGCATTATTAATCATATTTTTTTCAATTTCAAAATGTAATCGACTTAGAGAAAAGCAAATTAAATTTCTTAAACATGCGCTACTGGAATGAAGATTGACGAGGATTGATTACTATGCATTGTTGAATAAAGATGTGTTTAAATCAACTTGATCAATACAAAAATAATTCATGGTTTCAAATTGAAAAATAAAATGTAAACAATAGACCTTTAATGTAAGCAAGTAAGTAAGTAAGTAAGTAAATTGTTTATTTTCGTGACATGTGTTATGAAAACATTACAAACATGAAAACAACATGATAAGTATTTACAGATGAACACCCGACCCAGTGGGTCTATATGTCACCAACTGAGTCACATGAAAGGTACATGTATATACAATATTAAGTTAAATATATGATATAAATATATACAGATAAACAGTTATTAGTTGTATAGCCTTGATTTTCGTAAATAATATGCTTTGGTAATAAATTTAGCACTTTTCCTTGGGTAGGAACAAACTAAGTAAGTTAATAGTTCAATATCTGATAGAGAATTAAAAACATTATCATTTGTTAATTGGTTGAAAAAGTCAGTTCTTAAATCAGTATAGGCATTACAATGCAAGAAAAAGTGAATCTCTGATTCTACAGAACCTTGGTCACACAAAATACATAGTCTCTCATTTTCTCGCTCTCCAACATATCTTCCTGTCTCTAATCTTATTGGTAATATACCACAACGAAATTTACACAGAAACGAACGTTCATATTTTGAAAGGTTCATTTGTACATAATTTTCACACCCATGGTTATGTTCAGGGACCAGGAAATCGCCGGTTTTTCGGTTTTTGGACCGATTTTTTCAGTTTGGACCGATTGAGATTTCAAAATCCTTAAAAAAATCGGTCCGGGAAAAATTCGCTAATTTTGACCTCAAACCATTAATTTCCATAATTTTCAAGAAAACGTATCGATAAAATAGTATCTAACAACTATCAGTTGCTAAAACCCACTGTTTACTGATGTAATATCCTGCTTAATTGTCCACAGGTTACACATCAAGGACCCTGTATAACGTATCCATGGTTACAGGTATCATGTGGGGTTGAGGCAGTGATATTTTTTTTTGATCGAGCACAGCAAGGTACGCTTGATTTGCACTCGATTAATTTGAAGAACAGCAGAAGAATATGTTCTTACTTAATCGTGTCCATCGAACCGATTACGTTTTTCAATCGGTCTGTTTGAAACCTGTAAACTTGTAAAAAACAATAATCTTTTATAAAGAATGTTTTATGAATAATTAAAGAAAACAATTTAACTGCTTTTGTTGTCAATTCCTGATTGATGTATCTTTAATTTGTTTGACTTAATTCATGATTTATTTTTACGTCTTAAATTGAGGTGTGAATAATAAGAAATTATCTTAGGACATGTATCTACGCAAATTCTTATTAATCGAAGGTACAGTTGTTGATGATCAAAATTCAACTTTCTCTTCTCCCTTCTTTGGTGAACAAAATTAATGATTACTATTAAATTCCAAATTCAACGAAAATAATTTTCAAAACGAACAGTTGTGTCATTAAACTATCTATAAATGGTGTACTAAGCACGATTTGATAATCTTTTGTGTTAAAAGAAACCGCGTGATGAGATGTCATACATTGTCGAGACCCACGCTAGATCGTCACTACGTCTGAGAAACGTTTTAATCTACGTGTGTAATTAAAAAAGCTGATCATTATTTTACGTTTTCTTTCTTAATTTAGCGAACGACGCTTAAATGCGAGACATTTACTTTGGACCCGTTTTTCTGCGCATGCGCAGTTAAAATAATTTTCCCACATGACGGAGTTTTCCAACAACATTAGAACTAGATGAAACAGCCTTTTTTCAAGTTCTGTTTATTGAACGACCGACGATTGCGGGGAGTAATTTCGGAAACCACGCTTTTATTTTAGATAGAAGTTAATTTTTGTAAAAAATTAAACAAACAATGCCAATGTATCGTATGCCTTCCTAATAAAAGGGAGCAAAAAATAAGTACTAACATGGTCGTGAATAAAGTACAGTAAACGGTCGGGTCCGTACGGTACACGTTAAAACCCGTATCCGGTACTCGGACGGCTTTGGACCGATTGACTTCGGCGAATTTCCTGGTCCCTGGTTATGTTTCAACATTACATAGGTTCTAAGTTTTGGTAATGAATTAATCTCATTTGTCCATTTGTTTACATAAAGAGATTTCATTTTTTCGTTAACTGTGCTCATATCAATCTTACTCTTTGTATCAAAGTGTGGTAAAGAGTTAATCGAGACAAAAATTTGCTTTATATCGGAACACCAATTATTTGTACATAGAAAGTAGTCATAGAGAAATACTTTCTTTGTAAGTCTATTGTTGTCCATATTTATAAGGCGGTTCCACATGCGAATTATATGAGTATGTATATTAACAAATAAGTTTGTTTCGAGAAATTGTGTAATTAAGTGTATGTTGGGTTGTGTTCTGTTCAATTATATATTGTTTATTAATTTCAACCAAAATAAATGGATTCTTATGTGACAAAAACAATATGCATTTACCAAAAAAATCCGTTTTATTACGTTTGATGTTTTATTTTTAGCAACTTAATTATGGCAATTATATGTTAAAATAAGTTAATTTTCTGAACCTGACAATAATTAACAGATACCTTTCATATAGTTATAACAAACTTCACCTATCTTTTTATTAAATGATAATTAATATAAGAATTAAAGATGTTTGTTAAGTGTTATTAATATTATAAAAAAAGGTGTTAGATTTATAAACTAATGACAATGTACGTGTTAAAGTTTGCATTCAAACTGTGCACATTAATGAGTATTAATTGATCTTAAACAGATATTGTTACTATAAAACCATATTTTTTTTAACTTTGATGTATCAGAACAGAACAGAACAGAACAGAACTTTATTTGCATTCACAAGTTATATACATAACAATATGTGAGAAGTAAATACATGTAATTATACATAGAGATATTATACTAGTTCATGAGAAAGGTGTATGCATTAAGAAAAAAAGGTAAAACGAAAGTCAATGTCGATAAAGTGGTACGTTATTTTCAATTTAAGAGAGAGAGGGGAATGGTTTAGCTTATAACTAAGAGATAATAAACAAAAAAACAAAAAAAAATGAGACAAAAAATGAGAAGGGGAGATAACATCAAAATTTATTTAAGATTATCCTGATAAAGAAACAAAGTTTTGTTAACTCAATTTTGGAAGATGAAGACAATAACGATTTAAATGTGTTTTCTGGATCTAAAGTAAAGTTTGGATAGCCGAGATATTTTATTCTTTCATTTTTCAGAGATTTGCAGTGTAGTAAGTAATGTATTTCAGTGCCGACTAGGCCGTCATTACATAATTTGCAGAGTCTATCGTCGTAAGGTGTTCCGTCGTGACGTCCTGTCTCAATAGGTAATAAGTGATTAGCGGTTCTAAATTTAAATAAAGTGATAATATCATGTGATTCCAACAGTGTAAAGTATTGTTCAAAAGAAAGGTGGTCTTTAAACTTCAGATAGGATAAGCCTTTATTAGACTGAGAAAGTTTTGCATGCCAATTTTGATTATATTGATCGATAAGCGTCTTACGAATTTGCTTGTGTATGTTTTTATCCGTTATGAAAAATTGGTTTTCCCATAAGTCAGGGCGACCGGTCGTTTCTAGGACTTGTTTAATCATGTGTGGCCACTTAAACTTTGTAAGAGGTGAGTTGCTCGTAACCATGTACTGGAACAATTGAAAAGAAAGTTTGTCACGTTTGCCTGTCACGAGTCGGTTCCAGAAAGCTATCATTCGCGATTTGATGTTTATTTCAATCGGATAACGACCGAGCTCGCCGTGTAAAAACATTATGGGTGTAGATCGGCGCGCTTTAGTGATTTTACGGAGAAATGAATTATGTATTTTTTCAAGCATATAAAGGTTTTCAAATCCAAATATTTCACTGCCATACATGAGAACTGGTAAAACTGTGTGGTCAAATAGTTTGATAACTAAATCTATAGGTAAATTCGCGTTACTCGACCGAGTAAATAGTAAGTGTAATGCTTTATTTGCTTGTTCACATACTCGTTTACGTGCTTTTAAAAATGAGCCGTTCTTGGAGAAAATAACGCCTAGGTATGTATAGCAGTCTGCGATTTCGAGCGGTTCATTACCTAATTTAAAAGAATATTGGTGAGTTGAACGAGCTCCAAAAACGATAACTTTAGTTTTAGCAATATTAACTGTTAAATGCCATGCATGACAATAATCATTAAATAAGTCAAGGGTCAACTGTAAATCGTCATAGGTGTTCGAAATCAGAATGGTATCATCGGCGTAAAGAAAAATCAACAGCTTAAGCCATATAGTTAAATTATTGTGATCCATCAACTCGACGCCAATAGAGCCATTAACATGTAAGTAATTTTGCAAATCATTCAGGTAAAGTGAAAATAATATTGGTGAGAGATTTTCACCTTGTCGAACGCCTATTTCGGACATAAACATTTCGGATATAGAACCACTGTGCATAACACAAGACTTGATATTGTCATACATGTTTTTAATGACTGTTAAAAAATTTCCATTGATCGCGTTGCCCAAAAGTTTGTACCATAGTCCAGCTCTCCACACTTTATCGAAAGCTTGCGAAAAGTCTATAAACTATAAAAGTCTATATCATAATGATTGTTTATTAAAGTATTCATATTGTTGTTACTAAAAAATAGAATTAATAAAACATGTTTGTTTTATCTTCTTTTTGTATTAAATTTGAGGAAATATATGTAGTCTTGCAAGATTGTATTGAAAAAATCATCAACTGGCAAAATCTCATCAAATTTCAAAAGATGAATATCTTTACATAAAACTTCGTATAAAATCAACTCCCGTATACACTTATATAAAATGGGAACGAATCGTCTAAACTCTGATTTTTTGGGGACGGATCGTCCAAGGACGAATGTGACTGGGGACGGATCGTCTAGGGGGCGAAAAGTCTTGGGGACGGATCGTCTGTATACCCTATAAAAGGAGCAGTGGCCCAGTGAAAGGCCGCACCCTTACTTGCTTTAGGGCTCATGAGGTCACAGGCTCGAACCCCAATTTCTCCGAGCAAGATATTTATTTACAATTGTTTCACTCCAGTACAATTGATCAATGTTTGACATAAATCCGAACTTATTCATGTTAAACAGTTTTTAAAATATAATGATTAACTCAGGTAAAATCAGACACCTGTCACAGACTTTGTTACGATTGAGCCATGGTCCGATAAAAAAAACACACTCGCCCATATCGGCAAATAATTGTTTAAGCTCAAGATAAAGGGCTAAATTGATAAATAAATTATTCTTAAGTTCAGAAAAATGAAATCAATTCACTCACCTAGATGAATGCGCCACTTCTGCCGGTTTTAACCAGTTAATTGTTAACTTTCAGTTTCATATGAACAGTCGCCATTTTCCTGTCATGTGACACAAGATTGATCGGCGTTTCGTCATCAAATTGTTTCGTACAATAACAATGAAAATTGATTTGACTAAATAGTACCTTAAACATTGTATTCAAACACACGTTGGAATATACTTTTCATTTAATGTATGATTGATTGATTTATACAGTTTGTACTTAACAATACAAAAATTTAATAAAGGGAGACAACCTTTTTGAAGGACAGTATTCATAGTTATCTCCCTTGGTCACATAATTTACATCTGTGCAATTTGGAGCTGCAGTTTTGTTCTCGGACGCAATTATAGAAAAA
The DNA here is from genome assembly GCA_025267735.1 of Mactra quadrangularis. Lineage (NCBI taxonomy): Eukaryota > Metazoa > Mollusca > Bivalvia > Venerida > Mactridae > Mactra > Mactra quadrangularis. The sequence continues at coordinate 35,479,902 of CM046294.1, read as the reverse complement.
TAAAATAGATATAAACTCATATCAAGACAAAATGATCAATAAAAAGATTGTATACATACCATCAGAACTTGATTACTTGTCCTGAATTAATTGCAGTTCTCTCTGAAGAGACCTACAAAAACCTCATAAGCTGTTCTATGACTAGCAGACACTTGACATGCATCAAAGTAGGCTATGCACCAATCTTTTACACACAGGTTAATGGAGATAACATTATTGTAAGCCTTGGCACAGGATATTCATCATGTGCAAGTCAGACATTCCGAAAAATGTTTTGACATTATTGAACATTTGATCCAGTGATCTTGTAAGTAAGAATCACTGGACCGAATCAGGTTTCACTAGACCGGAAGAGATCATCAAAATGTCAGAAATGTTTTCTGGTTGCTAATCAGTCATTATTAGAACTTTTGACAGAAGACAAACATCAGCATTAGTTCAATAAATAAGATAAAAAGGGTGATAGTTGTTCTCTTTTTATAAAATGAAATTCAACTGGATATTCGGACTGGCTATGACAGACTTTTTCCTGGACCGTCTAGAATTTTACGGGTCAGGTCTGTCAGACTGGCACTTTTCGGATTGTCTGAGTGCAAGATTTTTAATCTATTTCTGTAAGGGTAGCTGGTATGAGCTTCACCTGTGCTGTTAATATACCCTTCCATGAGAATAATACTGCTTTTCTCCAATTTATACAGAGAAGTCAACAGCCAAATGAATAAGCCGAGTACTGATTATAGACAAATGACCTGGAAAGCTAGGTTAGGCGTGTTGGCTACCATAAACAGACTACAACTTATGTTGACATGGCATTAAACCCAATTTAAAGAAAATGAAAGAGAACAGCTATCTAACTACAATACAGAATGTTACCTAAGGTGTTGAATGATGAGAAAAAAACACAAAAGCAGTAAGAAATAGTTCATTATTTTAATTTTATCAAAGACTATTTGAGCATATAGATTGCAGAATATGACAACACATTTTATAGTGATAATTATGTCTTATTTATTTGTAGAAAATGTATATAAAATATTTGCATACCAAAAAAAAAATACACCACAAAACAGTGAGCAGGTCATTTGGATAACAATTTTGGTCTCATTGACCAAGGACTGTAAGTCCTTTGTGCCTAAAAAAATTCTGCTGGACAAAAATGAATTTTATTAAGTTGATCCAAACCATTTAGTATGAAATTTTGGATAAAGTGGTCTATAAATCTGCCTGACTATTATATTTTGACAAAAATGTTACCGGGCTGGGTGAAAAATTGCCAGAATTTCTGAAGAAGTTTGATAGTGTCAGCACAAAGTTAACCATAGACCTATAATACTCATATAAAGGTCTTTTTTCTTTTACATTATATGTAAATCTATTTCATCTAATAACATCTTTCTAATAGGAATTCTGATTTGTTTTATTGCACAAGAGAGACAATTTTCTACTCTTAACTAGTATATTTTGATATAACCTGGCAGATAATACATTTAATCAACTCCAAGATAGTAGCTCTATCATTTTGGAAAGAAATTTAATTGTTGTATGTATACAAAATGTTTATGTCAATTTATGATAAATACTGTATCATATATATATTCCATGTCTAGAATAAACAGCACTCCTAGTTAGTCCTAGTATTATTAAATTTTGTTCCACAGTCAGCTTACCATACATTAATGCCCCTGATTTAAGCACTCACAACAAAACTCAATAAGTACATTTTACTTTTTTTTTACGCATATTCAACACATATTTAGGTTATATATACAATGGCCAGCTCTTCCTACTATAGGTTTCCTGGACACTTTTCTATCACCAGTACTAACTTACCCTACCACAAGGTCGACAACTTATGAATAGGGTATGACCTACGGCGACCGGGTTCGAACCCGCGATCTCCGGATTTGAAGTCAGACATGCTAACCACTATGCCACATCCGTGGCTAACTACAATTTACATATGGGTAGCTCAAGCAAATCCAATACTAAATTACAAATCAATTTCCTACTTTAGTTTTTTATACACATAAATATGTTTGGCTAAGTTAGTTGAAAGGACAAGATGCTGTGAAGCAAACCCCTGATTTTTTTAATGCCGATATAGAATAGAAAACTAAAGATTAATAAGGTATACTTAGTGTGGACAATATTTTGAACACAGTTTATGACATTTTGTGGTGTATAATCAACTTTAATACTAAAATAGAAATTTACTTAATATTTAAATACAAAATTAATATACATAAGACAAGAAAGGCAAGTTGGTAAATTACATAACAAAAAGGGAGGTAACTACATTGTTAGTTATATTTTACAGTTCGTCCACGTTAACATTGTGTATATAAACATTGCCGATTTAATTACATAATAATATTTAGGGATGAATTATTTTTACAAATTTAAAGTTTAGTTAGTTTTCACTTATTTTAAAAACACATCATTAAATGAAATTTATATAATGTTCATATACACTATTTAAAATCTATGTTAAATATCAAAGTGGTGTGTTTAAATCATTCAAATGCTGTTCATGCATTAGCTTATTCACCTATTTAGTGGACAAGTCCATTGTTTAAAGTACAAAAACATGCATGATCTAGAATACAACCAATAGTTATCTCCCTTTGTTTTGAATACAATATAATTATACATGTACACAGGTTGACAAAATGGAATGTATAAAGAAATATAAACCTATGTTCAACAATATCACAAATATACAAAAGAATACACCCAGAGGTTTACTAAAACAATATTCTAATACTTCTTATACATGTACATATATGACAACCATAGATTTTATTCAGAACTCAAGCTGATGGATTTTTCAAGCAGAAAAACTTTGTTTGTACAGGATGCACCAGTGTGGAACAAGGTTTAAATAAAAATGTATGTGCACAAAACAATAAGATTTAATCTGTGTTGTATATTTTTCAGCAATAACATGTGACTTAACTCCATTCTGCATGGATGTCTCTGGTATAAACATACCCTATTCGGCTGGAAAGACCCATAAATTCAAGTTCAGAATATGAATTATACGGAATGTATAAAGATTCATAAACCCATGTTCAACAATATCACAATTACATTGAGATTTATACCAAGAAATAACAACAACATAGTCTCTGAGTATATCAACATTAGTCCATTACATTGCACAGTTTCTGAATAACAATACTACATTTAACATTTATATACAAGATAATGTTGATTAAATATAGATTATACATTGTACTAATTAATTTAGCTCAATTATGAAACAAGTTCTAACAACTTATATCAATCACTTTCGAGTCCACTTCCTGGTCCCCCAGTACTGAGTTGGTAGTATAAATTTTCTTGCTCAAGGAAACAATGGGGTAGGTTTTGGATGGGATTTGAACCAACACGGACCTGCTATCAAATGATAACCAGTAGAGCATGGTAACCACTTGACCCTCACTGCTCCTAATTAAATTTAATAATTTATCAAATTCTATACAGCTAAAACTTAGAGATTATACCATAAAAATTTCAAGATGAATAAACCTTCATTAGTCTAACAATGTAATGACTACAGCACAAATCAATACTCTGGAAATCTGTTACTCCAATTTAATGCACACACTTGAATATGGTTTCAAAACTGAATTTGTTACTCCAATTTAATGCATGTAGTTGTATATGGTTTCATAACTGTAATCTTTAAAATACTACCATATCAACTATGTTCATGTGTCCACTTTAAAATGTTTGTGAAGTAGAGTCCAATTACATGATTTGGGCTACAATGATTCACAGGAAAGTCAATTCGTTTTTTTTTCTTCCACTTAAATTTTTTTTCAATTCAGTTCATTGGATAGTATTATTTATTACAAATTTAGATTAATTCATTCATTTTAGCATAAAACTAACTTATATAGATATAGTAAAATTGTTACTTGAATTTTCAGCATTATATTTTCTAAACAAGATCATTAGAGCAAATTAATTTTCATACTGATTTATTCATCACTAGTTCATCAATGTAACTAAAATAATTAAATCTTTATAACTTTTATAGACAAGTTTAAAGTCAAGTATCGAATTGAAAATCACATTTTCCAAATCAAAATCGAATTGGCACATTTGCAATTGATTTTAGAAGTATTGAATCATTGCAGCTCTAATGAGTATATTTCATTATACAACAATGTCTTGATTAAGGGCTATTAATTGTTTCATTTCCCATGTAATACATCTTCAGATATATTTTTATACACTTGATTCATTTCTTATACTGTTGTCCTTGACATCATTGACTGAGACAGGTTCAAATAATCACAATACATAATAACTTAAATTTTGAAATAAATATCATTTAAATTTTGAAACAACATAAAAAAATTCAAATAAAATAAAAACAAATACATTTAACAACAAATTAAAATAAACATAATATAAACAGTGAGACAATCAAAACAACACAATAATCACAGTGACACAAGTTATACCAAACAAAAACATATCTCTGATTGTTATAATATCCCCTATAAATCCCAAATACATGTACCTCCAACCCTCAGGTTATGACATAAGTTTTAATTCAAATCAGCTCTGATTAAAGATTTTAGATAGTAACATCAAGGCTGCAAAAGCAAAACATTTATTGCTTTCGCATTTAAAAATAGTTCACCATTAAAATTTCATCCATCCGGGTATTCCTATAACCAGTATGCACAATTTGATATTTTGGAAATTAAATCAGCAAAAAGTAACAGCTTAATTCTTAATTAAAAGTGAATATTTATTGTCTATATGATTTTGTAAAAATTATTTTAAAAAAGGGCAATTTATTTGCATGATTTTGTCTAAAACATTCTAAAATAAGAGATAAATGAAGTAATTTATAAACAAGAATGTTTAAAAACATCAGAATCAACTTTGAGACGAAAGTATAAAATACAAAAATATTTCATTAGCATGATTTTTCTTATAACATCAGTGCCAATTTTGGAGATGAGAACCAAAAAGTTTTATTATCTCAGGCTACAGCAATATAATTATTTTTTCTTCAGTTCACGTTGCCATGGTGCCAGATTACTGTCCTCGTCACCAGATTTTCCAATCACATTTACTGTTGGTTTCTTTCTACCAACATTGGTAGGTTTCTGTTGTTCTAATTCTTTCATCTTCTTCTCTTCTGATGCTCTGTAAAAACAACATAAAAATATTTAGTAGGAAATAAGTTTAAAATCACCCTAAAAGAAACTTGGCAGAAATATTAGCCCAGAGGTCTCGAAAGGGAGCGACTAGGGTGAAAAAGTTGCCTTCCCGGTCCAAACTTTGCCTTACTCCTGCACCAAAGCGAAAATAATCAACATCTTATGTTAAAGTATGTACATGTATATAAAACAATTTAATATGTAAGCATATTATGTAATGTGTCAGAAAGCCAGTGGAGGATATCTCAATAAACTTATTTGTATTTGTATTTGTAATTAGCCCCAATATTTGACAAAAAAATGTATCCGCTTTTCACTTATTCCACTTGCATAATCGCAGTGGATTTTGAAAATTGCAATTACCTTTTGTTTCAATTTGAAAATAAAAATTCTAGTTAGCTCTATAAATCATACTTACTTCATCTCAGCTTCTTTCTTTTCTAACAAAGCTCTCTTCCATGGTGGCATGTTTTTAAATCTGGATTCATGTTCTTCAATCTGCAAGATAAATAGTACAGTTGAGAAAAATACATAGATTGAACTACTACTACTTGTACAGGTTTAGTGTTTAGTAAGAATTTTATGTCTTTATCAACTTGCAATACTGGAATGAAATTATATACAGTGGTCCATTCTTCTTTCAAGCTTTTTTATTCTCTTCAATACTAGTTGATGTATTCACTTATTGATTCACAAGAAGGCAACAAATTCTACCAATCTGATTAAACCGCTTTAGGTTCTCAGCTTTTTTACGAATTAGCGAGTAAAAACATGTAATAGGACAGGGGCTTTTCAAATGGTATCAGGTGAGAATAAAAATCTGCTAATGATGTTTGTTGGCCTTTTAATCACTAACCTGTCTTTTTTCTAATGTTTCTTTCATCTCTTTCTCAGCTATCTGTCTAGCTAACAATTGTAGTTTCCATGCAGGTAATACATTATGATTAGGAACTTTATCATAAAAGTTCTTAGGATCCCATTCACCTGTCAGCTCAACCTTTGTTTCCTGTCATAGAAAACAGTTAATAATTTACACAAAGTTAGTATAGTCTATAAAATTGACGGGTGTCTGGTTGCCCAGGACAACCACTTTTTAGTTCCAACTTTGGCAACCAAAATTGAACAAACATGATAAAATGCTTGCTGCAAAAATGACCTGTTCGGACCACTACTTTCATTTCTTAAATTTTATACTGTAAGATTATAAGGAATACATTAATACATATTAAATAGGAGCAGCAATTCAGTGGATCAATAGGTCCCTATGAACCCCACTAAGGAAACTGCTAATTTCCTTAAGCAAGAAATTTATCAACAGTTGTTCCATTGCACCCATGCATTAATGGGTACTGTGAGTGATCACCTCCCTAAAGGTGATTTCAATGATTAGTGGTTATCTTACAAAAATTGTTAAGCCTGCCAAACATGTATATGAAAGCAGACTTTAAACAGCACTTTAACTTTAACTACTGTATCCAAATAATTAAATCAACATAGTTTCAAAAGTTAAGAATCTAAGTTCACTTAACTAACCTTTTTATTTGCAGTATCGCCATTGGTCACTTTCTTCACACCAGATTTAAATTCAAACGCCGGAACCAGAGGTTTAGTCCCAGGTTCATGTGGTGCAATGTTAGTCTTCTTTAACCCGGCATCTTGTGTTGCTTTCTTCAACTCAGCAATAAAATCAGTATTCATTCCAGATTGTTGTTTCTTGTTGTTGTTTCTGTTAACTGGTGTTAATGTGCTTCGTTTTGATTGGATCATATCAGATGTAAAAGCAGCCGGGCTTCTAGATAAAAACCAAAAATATGAAATTGAACAACTACATTGATAGGTTAGTGCACAACTAGTTTAACTACATGTTACTCATGAAGGATGAAGACTTTTTGCACTGAGCCGTCTTTATGTCTCTAAAGCTTTACAGTGAAATGGAGAATTTTCTTGAAAATTCAAAAAATGCGCCCCTTAAAACATGCATGCTTCCTCTGGGACCCCCTGAGGTACATTTTAATAGGGAGAGCAGGAAAAACAATTTAAGTGTTTAAAGTCTCAAATAATTTCAAAATGATAAAATAAAACATTTGTAAGAAAACTACAAACAATATTAACTATTATGCAGTAGTAAGTTTATCCTTGCTTCTTATAAAATCTCACGTTTTCATTTCATGCAATACAAATCAAAGATGGCCAACAGGGTTACAACTTATATACATAATGAACTGGGTCAGTCTTTTTCTATACAAGTTTAGTATAAATAAATAGCTAATTAAGGACTTAAGTCAGTTATTTCCCCTTGTATACTTTTCAAATAGGTAGGTCCAATTAGTTGGGTTAATCGGATTTTACCATTTTCAATGTCAATTTGCCATAATTAATCTTAAATAACTTTTTGTAAATCATTTAATTGGTTTGAAATTCAAGCTAAATATTTTAGGGTAAATAACTATATAAATGTTATAACTTCTGTAAATATCTTCATTAACAAGAAAGATATTAGATGAAATATTTTGTTATCCTTACATAGGAATTCAATGATAAAATCTGAGGATTCCAACTGTAAGGACCTACTTACTAATTGGATTGCTTCAGATTTTATCAGGGAAAGATAACTGACTAAAGTTCCTAATTTATTTTAGCTTGATTGTGAAACACATTCTAACAATGTAGATTAATCATTCTCAAGTCTGCTTCCTGGTCCTCCAGTACTGAGCTAGTAGAATTAATTTTTTTTGCTATGGGAAACAACGACAAAGGCTATGGATTTGATCTGAACCAATACAGACCAGGTAATTCAATGATAACCAGCTCAATGTTGTAACCACCTGGCCACGCCCATAATTTACAGTCTAAGCTATATATTGATATAATCATGCTATATTCTTGTTGTGCTCGCTCACAGTGAGGGTTGATAATAAGTTACAAACAGCAAGATTTTGAATCAGTCATCAACTAAAATATTTTCACTAGCACCAGCCCAAATTATTAAGTAGTCAGCAAAGTTATCAACTAGCCAACCAAGAAACCTGCAATTTGCACAAGCCCAAATCAGTTTTCATTAGTCTCAGGCTTCAGGCCCAGCAAGTTAATGTTTAATAATGTTTGACCGAAACCCAATCAAGATCAAGATCAATTAAGATCTAGATCAGTGGGTTAAGACAATAACTGTTGTGAATGAATAAATATGAATTGTGTGTTTATATAAGCAAGTGTACGCTGGTTATAGGGAGTGCTAATTTTACCTCATCAATAATCATTGAAGAGCATCAATTAAAATGCTAGAAAATATTGTATACATATATTTATAAGTACTGCAAATAATTAGATTATAAGAGCTAGCTTAGTTGGTAATACAAAGTCTACTCTGATCAAAGGAGCTTCAACCCCCAGGTTTGGCATACTTTCTTGGTGTTCGGTCATGAAATAATATACAGCAGTTCATCTTCCTACCACTGATTCTAAATCATGTAGGGCAGTTGTAAGTCACTGAAAGAAGTAATGTATGTGCCTAGTAACTATTTAACAGGTAAATCAATAGGTTTAGCCTTTCAAGGAACAGAGAGACTATGATATGATCTACACCATGAGTTGCTTCGGCTTAAAACCCAACCACAAAAAACAGCCATTATTGATTATCATTTATCTACCTAATTTAACTAGAAATATACTCTTACCTTGTGACTGGTAAAGATGTTGTCTTTCTTTTCACATCATCTGGTACATTGGAATTAGGTTCAAGGTTTATAGGAGGAGCTGGGGGTGGGACCGGAGGCGGGGCAGGAGGGTTGGGTATTCCAGAGGTTCCTTGAGTATTGTCATTGTTTGATACACTTGGGGGGAAAACTGTTCTATTTATAGACACTGAGTGATTTTCTGAATACATTGTGTGTGGGCTATGTTTTACAAACCCTTCAGAGGCGGAGTCATCTTGTTCAGAGGCGGGATTAATTCCATTAGAGGCAGAGTTATGCAAATCGGTACCAAAATCAGATTTATCAGTAAAACCGGATTCGTCAAGTCTAGCACTGTTTGGAATGTTTTCAATATTTTCATCAAACTTGACGTTTCTTTTCTCCGAGTACACGTTAACTACAGGTTTAGAAAACTTGTTGTTCGTATAAGGTTGAACTTGCACACGATGTTGTTGTTGTTGTTGTTCAGATCTAATACCAGGGTGTGGTTTATTGTAATTATCATCATCAGACAGTGAGGATTCGCTAAGACTGTTGTTTTCTGTGTCAATCTGAGCATCTATTGACCATTGTGTTGAATTGTTCCGACGTACACGAGCCATGTAATCATCAATCTCTGCTTGTTTTACTTCATTGTCATCATTGACAACATCTGGTATATCATCTGTGTAAAAAGAAATGAAAAAAACTTTGCATAAGGACTAAACTAAAAAAATACTTTGTTTGCCCTTTACCGAACTTAAGTTTTGGGTTGGGTCGGTAGGTAGAAAAAATATTTTATTTTTTCAAGAATTATCCCTCAATTAGGTAGATCCGGCAAAACAACTTGTTTGGTTATGTATATATATAAATCATATTTATCTAATATTCTATGATTTCACCATGTGCCTAAAGCAAAATTATTAACAAAAAGAAACTACCGGAAAGTAATACGATGAAGGGTTGTGACCAATAAAAAAACCATCACATATATCTATCAAATAAAATAGAAATTTGATTTATATTTATGCATAAACAAACAAGTTGTTTTGCCGGATCTACCTAGTTGAGAGATAATTCTTGAAAAAAACAAAAACCTAACAACCCAAAAATGTAGGGTCGGTAAAGGGCAAACAAAGTATTTTTTAGTTTAGGCGTTAGTTTATATTGTAATGTAGAATAATTATTAAACATTATATATCTTGAAAACAACACTGAGTTTTCAGCAATGAGTGTTTTTACAATCTCTGGTCTAGATTAGTAAATGACTTTAAAACAGCAATTCAGTACCTACCTGCAATGTAAACTCCACCAGTGGGTGACGGAGGTCTAATATCTCGGTCAGGTCTAGTAGAAGGAGCTTGAGTCACATGACCATCAACAATATCTCGATCACGTTGATTGTTTACAACCTGGCCATTGTTGCCATGGTAACCAGTATCACCGTTCATTCTGTTTCCATGGAAACCATTCATTCTTACATTGTTATTGAAGCCATTTTGTAGAGAGAGTGGAGGAACATAAGGTGGGTGAGAATTTGTTGTCACGTATCCATGGTGATTTCCGTTTAAATGTGATGTAGTATTTACACGTGGACTTTGTACAGAATGTAAGTAAGCTACGTCATCGTCTATTACAAACTGGTTACACATGAAAATAAAAGAAGGAAAATTCTCATGTGAAATTAGGTGATAAATACATGAAAGTATTCATGTGAAATTGTAATAAAAATTGTAGGCATAACACAATCACATGAATAAGAGGCTTTAGTCAGTTATTTCCCCTTGTATACTCTTCAAATAGGTAGGTCCTATTAGTTGGATTACTTGGATTTTACCCTTACTTTTTAAAGTCAATTTGCCAACATTAATCTTTAATAACTTTTTTTGTAAATCATTTAATTTGTTTGAAATTCAATCTCAGTATTTAATAATGTCTATATAATTTTATGTACATTTGTTTATCTGTATTGTACAGAATATCCAATGATTTGACATTGTTTGTATAATGCAAATATGTTATTTGGGCCAGAGGCCTATATTACTTAATAAATCTTTGAATCTTGAATCTTGAATTTTTAGGGTAAAGAACTATCTAAATTTTATCACTACTGTTAATATCTTCATTAACAAGGAAGATATAAGATGAAATATTTTGTTATCCTTACATAGAAATTCAACGATAAAATCCGAGGGTTCCAACTGTAAGGACTTACTTACCACTTGAATTGCTTCAGATTTTATCAGGGAAAGATAACTGACTAAAGTCCCTAATTCATGTGCAAAGCTCATGAGAAAATAATGTGAATTCATAATAAAAGCTCATAATAATGTATGCATAACAAAATCACATGAATTTATGTTATAAACAAATAAGCAATGTCACATGAAAACATCATAAAAGCAAACATAAGAAGTTATGAAATTCATTCACTTGATATCCACACTTGTACTTGATCAGTGCAGATTGAAAACACAAATTTTTACTTCAGCATTTACATTTACTGTATTACATACTCAAAGTGACTCAAAATCCTTATTTAAGTACAGTACACTAAAAATCTATAGGGGTTCACTAGCGCTAACATGTAACAGGTATATTATGACACTACTAATCTTTACCCTTCAAGCTAACCCTTCAAGCTAACTTTTATGACTACCTGATAGTGAGCCCAGAAAGTCCTAGATTAAACCAACTTTGTTTCAAATTCATAGATAGAATTCTGGGTTTCAAATTTTAAAAGCCATAAAACACAATGACCCAATCTAGGATGTCCAAGCTTCAGTGAAGATACTCTTTCACATCTCCATGAAAGCTAGAGGGTAAGAATTCTAGAGACATTTAATACCTTTGCTACAATAATACAGTCTATAATAACACCAAAAGGACATATATTGTAACTGGAGTTGGTACATAGATCTATCAAATGGATACAAAGGTATCTATCAAGTAACTAAAGTGTTGGTGCTTAGATCATAACTAATACTACTTTTAAGTCCATAAAAGTCCATAATGAAAAGTGTAAAGACATACTATGTTAGATTTTAATCAACTGTCAGTGGCCAAAACATTAACCCTGCTGATTTGAATACTCACTCTTTGTTCTAAAACTCCTGTACATATATATGGGTAACTTATTGATAGCTGCCAGCTAGCTCAGTTGGTAGCACACAAGTCTACTGATCGGAGGGGTCATGGGGTTCATAGGTTTGATTTCCCGGGTGAGGCATACTTTTGTGGAGCTTGGTCATGAAATTATTTCTACGGCAACTCTCCCTCCTACCAATGAATCTTAATTATGAAGGGCAGTTGTCTGTCACTGACAAAAGTATATGCTAAGTAGTTGGCTAACAGCTAAATCTAGAGATTTAGCCTTTCCAGGAACAGTAAGTAGGTTGATTGACCGCTGTTATAATACCCATACAAAGTGTTGCAATGGCGTTAAACTCAACAAAAACAAACATAATTTTTAATTGATAGTGTAGCAGAGGTATAATACGGCATTTGTACTCCCTTGTCTTCAAGCTAGCTTTTATGACGAAGTGGTAGAGTGTCCGCTTACTACTCGAGAGGTCGTGGGTTCGAATCTCAGTTCAGACCGTGGATTTTTTCGGGTTACAATAGTAAGGTACAGAGAAGAACTGAAGTGAGTATATAAATCAGTTACAGTATGCACCACTGACTGTTAAATAAAAACTTACACGTAACAATACAATAATAAATATAACAGACATAAAACATCCAATCTAGCGCTAACAGTCTTAAACTACCAGAAAACATGATACAGTAAATAATCTACTTGTGTATTTATCAAATCATACAAATTGTACATGTATTTTATTTGCAATTGTATATAGTATTGGTAAACTTGATTTAACTTTCAGTAGCTCGTTCATCAATCCTGCTGATTAAACACTTGATATCTGGTAAATAAGTCCTAAATCACAAAGTCTGTATTAGTCATTACCTACTGTCAATAAAAATTGATATCCGTATTTATGTGCCAATATTATGAATCAGATATTGAGTATTTAAATCAGCGAGGTTCATGTATTTGCCACTGATATTTGAATTAAATTTACTATTACAGTGATTCAAACTCTGGAAGCTAGTGCTCATTAAATGTCATAAACATAAATGTATACTATTTTAAAAGATTGCTCTATAAGTCATACAGTGAATTCCTGTGTAATATACTATGATGAAGTGAAAGAGTCTTAGATCTGTTGAAAGCTAAAGATGTGTAAAGTCCAACAGAATTATTCTGAGCTTGACCTTTATGCAAGAATATATTAAACTCAGTATTTACAGTCTATTTCTGTCTTCGTTCGTAAGTTGCACTTTATCGGAAGCTTTTGCCAAAATACACGTACTGAACAATTAATTTTGTTTTCATAAGAATAAATACATTAAAAATGTGCCTTAACGTTGCTGACTTACTTGTTTCCCCAAAAACTAATGTGTCCAAAATTAAAAATGCAATAACGTGCCACTTTTAATAAATTGATTTATAGTCACATCGGTAGTTATAAACATGTGTATAACCATATACACACATACAGAAACTCACGACTTAATTAATGTAAGTGAAGTGTGTAATTATTATAATTGGATATTTCAAGCTCAGGTTAATTCTGATTGACTATACAGTGTGACAAATGATACATGGCTGTAAGTTCAAAACTCTCAAAATCCTGAATATTTTTTTACAAATTTCAAGAGTCCATCAGCTTTTGCATACAAAAAGAAACCTTAATTGATCTAAAAAATCCTGAACTTCAGGAGCAGTCCTGAAAACTTCAGGCCTGAAAACTTCAGTCCTAAAAACTGTCATTCAGGAAGATGGGACACCTTTAAAGTTGATGCCAGAATAATAAGAATATATTTCAGAAAGTACAGTATTCAATATTATGATTTTATATGCATGTACATTACAGCTCGAATATAAGTTAGTATACTTGTAAAACATGAACAGATTTCAAAATTTAAGCCCAAATGCACAAGAACATAGTATGATAGTAAATAAAAATAAACAATAATATCCAAATTAAAGATTGAAAGCAGCATAATTATATTACATTATATTTATATACAAGTATTTTGGATTTCATATGAAATAAATCACAGAATCAAAAAAATACAAACAAGTAAGAAAATTGTGACATAGCTTTGTGAGAAGCATATTATAGACAAAGCCAGAAGCAAATTTTAAGATATTATTAATTAAATTGCAACATTAAATTAACAAAATAGTTACATGTATTAAATTATTAAAACATGTATAACAGAGAGAAAATTTCAGAGATGTATAATAATTAGTAAAACTCAGTAGTGAGCATATAAACATGCAATACTGCAAACTATCCCTCATGTTGGTACAGCATTAACAATCACATTGTCACAATTATATATACCAGGCCATCACAACCAAAGTTATCAATCAAGAATAATTAAAGTTAAAAAGCAAGATTTTTGAAGTCTACTTTTAGTATCACTATTCAGTCGACTCTTGACATTAACTTCCCGATCATCGAGTCACACACCAACTGTTAACATACGGCACAAATTGCAGCCACAGCATACAGTGCATGACCCTTACAGGTACCCATTTACACCTGGGTGGAGTGAAGCAATTGCAGGTAAATTTCTTGCTGAAGGAAATTAGCAGTGCCCCTTGTGGGATTAGAACCTAGGACCTCTCGATCCCTAGGCACACGTCCAACCACTGGACTACTGTTCCTAATTAATGACAAGGGTTTTAACAAATTGCAGCAAGAAAACACAAGAAAAACATTTTGATTAAATAGTGTAGAACTGACGAACTCATAACTTAAATAACACTGCAGTATTATTTTTGGTTACTGTAATTAAGCAAGTATATTAATATATTCAAAATATTAAACTGAAACCCCATACACTTATGAAGCATGCTAAAAATTATACTGCTCATATATTAATCAAGAAAGCTTTATGTAATTAAAACCCCTTATATTTAATTAATAAAAAACCCTCTTAGTTGTGCAGCATGCCAAATATAAGTCATGCCCTTTAAATATTTACTAAACCCTTAATATGTATGCAACATGCTAACTCTTACAAAACCCCCTTAATTATATTCATATTTAATTCCACATTTTTATGTAGAAAGCAAAATGCAGATTAAACCCCTTATATGTATTTCAACCCCTTTATGGTAATGCAGCATGCAAAATGTAACATAACTCCAATATTACATAATTTCATATCCTAATACATTTAATAAACACCAGTAATTATATACAATCCAAAATATTACAACTAAAACCCCAAATGTTCTAATCATTACCCTGTATTTAGCTGTAACCCCTTATATAGTTATGTACCATGCTCAATATAGTTATAACCCAAAAACCAAAGAGGTCCAACACATAAAGCCTTTTGAGCTTTCTGAGCCAAAAAAATGGACATAGACAATGTATAGTATCGACAGCAACCACAGTACTTTCTTCCATTACACTCCATATGTACCATGGGCAATTTGATTGGCAAAATCTTGTTTTCATAAATATGCATGAGGCAGGAGAGACAAATCTTCTTCCAATGAAATCAAATGTTACAATTAAATACTCTTCAATAACAATGACCTCATACTGGGCTGTTCTTACTTAAAATAGAAACCAATGCAGATGTTTATTTTCAAAAAATGGTAGCATAATTTCATTGGCTAGTTTTCCGCAGTGGTTTTCTTGCCGAACCAATGAAACTGCCTCATTAATTATTCATGATTGCCATTTTTTCCTAAACAATTGGCCCACGGTACATAACACAGCATAGCAGAGTAATGTATCATGGGATAACAGACGATAATATATAGAGAATCTATATATAGTCTATGTCCATTTTTTTACTAAGAAAGCTCAAAAGTTTAATGTGTCAGACCCCTTTGCAAAAAACATAATTATCACATGCTCAATATAAACTTATATAACCCTATATTATTGTAGCATGCTTATCATTATTTCATGCTCAATATAACTTAACATAACCCTGTATTTATGTTGCATGCTATTGAATATACATATTATATTATATAAAACTAACAAACTTGATTATACAATGTATTTATATATTGTAATGGTTTGTTTACCTCAACAACTGGTCATCTACCTTGCTGTGAAATAATATAATCAATATAAAATATTCAAAATAATACAAAACCTGATTTTATATATATTTTTTCATTTTTATAAGTCGTATTCAACACATATATAGGTCATATATACAACGGCCAGCTCTTCCTACTATAGGTTTCCTGGACAATTTTCTATCACCAGTACTAACTTACCCTACCACGAGGCTGACAACTCATGTATAGGGTATGACCTACAGCGGCCGGGCTGGAACCCGCGATCTCCGGATTCAAAGTCAGACATGCTAACCACTACGCCACAGCCGCGGCTAACCTGATTTTATAAGCAGATTACAAATATAATAAATATCAAAGGCTACCAGCATTTTCCCTACACATGGAGTCTACAAAATTAGGATAGGAAAGTGGTTGTCCAAACAGATCATTTTAAGAGCAAGCGCTATTTCGCATTTGCAGAATTTTGCTTTCCCAAAAGAAATTTTTGGTAGCCCGAATACCCATTAATTGCGTAGACCGACATGTACAGTCAAACCTGTATATAGCAGTCATCTAAGGGACTGACTAAAAGTGACCACTATAGACAGGTGACAACTGTATACAAAGTTTGATGATAGAACAAATAAATAAATGTAATTTTAACACAAAATCACAGTATGACAATACTCAGTATTCAGTGATTTGGGACAATGCTGGCTGCCTTTTATCTGAAAGTCCTGATTTCTTTGTATTAGGTCAATACAAGTACACCATAATTAGTGATTATTCTAAAGCAAAACAGCCCAGTCCCTTTTCTCTCCAATTTGCCTTTTATGTCTCTTTCTGCCCTTTTCAACCATCCCTGCACTTTTCATCTCTGCTCTACCACTTTTCGCCCCTCCCTGCTCTTATGTCTCCTTCCTGTGTTTTTCTATTCTTCCTTTCCCTTTTCTCTCCTACCAGCCCCTTTTTTCTCCTCCCTATGCAGAAATGATTACTTTCAAACATCAACCCTCTGATGCTCCCCGCCACTTTTTTCTGCCCTCCCCTGCCCTATTCTGTGTTCTAGAATAACCACTTTCATAGGACACAATAAAATACAACAATATACAACATGGAAAATATTTCTGTGTGACATAAATTGATATAGCTTTAAATGTCATGAAATATTGAACAAAAATCGTGATTTACATTTATGGGAAATAATGAAATTAAAACATATACAGTTCAACATTATTACATTTTCATTGTGCCAGAAAAATTGCAAGCATTCAAGACAATATCAGGCAACGATATTAATCAACTACATGTACATATTTTTAATTCTTTTAGTAAATACCAGGATTGGCGATAAAATTATTTCTTTTTTCCATGCTGACACCAAAACATGATATAATTTCATAGGTGAAATTCACAAAATTCCATCAAAAACACTAATTTCAAGTCCTGTGGCGGCCATTTTGAAGTGGGGTCCAGACAGGTAATAACACAACATTGTAACAATTAGTAGAGTGCTAATGTGGGGAAGGGGGGGTGGTCCAAACATGTAAAAACACAACATTGTTACAACCAGTAAAGGGTTAAGAGGGGAGACAGGGGTCACTGAATACAGCACAAAGAAAACAAAAGCTATAATATTTACCTTAGAATTAGGTTGAAATGTTTCTATAATTTCAGCACATTGTATATGATGACATTGTTTAGCTAACTGTGTCGCTGTAAGACCATTATTGTCTGTAATCTCAGTACTACATCCATTACTGATTAATACTTTAACACACTGTAATACATATACATATATATTTTTATAAACTTGTTTTTAAAAAATGACAAAAAAATATGAAAGGTTTTTGCCTGCCTGCCCCCCCCCCCCTCCAATTTTATCAAGAGCAGTCCAAGGACAGCACTCAACTTTTTTCTTGTTTTGTTCATGGCAAGGCTTATCTTTAAACAAAAGTGCTTTCAAGACAGGACTTAGTTTCCAAAGGAAATAAAACAGTAAACCAATAATTACTAATTCATCTTTGTAAAAAATGGAAGGGGCATTAATACAAAAGAATACATCCATAGTAATGTCCCTTCCTAGTTATGTAGAAGTATCGTACTTATTTCTTTGGCCATAAGGTTTGATATCTGTTTTTATTCATATAAAAATACATTAATAATGATATCTCTAGCCCTTTCATGGCTGACTTGAGCTAGACAGTAGTATTTTTGGGGGGATTTCAACTCACACCAATATTTTTAAAATCCACTAGTATTTTGCATTTAGTATGCTAAATTCGAGCCCTGATGTAAGCAACTCCCAGTGTAAGTAGCATAAAATCAAAATGTATAAACACTCACCTCAATCTGGTTACATTCAGCGGCATTATGTAAAGGACTTCCACCAAGATTGTCTAATGTTATAACAGCATTACCTACTTTCATTAACCAATCTATTACTATATAGTGACCTTGACTTGAAGCAAAATGTAACGGTGTAGCTCCGTCAAAGTCTCTCTCATTAACATTACATTTCTCTTCATCAACCTATAATATTCATACAGATAAAAACATAAATTACAGGACTCAACCTTAAATGTCGTCTGATTGTCCTTAGCAACCAATCTTAGGGTTCTGGAACTGTTACGGTAATCTGATTGAAGGTTATAGACCAGTTCACGGATGACATCACAAGCACCTGCTACCTAGATTTAGCTGATTTACTGGTTGGCAGAAAGAAACCAATGTTTACATACATTTGATAGCAGCAGAATTTTTAAATCTTGATAACTTTTTTATTTGTTGGCCGATTTTTGTGATACTTATATTGATAGAAAGCTTTTAAAATTCCTATTTTTAAAATGTAAGGAGATTGCCAAAATTTCGATTAGAAAAAAAGATATATTGGGTGATTTAAACCTGTCTTTTCAACAATCTTCTTGCCGGTTTGAAGCACTAGGTTTAAACACTCGCTAATAAAAAACAATTCTGTTTTGACAAATCATGTTAAAATATTCAAAATATGAGTTTCAAGACCTTTCTAATGATATAAGATACTAAATTGTTTGATGAAAAATGACGTAGTAATTGCAATTTTAAAATTACTGTGTTTTTCATTTTATCTACTCGCTATCCTTTCTTGCCAACCATCAAATGGTTACCTGTATTTCTTATCAGCTACTTGTTACTATTTATAGACTTCATAACAATAACAATGAACTGGTCTATTACAATGATCATTGTTTATCTTACAAAATTGTAATGTTGACTGAACAAGTATATTGAATCATACAGTTGGTAGGGCTGCAACGATTCGATACATCGAAACTCGATTGCAAGGGCGCCGATTCGATTTCGATTCGGGACCCGCGAGTTTCGATTCGATACTGACTTTTAACATGTTTACATAAGTTATAACGATAAAAGCAAAGGCTCTCCTAAAAGTCAAAGTATGTTGACAGTGAAACTGGGGTTAACTTTGTTACATTTCTTTAAAGTTTCCATTACGATGTAAGTAGCATGGAAACTCTGTTCCAAATATTTATTTACAGTATATGCCCCAACCCTAAGCAAATTGGGTCGGTGTGATTGAATTTTACCGGTCAAGTTTTGATGTTAGTTAATTCAAATTTCAATATATTTGCCTACAAAGCGTAGGTTTATGTTAAATGTACAGTAGTATATCAAGAACTGCATCTTTCTACAATTTATGCTCCATGCTGTTTATACTTTTTTAGTAGAAATTACAATTATAATACATTTTCGCGAACTTTACATTCCTACCCAAACCATTTCGTACTTGAAAAAAGCAAATATTAATTTAGCAGATTTTCGAGTTTCGTGTTATCAAATTTCAGTAACACTTTTAGTTAGTCCATATTATTTAGTTTTAAGCTCAAATTAATGTATAAATGCATATTTGAAGTAAATTATATTAATGAATGAATCGAATCGAAAAAAAAAGTATCGAATCGCATCGAATCGACTTTCCTGTGAATCGTTGCAGCACTAACAGTTGGAGGGTTAATTGGGGCCAAATTTCGACCCCAAAATGGCCAGAAAAAAACACTAAAACTTAAAACAAAAATTAAAACCTTACCAGAAATCTAACACAATCTAGATGACCAGACTGTGCCGCAGCATGAAGACAAGACATTCCATCATATGATTTCATTCTTATATTTCCTTTATAATCTTGTATCAATAAACGTAATATCTCTAGATGTCCTTCCTGTGCAGCAAGGTACGTCGGTGTAGCTCCATTACTTAATGTTAAATTAACTGTCCTGAAAAACAAGTCAAACAAAAAATATTTAATTTTAATAGTTTTATTTCAATAGACTATATCCGGAATTCAAATATTTGGGTTTTCCCCTCCAGTACAAACAAACTTTCACTATTACATTGAAAACATGAGTATAAAGAACAATAGGATTTAATCCATAGTTCGTGCTATCTAACAATAATGTGTAGAAAACTTTGTTTGTACCAGCTGTGCACGGAGGGAAAAACCCATAAATTTGAAATCTGGATTAGGTCTATTGAAGTAGTTTTTTCAACATGCATGACACAGGGGTCAGCACACTTGATTTTGCATCCTGTGATAAAATTAGAATATGAAAGAGGTTGTCCTGACAAGATTTCAGCAACACACGTTACATTTTCTTGTAGATTTTTGGTAGCCCTAACAAAAACAAAGTTTGCCCTAACCTAAATAAAGGACAACTGAACATCCACTAATTTCGTAAACTGTTTACCAAAGTTAAATTTATTCTTACAGTTTACATCATAAATCTTTTAATAAGTGAATGAGTGTATTCTCTGTGATTGACTTTATTACACCTGTACTTTAATTTCTGACATAAACATAATTATTTCAGTTAAGTATAACAGTCAAGTAAAATCAAAGAAGGAGAACTTACGAGCGATCTTGATCAAGTAAAAGTTTAACAGAATCATAATCTCCTCCGACAACAGCAAAATGTAGAGGTAGACCACCACTTGCAGTTTTATATGATACATCAGCATTACATGAGTCCAGTAACCATTCTGTGATATGTGTATGCTGAAATCTGTAAAAAAAATAGACCAAAAAAATTAAAAAAGACAATCATGCATTTAGCGTAGGCTAAATGGTCCTTTCAGTTGATATTTAATGAACAAATGAGAAAATCAGACACCAGTCATTTAATCTATATGTAGCAGAAGTATATTGCAGCACTTGCACAATCTAGCCTTTATACTCATGATACTGCCTTGAAAATATAGCTACCATAGGTATGATTGCACTTTGTTTCAAGGCGAAAACCCCTTAGGTTCTTGTTTCCATTCTTTGTTTGTGGCATCCATTTATATCAAATGTTTAAAAATCTAATACATTAGGAGCCCTCATTCTGTTTTCGCTGCGCAGAAGGTCAGTGATTTTTACTTGTTCTTGATATATTTACACACTCCTTTATGCAAAAACATCTTTACCACAGGATGATGTATCATCATACATTTATCATGAATGATGTTCAAGAATCATTTTAAATGTGACAGCCACAAGTAAAACACTATAAGTACTAACCTGCATGCTAGATGTAGTACAGTAGCTCCAGTTCCATCTTGGTCATCTATATTACAACTACCATGCTCCAACAACCATTTTAATGTTTCTAGATTCCCGGCCGCTGCAGCATCATGGGCCGCTGTGGCTCCTGTAATATAAAATACAGAGTAACAATGAAATAAATCCTGTTGGAGAATTTATAAACCTAAGTCCTTCCCCCCCCCCAAGATAATGTTCCTTGATCAATATCTGCACATTAATCATGCACTTACTTTGCCACAAGGAAAGAAAATCAAAGCGCTGAAGGAACTGAATTTGTTCAGGTTTAAAAAGTAAAATGAGATTTCCGGCTCCAACTACGTTTGTACACATAGAACAGTTCAGTGATAGGTGGAACAGCATTGCTACGGTTCAAAACACTTCAAACAATCAACCTATAAATACAGCAGGCAAACCGGTCAGGCGAACACACTTTTGATTTGTGTTCAATCACAACAAGTAAAGAGGTTATTCTTAGAACAATGCAATAATAACCGCTTTTAAGTTATCATTTATGCTCATTTATTCTACTGCATCTGTATGTAAAATAAATAAAGTCCAGTATTCAAACATCATTCAAAGTCATCAGCTACGTTCTTTTCCTATAGAACCATTCTATTACATAAGCTGATCTCTACTGAAAACTGGCACTAATGACAGGTCGGTCGTAACTGAATAGTTGATACCATTCTATTACATGATACGACGTAAAGATCTCTACTGAGATGCTTAACTCATAAGCTATTATACATACGCTTCAGTATAGACCGATTAACAAGTGTATTTCAGGAATTATTGCGCCTGTCATTGCAGACGATCATTTTGAATTGCTCTATACTTATATACTGAGGGACTACTTCTGGATTCGGCACATTTTCAAAATCAGGAAGGGTCTAAAATACGGTAGATATATTTCACTTAATCACTTAATGTCTACCGCCAATTATGGACTATGTCCATACAAACACATGGGTTTTAGAACGCGGCTTTCTTGTAAATTTTTCATATATCTGGTATTATTATCTTCTCTATGTATTATACTACATTTGAATAGTTTCATTGATTTGACACTACTACAGTCTTCACGAATGAATTTTCAAAGCGCAAGACATTCGGTCTGGTAAACGCCAAAATTTGACCAGACCGAAAAGACTTTTACTGGACTGAAGTCTTACCAATCATATTTTGTTTTTATATGTTATTTTAGACTGTACTGCTTATGTTTCTACCTCATATATGATATTATTATATAATAAACATTGAATAAAGAATTGCTTGACTTACTTGAAACTGCAAGTTTTATGTTTGATTATGCATTTTTAGTAATATTGCTATTGAAATTTCCACCAGACAGTCGGTCTTGTGATCCGTATATTTTAACCGGACCATCAGTGTTTTAGACAGACTCGGTCTTCGGTCTGGTGGCTAAATTCGAAGACTGTTATTACTACATGGTTGGTGCGCAATTAAAACTATATACACTATTTACATAACTGAGTCCCGAACAAATAAAAAACCAGCCTGACCAGGATTCAAACTTGGGACCTCTTGCTTGCACCGCGAATTCTCTCCGGATTAAGCTATCCAACCCCTTACAGATCCATCCCCCAAAATGGGTGAACAGGTAAGTACCGTGACAGTTTCAAGAACAGTTTGATACAGGTGGGCAATTAAAATTATTCCTCGCTCACCTAGTCCTAAATATAAGACCCTACGTATGTTTTTTTATCATTTGGACATTTCTCTGTTACGTAGGGTCATAACGGATAGCTTCAAAAACGCATAGCAAAAATTTTAGCGTACAGACATCGATTCAGGTCTGAACGTTCTACTCATTTTAATTCGAAAAATTTGCAATAAAACGATACACCAATGGAAAGATAAACGAAAAATACACATGATAAAAGTGAAATTATTTCAAATTCTAACCTTAGATAGTCAAATAATCCATTTAAACCCCTTAATTGACGAGCACTTTCAGTTTGTCACAATAACCATGCAATAATAGCCAAGGCAATCCGAATTCAAATTGGATCACGTGATTTGTAAGAATTGATTTTGAACGAATTTATAAGGTATGCTATTGAGGGCAAGAACGACAACTCTGGTAAAAAATTTCGTTTAACCGAAGCGACACTTTATTTACCGGCAAGAATTCAGTTCAAAATGGCGGCGAACGGCGACAACCCTGGATAGCAGTGAAAGTAATTAGTGTTTCTGTAAGCGAAAACCCTGATTATTATCTTTTGATTTATGGAAAGAATTAAAGTAAACTTTTATCTATCGTTTGGTGCTAATTTGACCCACATTCATTCACTTTTTGAAAAAAATATTTTGCTATGCGTTTTTGAAGCAATCCGTTAAGACCCTACATAACATAATAACGTCCGTATAATAAAATAGTTATGTAGGGTCTTATATTTAGGACTATCGCTCACCTGGACAAAATTATGATGCGAATTATTACAGTAAAATTAGTTTGTATAAAAATCTTCAAAATATTAAATTCAAATTAGAACTTACCAACATTAGATCTTTTATTTCCAGTAAACTTTCTGACTTCAACCAAATATTTCAACAAATTGACCCCACCCCGTCTAGCAGCGTAATGTAAACAATTACGCCCCTGGTTGTCGCAGACCGATTCATTTAACGTTATATCATTACATTGTTTCAGGTAATCAATGTTTCCAGTTTCCGCAGCATGAAATAGCTCAAAAACAACCATGTTGATGGCAAATCATCAATCAAACCCAATAATCAACACACCTGTGGAGTTTCGTGAATTTTTTATTTGTGTACAATTTACATTCGGGTATCCTCGGGCTTTCTGAAGGTAAAGTCCGGTATGACTAAACAGCGAATAGGACTCCTATTCGCGAATAGGAGATAAAGTGCGAATAGGACTTTTAATTTTCAAATAACTCTAAGTATACTGGTCATGTCGACCAAATATTGTACATTTATTTTGAATAAAGTTATTTAGAAATGGTTCGTCTTTTAAGATATATTATTGGTGAAAAATGAAGTTTTTATCCAAGATAATAGATATTTTCGAGTCACGTTCGCCTAACGACCTATGCGAATATGACTTTTATATCGTAGTTTAAGATTTTAAAAGTAGTAAATACATGTTCAAATTTAATCATTTAATATTAAAAATGTTTATTAGCTTAAATACTTAATAAATAAACATTAGTTTGGTTTCAAACTGTGAATAGTATAAGTAAACATATCATACAATCTCCTATTCGCTCGGTTACTAAAAATAGATCCTATTCGCTCAGTGTTCTTCTACATACGAATATGACTTTTGCATCGTAGTTTAAGATCTTAAAAAGTGTAAATACTTGTTCAAATTAAATCATTCACTATTAAAAATGTTTAATAGCTTAAATACTTAATAAATAAACATTGGTTTGGTTTCAAACTGCGAATAATTTAAGTAAACATATCATGCAATCTCCTATTCGCTCAGTTACTAAAAATAGATCCTATTCGCTCAGTGTTCTTCTACTTACGAATATGACTTTTAGCTATGCGAATATGCAGTTTAATATTTAATAAGTTGAAAATATATTTTGAAATTCAAATATATAATATTCAAAAAAGTATTTGTGCCAGAATATTTAATATATAATTATTATTTTTGTTAATAATTTTGCGAATAATATAAGTTAACATATCATACAATCTCCTATTCGCTTAGTTACTAAATATAGATCGCATTCGCTCAGTGTTCTTCTACATGCGAATATGACTTTTATATCGTAGTTAAAGATTTAAAAAAACTGTAAATTTATACATCAATAATTTAAATCATTTACTGTTAAAAACGGTTTAGCTTAAATACTAAATAAATTAACATTGGTTTGGTTTCAAACTGCGAATAATATAAGCAAACATATCATACAATCTCCTATTCGCTTAGTTACTAAAAATAGATCGCATTCG
This sequence comes from Mactra quadrangularis, assembly GCA_025267735.1. Lineage (NCBI taxonomy): Eukaryota > Metazoa > Mollusca > Bivalvia > Venerida > Mactridae > Mactra > Mactra quadrangularis. Next base: position 35,454,411 of record CM046294.1, on the reverse strand, counting down.
CTCAGTGTTCTTTTACATGGGAATATGACTTTTATATCGTAGATTGAGATTTAAAAAAAATGTAAATACATTAATAACTTAAATCACTTATTATTAAAACGGTTTTTAGCTCAAATACTTAATAAATAAACAATAGTTTGGTTTTAAACTGCGAATAATATAAGTAAACATATCATACAATCTCCTATTCGCTCAGTGTTCTTCTACGTACGAATATGACTTTTAGCTATGCGAATAGGACTTTTTTGTTGCAGTTTAAGATTTAATAAGCTGAAAATGTATTTTGAAATTCAAATATATAATACTCAAAAAAAGTGTTTGTGCTAGAATGTTTGATAAATAATTATTTTTTTGTTGAATAATTATACATGTGGTTGAGTTCTCTAAGCAAACATACATGTATCATACAATCTCCTATTCGCTCAGTTACTAAAAATAGATCCTATTCGCTCAGTGTTCTTCTACATACGAATATGACTTTTATATCGTAGAATTATACTACTATATCTTAATTTCTTTTATAATGTGAAAGTAATGCCAACTTATTTAAGTCATAGACTATAATTTGGGTATATATCTTACAATACGCAAGTCAAAAATCTCATATTTGCACGGTTTATATAAAAAATATATCCCGTGAGGACAGTGACGTTCAATTTAATGAATACTAGTATGACTATCGCTGTAAGAAAATTACTTTATACATTTTTAATAATTGCCATGTTTTTTTTATTTCTGCGAATATGACTTTTTAATGTAATACTAGTACAGTGAGTAATAAAAAAAGAAATGATTATTTTGATATAAGTGATATCTTTTATTTCAAATGAGCATTTATCAAAACCGTTCCAAAATATAAGAACATATGACTTCTTATCAAATAAGTTGTATCTATTTAAATATGTATACATGAAACACAATAAATTGTTTTATTAACATTAATTTGCTACTTAATTGAGGATATTTAGCAAATTAGCAGTTTCATCATCATTTTATTTTAAATAAAATATTTTTTACTTACTTCAAAATTGATGATAAGTATTTGAATAACACAATAATGCAAATATTAAAACAATTTTAAATCAAAGCAACCGCTATAGCACTTGTTTCTACAATTAGCGCAAATAAATTATCGTTATCAGGTAAAAGAACACTTTAACAAAAGGTCGCGTGGTCATCATTATGAAGGTGTGACAATTAACGAGGACGTATACAAACATACATTCATAAGTGTGTCTATTATGATGTGATAATATATCTTTGTTACATTGTACTGATTACATCCACGCGTTAACTGTTATATAATTAAAATCAGTGTGAAAATTGTGTATTGCGATTAATTAAGACAGATTTTTCTCGTAATTTAACTTTGTAAATAGTTATTACAGTTTGTAAAATACGTACAGTGATGTGTTTGGCAACAATATTTCCTACAATCTATTATAAAAATGTCATGGACTGCTGATATATATGTATATTTATTTATGAAGAAAAAGAAATTAAAAAAAAATATGTGATCTGTATCAATTTTGTTCTGTATAATTTAAACCTATATGTACGGGTATCGCCCGAACATTGACTCTCATATTGACGGAAATAAATTCAAGATAAAGCTTTACGAAAGCTTTAAAAAGATCTACGAACAAATTTCGGAACTTTAGAATTTCCATTCAAAATATTTCCATCGCAAAAATAATTATTTTAGTAACTTAGAAAATTCAACCACATGTATAATTAATTATTTATCAAAAAAATAATTATTTGTTAAATATTCTAGCACAAATATTTTTTGAATATTAAATATTCTAGCACAAATATTTTTTGAATATTAAATATTTTAACTTAATTAAATATTTCTATTTATCAAATCTAAAACTGAAACACAAAAGTCCTATTCGCATAGCTAATAGTAAAATTCACTCGTAGAAGAACACTGAGCGAATAATTATGATCTATTTATAATAAATAAGCGAATAGGAGATTGTATGATATGTTTGCTTAGAGAATTCAACCGCATGTATAATTATTTATAAATAGTATCTAATTCCCTGCTAATAGTAAAATTCAATTGTAGAAGAACACTGAGTGAATGGATCTATTTTTAGTAACTTAGCGAATAGGAGATTGTATGATACATGTATGTTTGCTTAGAGAACTCAATCACATGTAAAATTATTAAACAAAAATCATTATTATTCATTAAATATTCTAGCACAAATATTTTTTTGAATATTATATATTTGAATTTCAAAATATATTTTCAACTTATTAAATCTTAAACTGCAACATAAAAGTCCTATTCGCTTAGCGAAAAGTCATATTCGTTTGTAGATGAACACTGAGCGAATAGGATCTATTTTTAGTAACTGTGCGAATAGGAGATTGTATGATATGTTTACTTATATTATTCGCAGTTTGAAACCAAACTAATGTTTATTTATTTATTAAGTATTTAAGCTATTAAACATTTATAGTAGTAAATGATTTAATTTGAACAAGTATTTACAACTTTTAAGATCTTAAACTATGATATAAAAGTCATATTCGCATGTAGAAGAACACTGAGCGAATAGGATCTATTTTTAGTAACCAAGCGAATAGGAGATTGTATGATATGTTTGCTTAGAGAACTCAATCACATGTAAAATTATTAAACAAAAATTATTATTATTTATTAAATATTCTAGCACAAATACTTTTTTGAATATTATATATTTGAATTTCAAAATATATTTTCAACTTATTAAATCTTAAACTGCAACATAAAAGTCCTATTCGCTTAGCGAAAAGTCATATTCGTTTGTAGATGAACACTGAGCGAATAGGATCTATTTTTAGTAATTGAGCGAATAGGAGATTGTGTTATATGTTTACTTATATGATTCGCAGTTTGAAACCAAACTAATGTTTATTTATTAAGTATTTAAGCTATTTAACATTTTTAATAGTAAATGATTTAATTTGAACATGTATTTACAACTTTTAAAATCTTAAACTGCGATATAAAAGTCATATTCGCATAGGTCGTTAGGCGAACGTGACTCGAAAATATCTATTATCTTGGATAAAAACTTCATTTTTTCTCATAAACGTCATTTCAAAAGACGAACTATTTCGAAATAACTTTATTCAAAATAAATATACAATATTTGGTCGACATGACCAGTATACTTGGAGTTATTTGAAAATTAAAAGTCCTATTCGCACTTTATCTCCTATTCGCGAATAGGAGTCCTATTCGCGAATAGGAGTCCTATTCGCTGTTTAGTCATACCCGGTAAAGTCTAATTAGTAAGGCTTAAGAGGATAAATTATTCCTATAGGTGAGGGAGCTCCGCCTACCTGTATAGATATGGTATAAGAAGGCGGGCGTTCTAAAAATCTAGGAGTGGATTTATTGTCACAGGCGGGTCTAGCGGGGGGGGGGGGGGTCAGAGTGGATCCGGACCCCCTAGAATTTCCAAAATGTATTGAATCATTAGTGCAGGCTATGAATAAGGACAAGTGTCATTAAAAATGAACTTCAAACTAATGACATAAAGCATACACTGAGTCTATATATAGCAATTTTGGTGCATAAGCGGATCTATCAGGAGGGAGGTCAGGGGGGTCCGGATGTTCAACTGCTTGTATTTTATAGGGCAACCATAGGCGGATCTAGCGGGGGTCAGGGGGTCCAGACCCCCTGAAATGTACTTGTCCGTTAGTGTCTTGACTGTACGTCATTTGTGCTTGTGGTTCGAAAGTTTGGACCCCACCCTAGAAAACGTTCGCCCTCCTCTAGAAAAAATCGTAGATCCACCCCTGCAGTTTGAATGAGGCCTATATTAGCGGCCCTGGAAACGATATGTAAAATCAATGATTTAGATTAGCTCCGAAGTAGGGAAGATAGGTTCGCATTTTTTCAACAAATGCGAGTTTTAAAAAGACAAAAAAAATTCTGCAATTAGTTATGCATATTTTCTGGTGTTATATTGCAACTCTTTTGTTCAAACTGGTACTAGTTCATACATTGATATCGGTATTTTCTGGAAATACAAACAGGTAACCCGACAAAACATGGCGTCGACGAGTCCATACACGCACCCCTATTTGACAGTTTGACGTCCATTTTTTCATCATGTGACCTCAAATGCATCGTTTTGATTGGCTTAAGGCAACCGGTGTCGACACATAAATGCTCAAATCTTGATAATTGTTATTATCGTCACCGAGGCGACGATAATTATCCTCGTGGTAATGCCTACTGTACATCCCTAAGAACAGGTTTTAGAATTGATTCTAGGACTTTTTCTAGAATTGGTTCTTGAACTGGTTCTAGAAATGATTCTTACTGGTTGCAGTAATGGTTCTATAACTTGTTCTAATGCTAGAACTGGAATAATAATTTCAGAATATTTTTTCAGAAAAATGTTTAAGTACTCTCAGTGTTTTGATATTTAATGAATAATTATATATAAGAAACTTTATCCTCATGATTACACATACTTTCCCTACTGATTCTAAAACTGGTTCCAGAACTGTAGAATTGGTTTAGAACAAGTACTAGAAATAGTTCTAGAACTGTAGTTCTAATTGGTTCTAGAACTGGTTTAAGAACTGGAATAATAATTTAATTATCCTAAACAATGTTCATATTAGACCGTTTTAGTGATTATTTTAAAGAATTATGATATAGAACTGTCAGTGCCTTTAACGGAAACTCTAATATACGAAAAGGACTTTTTGGGCGAAAAGGCGCAAAAAGGACACTAATATACGAAAAGGACATTTTTCGTAAAAAAAATCATTTATTATACTATGAAAAGGGCTGAATTTGAGCTAAAAGACGCAAAAAGGACTTTTACCGGCGAAAAGACGCTAAAAAGTACACTAATATACGAAAGGGACATTCTTTGCATCTGTTCATGCGTTGAATAAAGTATGAAAAGGACTTATATTGATATTTTATCCGGGGAATTCGATATTTTATCCGCGGAATAAACCTGCCCCAAACCTGTCGGGAGTAGATTATCTGTATCCAATCAGCCGAGGGCCGTTACCAGTATCCACTGAGGCGAGTTTTAGACACGCCCCTCATGAATATCGCTGAAAACTTACGTTCGCCGGTAGGAACGCCCTACTGAATATTCATTTTAATATTCAATTATATTTAAAATTATTAATTAACAATTTTTGATATTTCATCAAAGTACTGAAAATGCAATTTCTATATACTTAATAGCCGTATGTGCGCACACACAAGTTACTACATATGTATATAATATGTAACAAGAGCCTTACTCTTGGCTCTATCAACCCAGGTTCGAATCTACTTACTTCAATATCTGTGGTTCTCTGTAGATCTAAAGTTATATTTATTGAAGAAACAAAGCCAATTTAATTCAAATTATACTTTTAATTATATTATTACGTTCTTTCAACGAAACATGATTTAAACAACAGTTTTATGTACAAAATATTTACATCTTTTCCTTAAAAGTCAGCTTAACTCATAATAAAAAGAAAGAGCAATTGGCCGAGGTAAAGCTTACCTATATGTCCAGAGACACTGGCAAAGTTTCAGTCTTTCCGCCCTGTATTTATAGTGTTCGGCTACACAGAGTCAGTGAAACTAGCAAATATTCCTGGGCGGATCTAACCGTAGACTAAGGGGTGATTGCCACTGACAATTATAAAATGCACAACCACAACTAAAGCTTTAACCATGTACAGTAATAGGTTTACAAAACTACAATTAAACCATATATACTGACTGATTTTAACCTATTGAATGACAAAAGTTACTATACTAAGTAAAATATAGCAGACAATTTGTAACATAAAACATAGAACAGCTACGCTACTGCTCATATAAATTTCACTACACTAATCAATGTGTATTCAATGAGTTCATGAAGTAAAACTTGATGTATCTTGTGAAAACACAAGGAAACTCCAACTCTATTATCATATAAGGAGATAAGGTGGTATGTACAATTAGAAATGACACTAAAATAAACATAGATTTTAAGGTATTATGTCAATTATAATTCATTCCTGCTACAAATATAATACTAAGAATAACATAGACAGCAATTTTGTATATTATCCACTACGACTAGGTGTATTATAGTACTGTAACCACTGAGATGAGGTGTATTGTAGTACTGATTAATTGATTAATGTTATAATTTATTTAAAAAACGTGATTGATATTTGGAATCGTTCTAATGCAAGAGTCGGAAGTTACAGTGCTTTGATTGTATACGTTAGTTTTCAAATTTCGTAATAATAGAAACTTTGCAAAATAAATTGTATATTTGAGGTTTGGAATATTTACTGCTACTATATTTGAAGTCTCAACTGCTAATGTTGCGTTTAAATTATTAGGTTTAACTGATTTCAACTATATTGCCCGAGGTATAGCGAATGTATTTTCTCAGGAGCTAGGCCAGAATTGACGAGTTTGCACACACTGCCACATACCACCACAAACCTCCACATACTACCATTTTACATGATATTGTCGTTTTTTTCTTAACTGTCAAAACATGAATAGATTCACGGAGAAAATACTTTTATAATAATTGTAGTAACATCCATGAGTTTCCAAAAGGGTGTTGTATAATCGAGTATTTAAAAGCTGCCTATGATAGGCCTATGTATAATTTAAGATTTTTTGAAACAATTCGGCCGCTAGTAAAATCAAAGCACTGGAGTGCTGGAGGAACAATGTCCTGATATGATTTAATAGATAAAGATTATAATTATGTAAAAAAAATACCAGGTTCTGGTACCGAGAAACCCCGTGCAATTTTCCCGACACTACAGGGCGACGCGACTTTGGGGCACTGTAGCCACTGCGCATCTCACTGCGCAGGTATGATTTTTGTGCAAATGGGTTGCTAACTACGTAGGGCATCGGGAAAATGTGTTCAAACAAGCAACTAACTACATTTAGGTAGCAAAAAACGCGTGCAAACCTCCCGACACCAGGAGGCGAAGCCTAATTTTGCTGTTCTTAAGCCCAATATAGCCATACTGCACGGTATACTTTGCGGCTCTGTTGCCATGGCGCAACTCGGTGTGCGAATGTGATTTTTTGCAGTTTGGCTGCTAACCATCTAGGGCACCTGAAAAACGTGTTTAAACACCAAACCCACCAGGTTCTGGTACCGAGAAACCCCGTGCAATTTTCCCGACACTACAGGGCGACGCGACTTTGGGGCACTGTAGCCACTGCGCATCTCACTGCGCAGGTATGATTTTTGTGCAAATGGGTTGCTAACTACGTAGGGCATCGGGAAAATGTGTTCAAACAAGCAACTAACTACATTTAGGTAGCAAAAAAACGCGTGCAAACCTCCCGACACCAGGAGGCGAAGCCTAATTTTGCTGTTCTTAAGCCCAATATAGCCATACTGCACGGTATACTTTGCGGCTCTGTTGCCATGGCGCAACTCGGTGTGCGAATGTGATTTTTTGCAGTTTGGCTGCTAACCATCTAGGGCACCTGAAAAACGTGTTTAAACACCAAACCCACCAGGTTCTGGTACCGAGAAACCCCGTGCAATTTTCCCGACACTACAGGGCGACGCGACTTTGGGGCACTGTAGCCACTGCGCATCTCACTGCGCAGGTATGATTTTTGTGCAAATGGGTTGCTAACTACGTAGGGCATCGGGAAAATGTGTTCAAACAAGCAACTAACTACATTTAGGTAGCAAAAAACGCGTGCAAACCTCCCGACACCAGGAGGCGAAGCCTAATTTTGCTGTTCTTAAGCCCAATATAGCCATACTGCACGGTATACTTTGCGGCTCTGTTGCCATGGCGCAACTCGGTGTGCGAATGTGATTTTTTGCAGTTTGGCTGCTAACCATCTAGGGCACCTGAAAAACGTGTTTAAACACCAAACCCACCAGGTTCTGGTACCGAGAAACCCCGTGCAATTTTCCCGACACTACAGGGCGACGCGACTTTGGGGCACTGTAGCCACTGCGCATCTCACTGCGCAGGTATGATTTTTGTGCAAATGGGTTGCTAACTACGTAGGGCATCGGGAAAATGTGTTCAAACAAGCAACTAACTACATTTAGGTAGCAAAAAACGCGTGCAAACCTCCCGACACCAGGAGGCGAAGCCTAATTTTGCTGTTCTTAAGCCCAATATAGCCATACTGCACGGTATACTTTGCGGCTCTGTTGCCATGGCGCAACTCGGTGTGCGAATGTGATTTTTTGCAGTTTGGCTGCTAACCATCTAGGGCACCTGAAAAACGTGTTTAAACACCAAACCCACCAGGTTCTGGGTACCGAGAAACCCCGTGCAATTTTTCCGACACTACAGGGCGACGCGACTTTGGGGCACTGTAGCCACTGCGCATCTCACTGCGCAGGTATGATTTTTGTGCAAATGGGTTGCTAACTACGTAGGGCATCGGGAAAATGTGTTCAAACAAGCAACTAACTACATTTAGGTAGCAAAAAACGCGTGCAAACCTCCCGACACCAGGAGGCGAAGCCTAATTTTGCTGTTCTTAAGCCCAATATAGCCATACTGCACGGTATACTTTGCGGCTCTGTTGCCATGGCGCAACTCGGTGTGCGAATGTGATTTTTTGCAGTTTGGCTGCTAACCATCTAGGGCACCTGAAAAACGTGTTTAAACACCAAACCCACCAGGTTCTGGTACCGAGAAACCCCGTGCAATTTTCCCGACACTACAGGGCGACGCGACTTTGGGGCACTGTAGCCACTGCGCATCTCACTGCGCAGGTATGATTTTTGTGCAAATGGGTTGCTAACTACGTAGGGCATCGGGAAAATGTGTTCAAACAAGCAACTAACTACATTTAGGTAGCAAAAAACGCGTGCAAACCTCCCGACACCAGGAGGCGAAGCCTAATTTTGCTGTTCTTAAGCCCAATATAGCCATACTGCACGGTATACTTTGCGGCTCTGTTGCCATGGCGCAACTCGGTGTGCGAATGTGATTTTTTGCAGCTAGGTTGCTAACCATCTAGGGCACCTGAAAAACGTGTTTAAACACCAAACCCACCAGGTTCTGGTACCGAGAAACCCCGTGCAATTTTCCCGACACTACAGGGCGACGCGACTTTGGGGCACTGTAGCCACTGCGCATCTCACTGCGCAGGTATGATTTTTGTGCAAATGGGTTGCTAACTACGTAGGGCATCGGGAAAATGTGTTCAAACAAGCAACTAACTACATTTAGGTAGCAAAAAACGCGTGCAAACCTCCCGACACCAGGAGGCGAAGCCTAATTTTGCTGTTCTTAAGCCCAATATAGCCATACTGCACGGTATACTTTGCGGCTCTGTTGCCATGGCGCAACTCGGTGTGCGAATGTGATTTTTTGCAGTTTGGCTGCTAACCATCTAGGGCACCTGAAAAACGTGTTTAAACACCAAACCCACCAGGTTCTGGTACCGAGAAACCCCGTGCAATTTTCCCGACACTACAGGGCGACGCGACTTTGGGGCACTGTAGCCACTGCGCATCTCACTGCGCAGGTATGATTTTTGTGCAAATGGGTTGCTAACTACGTAGGGCATCGGGAAAATGTGTTCAAACAAGCAACTAACTACATTTAGGTAGCAAAAAACGCGTGCAAACCTCCCGACACCAGGAGGCGAAGCCTAATTTTGCTGTTCTTAAGCCCAATATAGCCATACTGCACGGTATACTTTGCGGCTCTGTTGCCATGGCGCAACTCGGTGTGCGAATGTGATTTTTTGCAGTTTGGCTGCTAACCATCTAGGGCACCTGAAAAACGTGTTTAAACACCAAACCCACCAGGTTCTGGTACCGAGAAACCCCGTGCAATTTTCCCGACACTACAGGGCGACGCGACTTTGGGGCACTGTAGCCACTGCGCATCTCACTGCGCAGGTATGATTTTTGTGCAAATGGGTTGCTAACTACGTAGGGCATCGGGAAAATGTGTTCAAACAAGCAACTAACTACATTTAGGTAGCAAAAAACGCGTGCAAACCTCCCGACACCAGGAGGCGAAGCCTAATTTTGCTGTTCTTAAGCCCAATATAGCCATACTGCACGGTATACTTTGCGGCTCTGTTGCCATGAGGCAACTCGGTGTGCGAATGTGATTTTTTGCAGTTTGGCTGCTAACCATCTAGGGCACCTGAAAAACGTGTTTAAACACCAAACCCACCAGGTTCTGGTACCGAGAAACCCCGTGCAATTTTCCCGACACTACAGGGCGACGCGACTTTGGGGCACTGTAGCCACTGCGCATCTCACTGCGCAGGTATGATTTTTGTGCAAATGGGTTGCTAACTACGTAGGGCATCGGGAAAATGTGTTCAAACAAGCAACTAACTACATTTAGGTAGCAAAAAACGCGTGCAAACCTCCCGACACCAGGAGGCGAAGCCTAATTTTGCTGTTCTTAAGCCCAATATAGCCATACTGCACGGTATACTTTGCGGCTCTGTTGCCATGGCGCAACTCGGTGTGCGAATGTGATTTTTTGCAGTTTGGCTGCTAACCATCTAGGGCACCTGAAAAACGTGTTTAAACACCAAACCCACCAGGTTCTGGTACCGAGAAACCCCGTGCAATTTTCCCGACACTACAGGGCGACGCGACTTTGGGGCACTGTAGCCACTGCGCATCTCACTGCGCAGGTATGATTTTTGTGCAAATGGGTTGCTAACTACGTAGGGCATCGGGAAAATGTGTTCAAACAAGCAACTAACTACATTTAGGTAGCAAAAAACGCGTGCAAACCTCCCGACACCAGGAGGCGAAGCCTAATTTTGCTGTTCTTAAGCCCAATATAGCCATACTGCACGGTATACTTTGCGGCTCTGTTGCCATGGCGCAACTCGGTGTGCGAATGTGATTTTTTGCAGTTTGGCTGCTAACCATCTAGGGCACCTGAAAAACGTGTTTAAACACCAAACCCACCAGGTTCTGGTACCGAGAAACCCCGTGCAATTTTCCCGACACTACAGGGCGACGCGACTTTGGGGCACTGTAGCCACTGCGCATCTCACTGCGCAGGTATGATTTTTGTGCAAATGGGTTGCTAACTACGTAGGGCATCGGGAAAATGTGTTCAAACAAGCAACTAACTACATTTAGGTAGCAAAAAACGCGTGCAAACCTCCCGACACCAGGAGGCGAAGCCTAATTTTGCTGTTCTTAAGCCCAATATAGCCATACTGCACGGTATACTTTGCGGCTCTGTTGCCATGGCGCAACTCGGTGTGCGAATGTGATTTTTTGCAGTTTGGCTGCTAACCATCTAGGGCACCTGAAAAACGTGTTTAAACACCAAACCCACCAGGTTCTGGTACCGAG